>JADLZK010000038.1:0-147113 GCA_015847255.1 Hyparrhenia diplandra
AGTCATATTTCTATTGTAATCCTGTTAGAGTCCTAGTCCTATTAGGAGTCCTAGTGTAGTTAGGACACATAGAGTTCTAGAGGTTCGAAGATGTGCCTGAGACCTGCCTGAACCGTGTCCAAGTCGGAGTCCTTCCCGTTGCGTGTAGGTTTGCATGTTTTTATGGTAAATCCTAGAAGGATTACCATGGGGACTTCATAACAACGGGGGGGAGGAGGTCAAAGGCCCCCAAAGGCCTATATAATGAAGCAAAAGCTTCAATAAAAAGTGTCTTTGTGTGTTAGGGACAAATAGCTCCTATTGTTTCATCTACCTAGTCGCGTTGTTTCATTATCCTCAAGTTTGCGATTCACGTGGTGATCGCAGTCACCGTTCAAGGCGTCGTCAAGTCCGTTAGTTGAACTCAGGGTCATCGGGCTTGTGGGAACTACGATCAAGTTGATCGGTTCCAACACGTGGTATCGAGCCGTTCGGTGAAGATCAAGGCGGCGGCGGCTAGAAGGTGAAGAGAGGAGATCAAACATGGCGGGCGGCGATGGAGCAAGCACCAGCAACAACAAGCGCGTCAAGGAGAGCAATCTCATGTGGCCAATGCTTACTCGGACGAATTACGTCGAGTGGGCGATGTTGATGCAAATCAACTTTGAGGCATTGGAAATCTGGGAGGCAATTGATCCCGGTACCGATGTCAAGCGATCTGAGGATCGTCGGGCCATGGGAGCACCGATGCGGTCGGTGCCCGTGCCGAGATGTGGTCTACTCTAGGCGGCAAGAAATCGGTGAAAGAGGCGTGGGAGGCAGTCAAGACAATGAGGATTGGAGCGGATCGCATGAAGGAAGTCAGCGCCCAGAAACTCCTACAAGAATTTGAGAACATCAGTTTCAAAGAAGGAGAAGGGGTAGAAGATTTCGGCATGAGGATCACCAATCTTGTCACCACCCTCAAGTCACTAGGTGAGACGATCGAGGAAACTTCGGGTTGTCAAGAAGTTTCGCAGTCGTTCCACCACGTTTCAATCAGGTTCTTTGTAACCATTGAGATGTTCTCGATCTCAAAACACTCAAAGTGAAAGAACTGGTGGGACACCTACGGGCTGCAGAAGAGAGAGATGATGCCAAGGTGGAGCAGATTACTGACAAGGCAGGACGTCTGTTACTCGCGGAAGAAGATTGGCTTGAGAAGCATAAGAACCGTTCTCAGTCTAATCATAGCCGAGAAGGAGGCAACAACTATCGGGGCAAAGGAAAAACACCTCATCGACCGATGGTGATGGCTCGGGCAATTGCTCGTGGCGTGAAGCCGACTTCGGAGGGCACACCGCGGCGTAAAGCGCGATGCAAGAATTGTGGGATCTCTGACGGCCCGGGCACAAGGCGCAAGCGACCGAAGAAGCGAGAGAAAGGAAGAGAAGCGCGAGGAAGCTCATATCGCGATTGGTGCGGGGAGATAAACCAGCTCGTTGATGGCCACCGAGGGCACCGTTGCTTGTCCGAAAAATCAGGTGGTGCACTTGACGAGAGAAGGTTGTGCCGATTGATTTGTCGAGATGGGATTTGGGTGTTAGATACGGGAGCCGTAATCATATGACCGATTGCCTGTCAGCTCTTTCTCATATCGACAAGGAGGTCCGAGGCACAATCCATTTTGGTGATGGATCAAGCTGTCGACATACAAGGCCGCGGTTCAATGGTGATTCAAGGGCACGTGAAGAAGAGCACAAGGTATTGCCCGATATTTACTTTATTCCCAAGCTCAAAAGTAATATAATCAGTCTAGGCCAACTTTGAGGAGAAAGGCCGGGAAGTGTCTTTGAAACAAGGGAGGCTGAAGGTGTTCAATCATCAAGATACCTTGCTGATCTCGGCTCCAAGAACAGCAAATCGTCTTTATACTATCAAGCTAAATTCAGTATCTCTAGTTTGCTTGTTATCGAAGATGGATGATGATGCTTGGAAGTGGCATGCACGCTTTGGTCACCTAAACTTCGGATCGCTCGAGGGGATCTAGGAAGGAAAAACATGGTGTCGGGGATGCCCGTCGTTGATAGGGTCGAACAAGTTTGTGATGGCTGCGTCATTGGCAAACAACACAGGACCCGTTTCCAAGTGTCAGCTCATACCGTGCTTCAAAGGGTCTCGAGCTCTTTCATGCTGATCTTTGTGGTCAAATCAATCCACCAACTCTAGGAGGGAAGTCTTATTTTCTGCTCATAGTGGATGATCATAGTAGATATATGTGGGTGGAGATGCTCAAGTCCAAGAGTGAAGCACTGTCGTATTTGAAGATAATCAAGGCAAAGGTCGAAACCGAACTTGAAGGCAAGCGAAGGCATAAGGACCCGGCGAGAGGTGGTGAATTCAATTCAACTCGGTTCGGTATCTTTTGCAACGAGGCAGGCATTAAGCACTATACTACTACACCGTATACCCTCAACAAAACGGAGTAGTAGAGCGTCGAAATCAAACGGTGGTTGAGATGGCGAGGTGCATGATGAAAAGCAAGACTGTTCCATCGTGCTATTGGGGAGAAGCGTAGCAACAAAGCAGTATACATTTTGAATAGATCTCCAACAAGAAGCTTCGAACGGTGTCACACCATATGAGGCTTGGTATGGTAAGAAACCAATGGTTGATCATCTTAGAGTTTTCGGTTGCATTGGGCATGTGAAGCAGATTGGTCCTGGCATCACCAAGTTATCTGACAGATCGGTCAAGATGGTGATGATTGGCTACGAAGATGGAACAAAAGGTTATAGGATGCTAAATCCTGTGTCAAGGACGCTACATATCGCCGGGGATGTGATTTTTAAAGAAGACCAAAATTTTGGGATTGGGCTGGTTTAGCGACAGTTCAAGACGAGTCTCGAAGAATTTGAAATTCAGCTCCGGTTATTGTAGAAGATCCGACAATAGCACAGCGGCGGTTTGAGAACCGGCAACTCCCTTTGGGTTCCCCGAGCCTAGTTCCTCGCGGCTAGTCTCAGGGAGGATCTTTGGGATCCAATTCCCTCAAACACCAGCTCCATCGATGCATCAAGCATTGATTGGGTTACACCAATTCAAGGGCGCCGCCAGATTCGAAGGAGTTCCTCTTCGATCTAACACCGACGGATCTGTTTGATCATACCGATGAGATCGAAGATTATGAATACTGATGGTGTTTGTATGCTTGCGGTGATGAACCGATGAATGTTGAAGAAGCACTAGATGAAGATTGTTGAAAAAGAAGCCATGGAAGCCGAGTTGCGATCCATCAAGGCAAATGAGACTTGGTCTCTGACAAACCTGCCAAAGGGACATAAAGCAATCGGTGTGAAGTGGGTGTTCAAGGTAAAGAGGGATGCTTCTGGGAATATTGTGAAGCACAAAGCACGCTTGGTGGCCAAAGGATATGCACAGAAGCAAGGAGTAGATTACGATGAAGTTTTTGCACCGGTGGTAAGGTTAGAAACCATCAGAGTGTTACTAGCGCTTGCGGCTCGGGGAGATTGGCGAGGGTTCATCATATGGATGTCAAGTCGGCCTTCTTAAATGGAGAACTCCAAGAGCGGGTGTATGTTCATCAACCTCCTGGCTTTGCTGATCCAGAGAATACAGGCAAAGTGTTGAAATTGCACAAGGCGTTGTATGGTCTCAAACAGGCACCAAGGGCGTGGAATTTCAAGTTGGATCAAGAGCTCAAAGCTCTAGGATTTTAGAGAAGCAAAGTGGAACATGCAGTGTACAAGAGAGGCACAGGTGATAATTTGTTGCTGGTTGGAGTATATGTGGATGACCTCATTGTTTGTGGACCAAACGATGCGAAGATAGCTGAGTTCAAGAATCAAATAAAAGATACTTTCGGCATGAGTGACCTTGGTTTACTTAGTTATTATTTGGGCATGGAGGTAAAACAAGAGAAGTCACAAATCACTATCTGTCAGAAAGCATACGCAGAGAAGATTGTTGAAACATGTGGACTGACAGGATGCAACACGGTTGATACTCCAATGGAGCAGAGGATTAAGCTTACTGCAACAAAGCCTGGTGCAGAATTTGACACTACACGTTACAGGAGTATTATTGGAAGTTTGAGGTACTTGGTGAACACCGGACGACATAGCTTATTCGAGTTGGCATTGTAAGCGCGATTCATGGAGGCACCGGGGAAGGAACATTGGGCGGAAATCAAGAGGATTGTTAGATATATAGCGAGGCACTCTTGATTATGGTTGAAGGTTTTAAAGGGAAGAAGGCTGATCTAACATTGTTGGGTTTTACCGGCGGTGATTGCTCCAGTGACTTGGTCCATAGGAAGAGCACCTCGGGGATCATCTTCTATCTCGGATCAAATCACGGTGACTGGGCTTCACGAAGCTTGAGAAGGTGGTGTCCTTATCATCTTGTGAAGCGGGAATACATTGCAGTTTGCATCGGGAGCATGTCGGGCGTGTGGCTAAGTCGGTGATAGCGAGATGATTGGTGAAGAACCTCGGAAGTTCAAGCTTTTGATAGATAATCAATCGGCTATTGAGCTTGCCAAGAATCCCGTGTTCCATGATAGAAGCAAACACATAGATACACGCTATCACTACATTAGGGACTGCATTGAGAAGGACATGGATGAAGTTGATCATATCGGGACCAGACGAGTAAGTTTGTCGACATTACGACGAAGCCTCCGGGAGAATCAAGTTCGTGGAGTTCGGACTTAAGCTTGGCGTCATTCGGGTGTAACAGGATTAGGGGGTGAAATGTTAGACATAGTAGTGTTTTAGTCATATTCCTATTGTAATCTGTTAGAGTCCTAGTCCTATTAGGAGTCCTAGTGTAGTTAGGACACATAGAGTTCTAGGGGTTCTGAAGATGTGCACAGACCTGCCTGAACCGTGTCCAAGTCGGAGTCCTTCCCCGTTGCGTGTAGGTTTGCATGTTTTATGGTAAATCCTAGAAGGATTACCATGGGGACTTCATAGCAACGGGGGAGGAGGTCAAAGGCCCGTGGGCCTATATAATGAAGCAAAAGCTTCAATAAAAAGTGTGTTGTGTGTTAGGGACAAATAGCTCCTATTGTTTCATCTACCTAGTCGCGTTGTTTCATTATCCTCAAGTTTGCGATTCACGTGGTGATCGCAGTCACCGTTCAAGGCGTCGTCAAGTCCGTTGGTTGAACTCACCGGATCATCGGGCTTGTGGAAACTACACGATCAAGTTGATCGGTTCCAACAGCCACGAACAGAGAAAGCGATGGCTTTGCTTTCGTGCCTCAACGTTTCGTCCGTTCAAAGGAGCGTTGACGGAGATTTTCTCCCCGGCGTGGGCCAAAACTCGTGCCTTACGTTGACGCAACCAGATTGAACTACTGTTGAATCAGTAGTAGGAAGTACACTACTAGTAGCTAATAATCGTCATTTGTTACATTATCCTCCTCCTACGAGTACACTGAACCCAGTCACACGACGAACTTTCCAACCAAACCAATTCGGTTCAAACAAGGTTTGGCATCTCTGTTGTCTCAAAAAAAAAAAAAAAAAAAAAAAAAAAAAAGTTTGGCATCTCCATGCATGGACCAAACACAATCTCCCAGAGAGTCTGAGATACACCAAGCTCCAGTACCATTTCTCTTATTCCAGTCAACATTTTCTACACGCCATATCCGTAGCAACCAACCTTTGACACAGCCCAGAGAGGCTGCAGGTCACGAAAACGAAGAGCTCCACCCACCGCAAATCCCGGCGAGACGTGAAACGGAACAGAACAGAACGGAACGGAACTCCTCTTCCGTTTCGTTTGGTTTCCAATTCCAACCACCTCCCCGAGTCTTGACTCCGGACCGAACGAAATAACCCTCTTCTTCAATCTCCATCTCGCTCCCTCTTCCTCGAGCCGACACACACTTGTTCGCTTTGAATTTTCTTTCCTTTGGCAGTTCGTCTCCAATCGCTTTCTCGATCAGCGATGGCAGGAGCAAACGCGCTGCGCTCTCCTTGTCGCACCATCCTGCTCCTTTTGCTGGCATCTGCGCATCGTACAAGTTTATACCTTTCTCTTCGACGTATCGCTACTGTGAGCCTGCAACACACAACGCCCCGTGGGCAAAGGACGACGCAGTGGGACTGGCGAGCACACTTCCAGCGATCACGACGGCACGTGTGGTGAGCAGGCACAAGCGCCGCCGCCGCGGAGAGCGTCGAGGGTGCTCTAGACCAGCGCGCGACACAACGATGCAGAGAGGTCGCCAAGCTCGGCGTCGCTCTCCGAGCAGTCCGCTTGTCACGCCGCTCTACGGCCCTGCTCACTCTTGGCGGTGGCCGAGAGCTCGCTGCGCCGTCCTTTGTGCTCGCCGCCCTGTGCGCACGCTTGCCAAGCTCGCCGCGCCGTCGTGATGCCCTCCGCCTCGGCCACGCAGCGCTGGCAGCCAGTTCGCCGTGCCGCCATCTGGGCCGGCCGCGCACACTCGCCTCGTCGCTGTCAGCGCTGGCTATGCACGGTCGCCACTCGCCGAATCTAAACCACCATTGCTGGTGCACACTCCGCGCTGCCGCGAGCTCGCACGCCGGACGCGCACGTTCGCCGCGCGGTCCTCCGCGATGGCGGCGCGCGCTGGTCGCGAGCTCGTCACGCCGGCCGCGCACGTTCGCCGCGCCGCCCTCCACGATGGAGGCGCGCGCTCGCCGTGTCCATGCCGTTGTGCTCCAGCGTGTCGCCCCTGTCGTCCTCACTCTGGCGGCAAGCACCCCCAGGACGCGATCCCGTTCCTGGATAGCGGAGCTGCGAATGGCGGCGAGGCACAGGATGGCGGTGCCGGAGGGCTGCAGCTCGAACGCCGGAGAGAGCTCCTCCACCGCTGGAGGAAGTGGGTCTCCTCTCCCGGCCGGCGCAGCCTCCACCTCCCAGGGGAGGCCCGGAGGGCGGCACGGCCAGGCACCGTGCAATGGACAGCAGCGCGGCGCGGCACCTGACGAACTGTGCGGTAGCAAGAAGATAGCTCAGCACGGCAACAGTCAGGAAGGGGCGCGGCGCGGCAGCGAGGATTTCGCCGCGACGAAGGGCGGGCGGCGCGGAGCGGAGCGTGTTGGCGGGAGTAGCGGCGCGGTTCCCGCGTGACCGCGTCTGGTGGATTTCGGTACTGGTTTGTTGGCGTGTGCTACAAACATGGAGTGCTGGCTTGGAAACCACTGTAGCCGTCAGATGGCAGCTGAAGGGTGTAGATTGAGGCAAAGTTACGTCGTAACGTTGCTCTGTAAAGTTACTGAATCCGAGTCCGGTACGGCGAGAAATGAACGGAGATTGAAAAAGATTGGATCTTGAAGAAGCAGCTGAATGAGGATGGGGATGAGTTGGTTCCTTACCCGCGCGGGCCGTCGACGAGGATGACATCCCAAGAGACATCATAGAGCTGATTCGGGAGGTCATTAATGGCGAGTCGACAATCCGAGAAGAGCAGGTTCTGCACCGGCCGGCACTCCGCCGCACGCGCAGCCCTCGCGGCGTCGAGGAGGTCAGGGAACTCACGGACCGTGGTCGTGTAGGCGACGTCATAGGCCTCCAGCCCCGGATGCCGTCCTTCAAGGTGGGACACGTAGTACTGGTTCTCGTCGAGGAACACGGTGCGTCCGCCGTGGTTGAGCGCCCGCCACAGCGGCGTCTCCCCACCGAGCCCGAACACCAGCAGGTTGCACGGCGCCCGGCGCTTCAGCACGCCCGCGATGGCGCGCCCGGCGCTTCAGCACGCCCGCGATGGCGCGCACGTCGCCGCCTGGCATGCTCGCCGTCGAGTTCCCCCGTCGACGCGTACTGCACCAGCGCGTCGAACACGTGGCCCGGCAGACCCTCGCCACCCGTTGCGGTGGCGGCGGTGGAGCCGGTGGCGGTCGACGGCACCGTGAACGATGCTGCCCCCTGCCGGATGATGCGGCGGCGGCGGCACCGGGGTCACGCGCGGCGGCGGAGAGGAGCGTGGTGGCGAGGGAGACGCAGGCGAAGCAGGCGAGGAATACGGCGGCGCATACTCGGCGCCGCGCGCCAAGAACTGCTCCGGGGACCCGGCCCCGCCGGGAGATTTGTTGGATGACGGGTGTACCACCAGTAGCTTCGGCCCGCTCAGCCCCTTCATCTCCTCCTCCTCGGCTGCTCGCTCTCCTGCTGCTAACTGATTGGGACTTGGGGCCAGGCAATGGCGAGGCGGAGCCGGCCGGCGCGCAGGCAGGCAGATTGGAGTGACTGCATATGCAGTCATTGGGTGTGAAGTTAGACGATCTAATCCCCTTCTTTTTACCACTACTGTTCACTCTTCTTCTACTTTTTTTTTTTTTAACCTCTCGAGATCTCGATGACGATTAATGATGATGATGATGTTTGTCATGTGATGCGTGAGTGGGGAAAAAATTCGAAAAAAAAAAAAAAAAAGAAAGGTGAATGGAGGCTGTAAAAATTTGGTGTGACGAAAAGAAACAAGCAGAGGAATGAATGTGTCTCTGTCCTTGACGACGAGAGACTCCATGGTACCGGTTCTCATTCGACACGGATTGTTCATCTTCTTTTTTTTTTTTTTTTTAATACATTTTCTCGCGTTTCCTCAACGCAAGCACCACGAACCTACTGTAGATAGATAGAAATGGTCGCTGCTCTAACATCATGTAGGTACGCCAATGGCGGCAACGAGACTCCAGAAGGCCTCCATCATGAGTGTTGCGACTGCAATGAAGGAGGAGGCATGAGTGAGCGCCGAATTGGCAGCAATGAAGACGCTGCCATTTTTGGTTCTCCCAAGCCTGACGCGGGGCCTGCCTGCCCACGGCCCCCATTGTTTCCCTCGTGGACCGTGGCCTTGGAAGACGGGAAGAGGACGGACGGTCGGTGGTCGCCTGACGCCCGAGACGCCCGAGCCTGACCGTGGAGTGGAGGAGTGGAGCGAGCCTCCCTCGCGCCTCGCGGCCCGCCGGCCTCGCCCCCGCGCCGAGTCGCCGACGACCGTTCCTGGCCTGAGGCCTGACGCGACGCTGAGGTTGTGTGCCGGGTCGCGCGGGGCACGAACGGCAGTGGTGGAACGAACAAGTCACGCTTGTGTGCACTGTGCTGTGCTGCTATTTAACTCCAGAGTCAGGTTAGAGCCCAAGCCCGACCTGCCCGTGCCGCCAGGAGAGCGAGCATGGATCGCCTTCACTCCAGGCTCGCCGTCGCCGTCGCCGTCTCCCTCGCGGACAGCTAGCTCAGCCGCCACGGATTGTATTCATCCACACCCACCCGTGCCATTTGCCATTTGGGTCGTTGCTGATCAACGTCGTCGATTCGTCGTCGTCTTCTCGAGGCAAATGTTACAAGGTTCATTGCAATGCCGGCGCTAGAGGGGAGAATGACGGCGAAGGGTGTCGTAGATGTTGTGTTGTATGTAAACGGTGACGTCTGACGTGGGATGTGGCAATGGAAATGGATCGTTAGACAAGCAAGAGGACGTGGCCGGAGTACTGTGAGGCGGCCGATACAAAGGGTTGACATATATAGAAAAGAAATTGACTACATGTGCCTACTCTGTCCCGCTGCTCAAGCGGTTGACGGCTGCAATTTTTGGTGTTACCCCCACAATTTTAAGTGAACGCATAAAGATTTATTTCTTGATGTGAGGAAACAACAAAAGGAACCTCAAAAGATCAGCAACGCAAGTTCAACGGTATATCCATCTATATCATGTGGAACATTTGAAAGAAAGGGTCCTATTCGAAAAGAGTGAAACAACGTAGGTGGCCTGGAAAGTGAAGGATGACATTGACCGATGTATGAGAGCTTTTGGCTTTGCATCGTAATTGCCTTCTATCTCCGTGTTTGCTTTGGTCCATGCATATTGTGGTGGTGTCAACAGGTTGCTCGATCTAGGAGTGACTTAAGTGTTGTTGGAGCTGTTTTTAAGGTTGCGATCCATCATTTAAAATCATGTAGAACTTCTTTCTCTATGTTAATCCAATGGCATAGTTTTCACGCCACTTATGATACAATGACATCTGCAGAGTTAGCATAAACAGCAAAATACATTTATGCATAATGACAGAAATGGGTAACGGAAATCTATATACTACTTTTGTAAAGAAAAAGGGTTGGATATATACAATTCTACATGGTAAGGAATGAAATGGATAAAGTGTAATGGAAAGGTGGCGCAGATGATGTTGGGTTGTACAAAGATAACGTGGGTTTTAAATCTAACCTGTGTGCATCGGTGGGAGAGTTTGAGTGAAAAAAATCCCAGACATTGGATTCAGATCCTATGACCTTAATTAAAGTTTTGCATAGGTTACACATGAAGCTTGTTTACACGGGACATGTTATCATTAAATTGATGGGCAAACAAACAAAAGGCAGAGATCTAGAGGCGGTCGCGTGTTAGATGGGCAGTAGCGAGAAGACAATGAGACCCTGTTTGGTGCTTCCAAATGGGGTGACTAAAATTCAAGAGGTGACTAAAATTGAGAAGTTAGAGTATCCTTAACTTTTATATTTTAGGTAGGTGACTAAAGTTTAGTCATCGACTAAGAATCCAAACAGACCTTTAGTCATGACATACTATGTATCTATAAAATCACCATAAAAGAAAAAAAAAAAGTATACTTGCGGATAATTGGATAATGTTTGTCACTCTTGTTAAAAAGGGGTTGAATTTGTTTTCAAATTTTGTCGAGCTTTAAATTAGAATTTAGGGCTTGAGGTTGAACATTTTTTAGCCAAAAAAGCACACATATAATGGCTGGTGTAGGGATGGCCGGATGGTGGCGGTGGAGCATAGCAATAGCAAGTAGGGGTGAAGGATAAAAAGCGGCGATGGGATTTGGCTGCTCATGTTGGATAACCAAGAAAGACACGCGTGAGAGAGAGAAACCAAGCCTGAGGTAATAATCAGAACAACTACTGCATCAAAGTTGCTACTGTGACTATTATGGTTATGTCACTGTATCAATCTATTGTCTAGATCAGATGTCAAGAGTATCAGTAATCAATTAATTTCCATTATTACCCTATATAAGCTGTGGAGTATGAGATGCCCCTCAAATGTCTGTCCTGAAGGCCGTGACACGCAGCTAGCCACACCACATACTGCTGCAGTCGCACGCACATGAGTAGTACTAGGTAGTACTACCACAACGTTAAGCATATGCATCGGGTGTCATACCTGCCTCTACTGCCCGTACGTGCGATTCTCTGAAGCTTTGTTCCCAGCCTCTGTCCCGTGTGCGAGACAGACAGACAGACAGGAGGCATATCTGGGACGTCGAAGTGACACGGAACGCCCACCTCGTGCACGCACCGGTACGGCATCGCATTGATGCCCTTGTCGTCGTCGTCGTCCCCAGCAGTCCAAATGTTCAACACTGCTACACCACCAGTGTGCAAGTCAGCGACGGGTTTGGCATCCGCACACGGGTGTCTGTTAGCGCAGACGACCTTGAGACTAAACTAAACAACTTGTTAGTACAATACTGTTAGGACTGAGTTTTCTCTCACGTGACAGTTATAACTAACAAAGTGTTGACTGCTTGGTTTATGCGGAAGACACGTATGTATGGTCTCGTCAGGAGTCAACGAACAGCAGTGACGAGAGCAGTGCATGCGGTTCGACCGTCGGTGCTTGCATCAAGTCCTCAACGCTGATGGTGCTCGCTCTATACAGTAAGTGCGAGGAACAGGAAACCGAGTCTGCATTGCACTGGCCTGTTGCAGATTTTCTCAGAATCCACTGGCCTTCATGTCAACTATGCAAAATCCAGCCTAGTGCCAATTAACATGAATCCTGAAAGAACTGATCTAATGGCAGCTACACTAGGATGTCAAACAGGCTCACTTCCTTTTACATACCTGGGACTGCCTCTGGGGATCACAAAACCAACAATAGAAGAATTCTCCCCATTGTTGATGAAAATGGAAAAAAGGCTCTGTGGAATCAGTAAACTGTTGCCCTATCATGGAAGACTGATCCTGGTAAACTCAGTCTTTTCAGCTCTACCCACATTCTATCTTTGCACTCTGAGGATTCCACCTCAAGTAATAAAGCATATTGACATATTCAGAAAACATGGCATCTGGGACAGGGGTGATATCAATAGAAAAGGAAGCTGCCTTGTAGCATGGGAAGATGCTTGCAGATCAAAGGAAGAAGGTGGGCTGGGCATTATTGACATCAAAACCCAAAATGAGGCATTGCTAATGAAATTCATTGACAAATTCTATAGACATGCTGACATCCCTTGGGTATCTCTCGACTTGGTCAATCTTTTATTCCAATGATAACACCCCACCCCAAGCTAGAAGTCCAGTTGGCTCCTTCGGTGGAAAGAAGTTCTTAGCCTTTGTTTGATAAATACAGACTCTTTGCAACTTGCAAACCAAGTAGAGGAAACTCTGTAATGATCCGGAAAGATGTGTGGGTAGATCAACAGCTATGTAACAAATTTCCTGAGTTATTCTCCTTTGCCACGAAGCCAAAATGTTCAGTTCGTTTCTTCATGAACAATGAACTTGAAGAATTTTCAGTCCCATGCCTTTACCTCGAGATAGCTGCCTCCCGGTTGCAAGAACTTTTGGAGATTGTCCAATCCTTGGATCTCGATCAAGGAACCGAGGACTCTTGGAGTTACCAGTGGGGATCAAATAAATTTGACACAAGGAAAGTGTACTCTATTCTAAAGGATTTCACCCCGGCCTCCCTCTCTTCAAGTGGCTATGGAAATCAAGCAACACCGGCAATCGAAATTCTTCTTCGGCTTCTCCTAAGAGACAGACTCAACACCGTAAACCTTCGAAAAAGAAAGAACAGAAACCTAAGTGATTACTCTTGTGTCTTATGCAACAATGGTGTAGAGGAGAGTTGCTTTCACCTTTTCTTTGATTTTGCCTTTTCGGTGTCTCTATTTGGAATGCCATCTCAATACATTGGAACCTACAACTCCCTCCACTTGATATGATCTTAGAAGCCAGAAATAACTTCAACAGGAAAATCTTCAGAGAGATTGTCATTGCTGCATGCTGGTCCATCTGGAAGACAAGGAACTCAATCATATTCGACAATGGAAGAAAGCGTGTTCTATCTTGGAAGAACACTCTGAAGCATGAACTTGGATTGGTATGCATCAAAGCCAAAGGTAGTAAAAAAGCTGGAATTAGTGCCCGGAGAGAAGCATCCTGTAAACTCTTCTTGTTGTTTTGCCTTTAAGCCCGATGGCTTTGTAATTCGTTTTGTACATTCTTTCATTCAATTGAAATACAAAAAAAAATTAGGTAGGGGGCTCCCCCGCTCGTTCAAAAAAAGTCTGCGATTGCACTCGGCTTTCGACCGGTTGTGTCACGCCCCACTTTTTAATGGGACTTTTAATCTCGCGTATTGGCGCCGGGATCACGCTACCAATACGTTACCGAGTCACGATAATGGAAATCAGTTATAGATGAACTATTCGAGCATATATTGACATAGGATAGATGTACTTACAAACGGTGTTGAAGACACCACTCTGGATTATATTGATCGAGTAGCCAACCGTGAAGCAGTGGTTTATCCGTGACGGTCCGCTAGAGTCTTTGGACCGTGGGCACAACTCCATGTTCCACGTGCAACTTGAGCGCGGATGGAATTCCCGGACTTCTACGTCTTTCTCCTAAGCAACGTCTTGCGTAACTTCTACGCCGTGGGTCTCCTACTTCGACTTGACCGACCTTACCTTCGGATATGCCGATATCCGTAAAAATAGAGGGGTGAGTACAAACGCTCGCGCAAGTCCCAAGGGGGGGTTGTAATTATTAAGGGTTTGGGCCCTAGCGGTGTCTCTAAAAACTGCTCTCGCTAGTTCCCGGTTTATCTCATGTCATTACCCTTTGTCGTGACACCACATGTTAGTCATTATCAAAGGTATATCTAATCATAGATGTTCGCCCTAGCACTTGCCCATTCCAAGGACGTGGCTATTCGAATAGATTCAATTAACTCTGCAGAGGTTGTACACTTTTCCCCACACGATAGACACCGCCCTTACCACCGCGACTTGGCTTAGACAGCCTAACGAGATCCGTACCCGCTTGGGTGCTACCCTAGGTATATTGGTATAATCTTCACCACGACTTCTCGGGGGTTGGAAGGATAACACGCCACCCTAAGATGACGCATCACCCTAGACAATATGGTGATACCAAATCACCCACGTTTTTTTGTGTAATACCTAATTACCCAACCTATACTGTCAACACCACTCTCAATCTCAAATCATCAATATGTGCCTCTAGCTTTGCGCCACCGCGCCCAAACACTTCCGTGGAAGACCACTCAAAGATCCACGCCAACCGGACATGGGGCCACTCTCCCCACATCTGCTCCCAATAGGTCGTTTGCCTGCTCCGGCCACCTTGGATCCCAATTATACCTCATCCCAACGGGGTGTGAATCAAGCCGCCCCATAAACGGCGTGTGGCTGTACGTAATATTATACTAGGTAGAAGGTCTATGACCCGGTCCTTAGGGGAGGCGAGTATCTCTCCGCAGGAACCCCTCGCGGCGATTCCCGACATGGTATTTAGGCTCTACCGCACTACCACTACTCACCTCTTTTGTTGGTTAGGATTCATTAGGCATTCTCATGTTTCTCTTGATCACAACGTATGAGCGTAGATAACGTGGATGATTACGTCATCCCGCATAGCTACGTTATCGGGCTCACACCACTATTTACTAATCCGATTTATTATTATCATCATCATTATATCATCATATTAAGGTCATGATTATGGGGGGGTAAGGACTTGCCTGGGATGTTCTTACGAATCGGCACGGCGTCGAACGCTCCTAGCTCGCCGGACGGGAGCTCCCTAATCGGGTCGTCGAACTACTTGCGATCAAGCAGTAAACCTAGCTTGTACTATAGCACACAAAACAAACATAGAACATTATGGTGGCAATGGGTTAGATGCATAGAGCTAGATTTTAGATGAATTATGGAAGTCGTTTCACGCGAAACGGAGTTCATTTGCATGAGATATGGATTTTATAATATTAATCCCTAATTAAATCATTAGGGTAATATTATAATATAATTTTATCATGTAATAATATTAAAACTAATTACATGATAAAATTCTATAAATCAAATAATGAATTTACAAATTTTCCGGGAATTGTTCTCGACATGGGAAGGTCTACTTATAAACATACGGTATGCGATAGCCGGGTAGTCAGTAGCAATTTACTAACTGCATACGGGAATGGTTACATACACGTGGGTGCCACGTGGGTCCATGTGGACGCCACGGTGGCTGCCACATCAGTGCCACGTGTGTGACGGGTTGACCCTCACGGTTGTGACGGCGGGAACGGCAGGCGACGTGGCGACTCTGGTTGGCTCGTTCACGGACGCCGTTTGGATGCGTGATGGCGTCGGACGGGTGTTTCCCGCTCGCCATCTCCGACGGCGGCGCTTCGCCGGTGGCTCGCCGGAATGCCGCTGCCCTTGCCCATAGCTCGCCGTGGAGGGTCCTTGAGACTCCACTCGCGGTCCCGAGCTGGTCTGGGCGGTTGGTGGCGACGAGGTGAGGCCCCTTCCATAGTGGCGGCGGGGCTGGCGGCTCCCGACGGCGGCGGCGCTCCGGGATAGCCTCGCGGAGTGCCGTGAGCAAGGGAAAAGAGGGGGGAATCGATAGGGAATGACTTGGCGAGGCGCATCGCACCATCAATTGAACGACGACGACCTCAAACGACGGCGGCGGCGGCTTTTTCTCCGGCGCCGAGTGTCCGATTTGGGGAAAATCGGGCACAAGCGAGGAGGAGAGGAGGATAGGGAGGAGAAGGGCGAGCACCTCGCGTTGCGGGCGAGGCGGAGCTCGAGGAGTGAGTGGTGTGGCGGATTGAGACCGACGGGGCCTATTTATAGGCGCCGCGGGTGCTCGTCGCCGCACGATTTCTCTCCCCGACGCCGATCTTTTTCAAACGGCGTTCCTCGTTTCGTGGACTTTGATTTGGTGCTCCCCGAGCTGGATCGCATCGTGCTCGCTCTCGGTGCGCGTGAGCGGCCGCCGGGTCGCATCACTCTACAGCAAGGGCGGTCGCCGGTCATGGCGGCAAGGCGGTCCGCGGCATGACCGTGGGAGCGACCCGCGCCCCGTGTGGCGTCGTGGCTCGGCGGGAGGTTAGTGAGTTCCCCGTGCCTCGGTCTCCATCATCGGCGACCGGCCGCAGCCTGCCCTCCTCGTCCGGGCTCGCCCGACCCCCCGTGAGGGTTGACGCGCGGTGGCGCGGACGGTCGGCTCGGTGTCGCCAGAGGGTGGCGCGGATGGTGGCGCTCCCCGTGCTCGCCAACGCGCAGCCATGGCAAGACGACGGGGAGCGTCAGGCGCCGTGCGCCATCCAGCGTCTAGCCGTCGTCATACGACGCATCGAACGGAGGTAGACGACGACGGCGACGGCGGGCCTCGAGCTGGGCTCGCCCTCGTCTCGGGCTTGTGTTCGAATGGGCCGGCCTGCTCGGGTGAGTGGGAAAGAGAGGAGAGGAGAAGGGCTGGTGGAGCTGGGCCTAAAAGGAGGGAAAGGGAGAGAATGAGCCCGATGGCTTTTGCTGATATTTCCTTTCTCTTTTCTATTTCTCTCCTTTCCTTTCTTCTCCTTTATTCTTTCTCTCATTCCTTTTCCTATTATTCCATGTGTGTCCCATATATTTAGACTATAAATATTTATACAAGTACATGTATATTCCCATGTTTTACTCATGAAAATATTTCAAATGTACTTATCTAAATATTCACATATATAGGTGCACACACTTTGTTTCCCCAATTCCCATGATTTCATGTGTGACATATATTTTATAAATATTCTCACAAGCATACTTATATTCCCATGACTTTTATTGTCGAGAATAATTATTTACTGCGCTCATAAAAATATTCAATATATATTTGGTACACACGAAGTTTCGGTATTTTATTCCCAGAGATGATTTGTAAATCATTACTCATGCAACATTAAACTTCCATAACTAAAATCTAGAACTTACCTTGCACCTTTGGTCACCATAAGGTTCACAAGCAACAAACAAAGAGACACCTAATTTTCTATATGATGACATGCAGGTTTTCGAAAAACGGGTTTCGGTTTGGCGGAAAATAAATCAAGTTTTAGTTGTAATTATAAAAGTTTAAATTTTTAGTGAATTTTAAAATGATGCAAAAACACGGGTGTTACAGGTTGTAGCACTGAATTTGCGGCGCCGGGCGATGGAGAGACGCAGGCTTGCCACCGACAACAAAAAGCCACAAATTAAGGCGGCACAAGGCAGGACTGCATTTGCCGCAACAGCGCCAGCGACGACCGGCACCGACGATCGATCGGAAGAGCTAAGGGCAGCCGCAATGTGCTTGTGGCATTAGCAATAAGGATGGGACCCACCCGAAGTTGGGCAACAACTAAAATTTAGCTCACAATGGCTAGTGTCGCTTTTGGGAAATAAGGTGGGTCCAAATTTTTTAGGAAGAAAGTAAATGAGACATGAGCAAAGCAGAGGGATGTAAACAGTGGCACAATAGGAGAATAACATATTTTTTTTTTTTCTTATGGCCGCACCATAGCGTTGAAGTCGTTTCATGCCCGGCATTAGTTGTGGTTGTTGTTCACAATGTTTATGGTCCATTCCCGTAGCAACATTTATTGCCTAACATCACCTTTTCATGCACATTGTGGGTGCCCTAAGAGCTGCAAAGCCCTGCCGGCCGTCGTGCGCTGCCAGCGCAATGCACGGCACTGTGCCACTGTAAGGTTGACGTGTCAGACGTTGCCATGATGCCCGACGGGCTCAGCTGACGGCCCAGACATTGCCGTGGGCTGGGCTGCATTTGTCTCGTGGCTAGGCCTGGTAGGCCCGGTCCATCAGCATAGCGGGTCATGCCGTGCCAACCCTAGGCATGAAAAACATCACTATGCTTCCCAAAAACTAAAAAAAAATAGTATAAAGATAGATTCGAATACAAAAATAAATAAAACATTCAGTGGTCGTAAAAATATACGTACCTGGGAGCTTGTAGAAAACATATTTAGCTCGACAAAATGGAACAACATTCCAAAAAAAAAAAACTGAAAGACTCCAAAAAACCATAATCAATGTCAACGATCATGAATTCATCCATTCATCATTAATGTATGCTGCATTAATGCTGGATGCATTTCATATTTTTTCTATGGGGAAAATTTTAAGACACATTTAGACATTGATGATTAGAATACTCTTTGGAAATTGTTAAGATCTTTCATGACATTTTGTCGCATTTCTATGGAACTAAAATCTACTTCTCAAAGGCTTTTACATATATCTTCATTAGATCTATATATTCTATTCGGATTTCTAATATCTGAATTTATCTCAAGGATTCTAGTTTTTAGAGAACTTTTAGAAGCTTAGGGATCTTTTGCATGTATCTTTAATTAAAAAAATAATGAAAAAAATTAGAAAAACACTTCCAGTCAGGGGTAAAAAGATATTATAATATAAAACGGCTTAGATATCTGAGGATGACGATTTTTCTAACTTAGAGCTTGTGAAGAAAATCTAGACTTCGAATATAGTGTTCTAACCTTTTTTGAAGGGAGAAAAAAGGTTCTTTCCTAACGAGAAACATGCTAGCCCAGCCCAAACTACACTTGGGTCACGTGTATACAGGCTTCCTTGCAGGCCCAGCGTCGACAGCATGGAACTCTGTTTCACAAAACGTGATCAGTCGTGGTTAACATTCAGGCTCTATAAATTTTACATTTGACACCTGTAATTTTCCATTTAAAACTCTGAAATGGCCATTTCGACTCTAAGAAAACGACTGATTTTACCCTTTGGACATTCATTTCTGCCTGGCGAAGGAGAGGAGGCAGACACGCATATATGTTCAGTTCAGTGCACCGGCAGGGGCCGGTGTCGTTCATTAGCATCTCCAGCGTTTGATCCAATCCAATCGGATTTCTCACGCTGCATGTTAGCATTTGGTCACTGATAATTAGCTTATCCACCAATCTCTTCCATTCCTAGAACATTGTTTTTTGAGTGGAGAATTTTCTTTTATCTTTGTATACTTCGGATGTCTTGGCAATGCAAAGTTCTTGTGAAATCGAAAGCGTATATCGACGCAGACATTGCTTCCTGTACAATGACTGCCGCAGCCGATTGTTCAGATTTGTACAGTGATCGATCAAATGACGATCGATCAACTCGTCAACTCCTCGTCTCCATCGAAGGTTTCCAGAAGCCAGCTCGCTGAAGCTGCCGCTTTTTTCCGTCTCCCTGCTGGCCACGCCATTGACCTGTGACGGCGGCGTTCCAGCTGCCGCCGCTGGCGCCACAGCGGACTCATATCATACCGGCGCCCACCTTGTATGTATGACAATCGCGTGCATGAGGCATGGCGCGCAAGGGCAGTCGGAAAGACAGCTGCGGGCGGCGGGGGCCGCGCGTCCCCACACTCGTCGTCGCAGTGCGCGGCGGCGCTAGCAATGATCTCGTCCCCGCACTCGTCGTCACAGTGGGCGGAGCGACAAGTCAAGGCTAAGCGAGGACAGCGGCGTGCCGCGGCGGAGTGTATCCTTGCAGTGGGCGACGGCGCTGGACACCGCCTCCGCGGGCTCGCGGGTCGTGTGTGTCTTCGATGGCGGGCGCTGCCGGCGTTTCTTTGTTAGCCGCACTGACCTTCCTCAACCGCCGGGAGACCATCCGTAGTGCGTACCCCTTCAGCGCCGCGCCTGCTGCGGATCTTGGACGCGCGCACGAGGACTCTGTTGAGCTCCACATGGCACAGCCGCATCCCAGCGCCGCTCGCGCCCGCGCTGAAGCACAGTGCAGAGCTGAACGGGCTCTGCTGCCCGGATGTGCTGGAGCCTGGAGGTGAACTCGTCGGCGCTCGGCAGGGAGGAGAGGACGCGCTGATGGCGAGGAGCACGAATCGGTTTCCTCATTAACGCCGGCGCCGGCCGCGCGGAACGCCGGGCAGTCAGACTCGAGCGGTACAGTGCAGCCGTGCAGGCGTGGAGATTTTGGAACGGTGAGACTGTGATATTCATGGGACATGTTTAACCTCATGTTTGGGACCACGTATCTTGCGGTGGCGTGTACCGCATCGTGTGGTGTGAGATCACGATTCCGAACAAGACCGGGCCCTAAAAGCCAAATTTTTTTACTCCCAGGCTCGTTGCACCACAAAGAAGGTAAGAAAAGGTTCCTAGCGTCGAATCAAGTTGAGATACATGTCTAGCTGAACGATCGAGAAACTAAACAGCCCTCGTCCTCTACGATGCTGTCACCATCAAAAAATAGAACAAGGACCCGCTTGCAGGTAAGATATACTCTTCCCCCGTCCTGCAATATAGTGCATCGATCTTAGCATTAAAAATTTGTCCTCAAATATAATGATTTTAGAGAGGATAAAAACTTGCTGTTCATTAAATACTTTCTATTTATCAACCAATCACCATTAATCATGTTGATAAGAACGTCCTATTAGATAAGGGTACATACGTCTTTTATGTTCTCGTTTAGTTTATCTTAAATTCTTAGAGGACACGTCATTCCATAAAAAAGCTAGCATGATGCCCTCAGGGGACGGATTAGAATAGGGATTGAGATTCTAGGTTGTGTGGCACATTCTATATATTGTGGTCTTCTTCCCTGAATTCAGCAAACAATGATTCTCTAGGGGTGAAATGTTAAGGAGCAAAAAGCTTGAGCTAGACACATGATATATGAATTACGCAGCGCATGAAAAAAGGTTGTGCAACGATTAATTTAAATGTAACTCGCGAAATTGTCTTTGAAACTTTCTTGAAAGGTATCAATTAGATTCATCCAAAAGGTATTAATTCATAACCTACAACATAGTTGCATCAAATGCATACAATGGAGAACACCACTGATGCCATATATTGATAATAACCTAGGCTAAGGGCAAATTAATTTGGCATACCTCCACTCAAAAATCCATGCACGATTTAATGTTAGTCAGATAAAATAAAGTATGTGTTTAATCAAATTTAATAAAATTTTGTGGAGGTAGACGATCTCTATATATAATCGTTACCTTTAATTTGTTAAACTGATGGGAAAACTACTTAAGCTGATTAATTCTCTAGCTCTAGCTCTGGAATATGTTGTTCAGTGTTGGTATACTACTACGCTACCACGATTTTTCTTTTCATATCTAATATATCGCTTCCTTTTTGTATCGGGCGGACTCTGCTGCTTCCTGAACACTTGGGAGCCGCTTCTTGGGATCTCCAAAGTGATGAAATGGCGATTGATCATCTCCTTGTCTCCATCGAATGCTTTCAGAAACTCCAACTCGTCCTCGCTGCGGCTCATCGACTCGCCACGGCATCCTGCATGCACGCGTACGAATTCAGTCATGAGATCGAGGAGAGCCAAGGCATTTGACGATAAGACGTTGCATTGCATTGCATTTCATGCATGACATCCCAATCGCCAGCCGACGTCGGTACGTGACGGGTGGCTAGCAGAGAGATGTACCTACATACCGTGGCCGTGATGCGGTGGTGACTCCTTGCCGTGCGCGACGACGCCGGCGGCGGTCGCGGCGAGCGTACCGTCGTCCTTCCGGCTTGGCGAGGCCGGGCACGGCAGCTCCAGCTTGAATCGCTTCGCCGTCGTCGGCGAGTACCGCGAGTCGTCCCTGGCCCTGCAGTCGTCCTCGCAGGCGGCACTTGCAATGATCTTCACCTCTTGCCTGTCTGTGTCGTTGAGCCAGTCGTCAAGGCTAGAGAGGGAGACGGCGGCGGGGGCGGGGACAATGACGACCGCCGGAGCGTGTCCTTGCAGTACGAGATGGCGCGGGCCACGGCATCGGCCCTCTCGCGACGAGCTGTGTCGCTATCACCGGCGCCTGCGGCGGCCATGGATGAAGGCGATGACGACCCCTTACCTACGCTCCGCCTGATTTGCTTCCTTAGTCTCCTCGAAATCTTTCTCAGGTACCTCCCAACAAGTCCCAACCATGGGCGCCATGATCGCCGCAGCCTCGGCCTGATCCTGCTGGTGCTGCTTGGCGGGCGCTCGCGCCCGGAACAGCCTCCACCTGGCGCCGGCGGAGCTGCAAACGCCGAAGCACAGCGGCGTTGCGAAGGGGTTCTCCTGGCAGGACCGGGACCGGGACTTAAAGAAGCCGGCGGGGTGGCCGTCGCTGGACGACGTGGATAGGGATGAGCGCGAGGAGCCCCGTCCGGCCAAACTGACGCTGACCGACGGCGACGCTGAACGAGGACAGGGCGGAGAGGGAGCACAGGGAGGATCGGGAGGACCGGGACTTGATTCATTTTTATTTGATTTGTTAAGCATGCACCTTAATGCTAGTGCACCGATAGGAGGAGAGATACGTAGGGTAAGGTAGAGCTAGCAATGCAACAAGGGGATACATCGGTGTTCGTTTGGGTATGCTCTTGCTTGCTTATTATAGACTATAGAGTGATTGAGGAATAATAAGATCAGGGGGGGGGGCTAGCTATAGAGAGCTTTTACGCCCTAGCCGTTGCAGCATCCTTGTCCTCTCGCCGTGTTGTCCGACCCGGTACAGCTAGTGGATAGCACTAGTGGACTCCAGCCGGTCACTGGCGGCTCCAAAGCCATCTCGTGGCGTAAGTTCATACCGTCGGTGCTAAGGGTCAGTGATAATAACCCATAAGACTGGCGGTCATGTGACCGACAGCCGTAACAAGAGTACGAGTACTTAAACGCGGTGTGTGCAACGGTCCGAGCTAAAAGCCTAAAACCCTATACCTTACTATTTCCAGTCGATGGTGTCGACTTCATCCTTGGTTTTCAATTTTTTTTCTTTTTCTTGTCATCCTTCTTCCACTACTACAAATTAAAATCTTTCTTGAGGAACAGGCAAAATCAAACAATGCGAAAATCACCCTTCTCCGACCGCCTACGCAGAAAGGTTTGTGTTAAACATGAACAATGCAAGCGAACTCCCTAATTGCGTGTACAAATCAAACTGCCAAGTCGGGCTCCCATTGTTCTCGGCCAGTAAAAAAAAAATAGTCCATGAGCTAGTTCTCGGCCAACAAATCTGCCCCCATTGTGCCATTATCTGCCTGACCGCCACCCCGCGCCCCCGAAAGATATATATATAGAGAGAAGTTGGATCGAAGTCGTCTGTCTGTCAGTAGTCTTGCCGTAGTCACCTTGGATCCACAAGGAGCCCGATTGGGAGGGAGGGAAGGGGTCAACACCGCCGTCACCTTCTAAGAGACTTGCTTGTGGATAGCTACCCCACGCATATGTGCCACCAGGACGCCGTACACCTGATCCGCATCCTCCATCCAGTGGCGGACCCAGACTTTTGAGCATAAAGGGTTGCACCAATTTTTTTGTTATATACAAATTGGTAAACCATTTATAACTTGGTAAAAGCATATTATAATTCGGTAAAACAACGTTCCTCTTCATATTTCAAGAAAGATGACTGAAAAAAAGTACAACAATTAGTGATCACGATTTGACGGAATCAGGTTTAGGAATTATAAAGACAGAAATTAAAGGAAGGACTCACGATCAAGAATTCATGATGCGGAAATCCAAATTGTCGATGTCCGATGTCGGCAAACGCGAAGCGGCGAAAGCACGATCACGTCACGACGGTGATGCCGCAGTGCTGCCTCCTCGCGCGGCTGCACTTGCGGACTTGCTACTTATGTCGCCCGGTGGCCGGTACTCCCCCGCCCTCGACCTAGAGGCCTCGACTCGACTAGGAACCCGGTAAAATCACATCACATGGCAGTGGAACTTCGCTCGCAGTCCTGATTGGTTGATTCCTAGTCTAGGCCTCTATCAAACGAGCTGAACTGGGCGAACCGCACCGGACACCGTGACGCGGAAGGCCGAGGCCGAATACGCCTCCTTCTGTGTTTTCTTTTTTATAAAGTAATTTTTATTAAGAATATATATGTATGACAGCATTGACAGGCGTGTGGGGGGGTCGGTGGAGCACTGATCCCCTCGTGGGTCCACCATTGCCTCCATCGAGAGAAGGGCCCACAAGCACTACACAGGAAAGGACGGAGCCTAGGACCGCTCACTGTGCCCGTGGCGACCTGCACCTCACGCCACGCCATCAGAGGCCCCCCATGGGTTGCTCATTAAAGAGACCGCGTGTGCTAGGTCCACCCGGTTTGCTGGCCTCGGGGAAGGCCGCTCGTTGGAGGAGGCCGCTCGCTTGCCGGATCAACCTGGGTCGCATGCCTGGGGAATGTCACTCACCGGAGGGAGCCACCCACTTACGGATCCAGCCGCTGCTCACTATCGGGCGACGTCACCTGTGTGTGGGGAGAGGGAAGGGCGCCTTGCTCGGCTTGAGAGAGACGGAAAGAGGAGCGTGAGAGAGAGAAGAAGCCCTATATGGGCTTAGCTGGATTTTGGCTATATTTTCGAGGCAAGCTTTTTAAGAAGTTCACCTTCGAAAATCGCCTACCTTCATAACTCAATTTTAGGTTACGAGGCAGGTAATCATGACCATGTACCCATAAATCAATTTTAGGTTACGAGGCGGGTAATCATGACCATGTACCCATAAATCAATTTTACAAGACGGGCAATATAATCTTGACGCCTCTGTAAATGCATTTCGTGAGGCGGTTAATTGTGAGCGCCTCCATAAATGAAAATGTACACCTCCAAAAAGATCCTCTAGCATTTTATGAGACGGTTGGATTCTGTAATCACGTCGTTTAATGTTTGGGCACTGTCTCGTAATTTTTTTTTACTCTAGTGTTACATATAGCTTCTTTTTCTCAGCACTACCGCTAGGGTTTATGGTTTGTAAGTCCGCAGGTAAGCTGTATATCGCAATCGCAGTGAAGAGGGCCAGAGGGGCGCATCCTCCAGCATATCACCCAGAATTCGAGATCTGGATGCGGTCGGTCGGTCGGCTGCAATCGGCAGCGGCAACACCCGGCCCCTACATGAACAGGAGAAAATCATAATGTCCGCGATGGCCTGACCACAGGGATCTGTGGTTTTAACATGCACGTACTCTGTTTTTCTTAAATTGACCTTGTTTTCGTGGCTGGATTTGGCTTGTCGGATGAACAGGATAAAGTGGCCCTTAGTATTTTCTTAAATCATATCGGCGTCCTTTTGCCATCATTATGCCATCATTATCGGCGTCCTTTTACTCAAATATACTGTACTGTCAAGCATGTATTGAATCCTCTGCTCTTATGTTCCCTCCCTGACATGTTAGCGTCCTTTATGCATGCTTTTAGTAGTAGCATCGGCGTCCTTATCCTTCTTAGAGTAAAATCTTAGGAACAGAGCAATCTACAGGAAAAAAAAATCCCTTTTTATATTTTGTTCCGTTTTATTTCTATCAACCTGTAAATTGAGTCATACTATTTCAGATAATATAGCATTTTATGTTTATTAATACTCTGCCCTGAAATACGGTGAAATTCTGGCCATTATCAGACAAAACAAAGAGAGTGCAATATACGTATGTACACATCTCTTACCTTTTTTATGAAACCTCGCAAGGATTTTATTCATTGAGAATTGTTACATGGCAAGGATTTCTGAAACCATCCTCACCGACCTCGCATCTTGCACAGCATATTCATGGCGAAGCTCTAACGTGGTCTGAGGCAGGGTTCAAGCAGATTGGGGTCCTGCTGGAGAGAGTCTGATTGCATCAACGTGTTTTCTTCTTGTGCAAAATTTGTTCCAATGTAAGTAATTCTTTATTAGGCATCTAGACTAGTGGCTAGGGCTGGTTCTTTTTAACCATGTTGTTACCATTTGGCGTGTTGGCATATTTCATTGCATTGTAAAACTCTTTCTTCTTAATGAAGAACACATTTCGGCATGATCTCGAAAAAAAATATAAAGCAGCTGCAAAGAAGTTCCTAATATGTTTTCGCAAAAAAAAAAAAGTAGTTCCTAATATGTTGAAATCTGATTCTGATCCCTATGATTAAAGGACGAATGCATGTTAGTTTTTCTTCCTATTAAGCAGATCAGCAGCAAGTTTGCACTATGGATCATGAGTTGTGTAGATGAGTTATCACAAACTTTGGTTTTTGGTGAGCATATGAGGATCAAATTCACCAAAGAAGATGTTGCTACTGTTCTTATTGGGATACCGTGCTTTGGCAATCGAGTTTTAGTTAATCGGATATTATCTTCTCGTGATGCAAAACGTAAGGAACTACTGTACTACACGAGTATATAGGATAAACTACACTTGGCCCATATGTAGTCAGAAGACGTGATCAGTCATATAGCTAGCAAACATTCATGCTATAGTCAATTGTAGATTTTGCCATGTACGGTTTGCAAAAAGGTATATTTGACACCTGTGATTTTCCATTTAGAACTCTAAAATGACCATTTCGATTCTAAGAAAATGATCCAACCAGTTTTGTTTTCTCACATTGCATACAGCATTGGGCACAAGAATGCTCACCCTAACTCACTGGTAATTAGCTTATCCGTCTGCCACATTCCTAGCCATTAGTTGTTGACCCAATAACCCAATAGCTCACTCAGATTTTTCTAGCACTTTCTGTTTCATTGCTGGAACATCTTTTTCTCTCACAAAGTTGAAACATTGTTTTCAGTGGACCATTTTCTTTCATTTTTATACTGCAATCTCCTCAAATCCGATTGATTTACATTCAGAATATAAATATGATTGCTTGATATGCAGAATATAAATCGTGTAATTTTTTTCAGACGTCTTCTCACTGTAAAGCTGAGAACGAGAGCTGAGATTGACGTAGACACTGCTTCCTGTACATGACAGCCGCAGCCGCTTGTTCAGATTTTTACAGTGATGAAGTGACGATCGATCAGCTCATCGTCCCCATCGAAGGTTTCCAGAAACTCCAGCTCGCTGAAGCCGCCGCGCGTTTCCGTCGCCCTGCTGGCACCCCACCACTGATCTGAGACGGCGGCGTTCCAGTTGCCGCCGCCACTGGCGGAGCTATATGTGACAGTGGCAACCGCATGCATGGGGCATGCCGTGCAAGGGCAGTCACGGGCGGCGTCGGGCGCCGCGCGTCGCACTGGGACTGGGCGGCGCTGGCAATGATCTCGTCCTGCCTGTCGCGGAGCCACAGGTCAAGGCTAAGCGAGGACAGCGGCGGATGTAGCCGCCGCCGCCGCCATGCCATGCCGCGGCGGAGTGTCTCCTTGCAGTGAACGATGGCGCTCGCCACAGCGTCCGCGCGCTCCCGGGCCGTGTCGTCGACGGCGCCCCTTAGTGGCGTTGCCGCCGGCGTTTCCTTCTTAGCGGCCCTGGCCTTCCTCAGCCGCCGGGAGATCCTCCGCAGGTGCCTCCCCCACCGCGAACCCTTTCGGCGCCACATTCGCCGCCGCCGCCTGCACACCCTCCTCCTCCTCGCCATGGATCTTGGACGCGCGCGCGATGGCTTTGTTGGAGCTCCACAGCCGCACCCCGGCGCCGCCCGCGCCGAAGCATAGCGCCGAGGTGGAGGTGGATGCGCTCCGCTGCGGCCCGGATGCGCTGAAGCTGAAGACGTCGGCGGCGCTCGACGACGAGGACGCCGATGGGGAGGAGCGGCCAGAATCGGTTTTGATCCTCGTTAGCGCCGGCGGCGGCGCCGGACGCGCTGAACGCCGGGGACGACGGCGACGGGCAGTCGGGCTCGGAGGCTGAAGGCGTCGCGGCCGTGGCCACCGTTGACGTGCCCACGGTGTTTGGGAGCAGCCAATTCATGGCGGCGGCGGCTAGTGAGTGTTGGCGGTGATCCTCGTACGTAGAAACCTAGTTTGGAGGTGTGTCTTTCACATTTGGGCTAGGTGATAAGGGCAAGGGGCCTTAGGGGTGCCTGCCCGCCGTCGTCATTGTCACTACCGCGTTAAGTTATATTAGGCAATACGTATTTAGAAATTAAATGAGAATGAGACTTATCTTTATATCTTTCTTTATATTTTATTTATATAATATAAAAGGAAGACTCATTTTGTCTTGATAAAAATTTCGCCTCACTTTTGACCCTCCATGCGATCCCGCGTCCCCTTCCCGGCTGTCTCTCCTCCTACATGCGAAAAATGCAATCTATATAAGGAAGCACCCAATTAGCGTTCAAGGAAACATGCCATCTATATTTTTTTTTTTTTTTTTTTTTGGGTGAATAACATGCAATCTATATTAGGAAGCGTGGGGAACATGTAACTTTTTTTTTTTTAGAAAGAGGTGAAACCACCTCGGGTTTTAGAAAGCTAGAACCATGTTAACAGCTGGGGTTACCAGCTACAAGACAAACCAGAAAGAAAACAAAAGTCTTAGACAAGAACTAAATTTCAACTACATCTGAGAGCTGGACACTAGTTGGTTTGAAGTTCCTCATCCATCTTGTGATGTCCTCCTTAATCTTCTCGACCCGGTCTTGGTCGATCTGTCTCCTTCAGCCTAGCGCTTCAAGACTGCATGAATGACAAAGCATTGTACATAATATCAGTTGGAGCTCTTGGGAATTTCTTCTAGATGGCCATTTTATTTCTGTTTCCCCCACATAGCCCAGGCAAAACATGCAAAAATGAGGAGAGTGAGCTTAATTGAGAATGGCCCCTTGCCATTTAACCAAGTTTCACACATGTCTTCCCAGGAAGCGGGAACATGCAATCTATATTAGGAACCCTCCCAATCTCTATATAAAAAAAGAAACGTCCCAATCTTGATCCCGCATCCCTTCCCAAGCGGTTTCCCTTCCTGCTCGAGATCTATGCTCCTACCTCTCACAACGACGCCCCACCTCCATCGTCCTTCAGCTTGACCTGGACATTGCCAAGTCCACGACTGCCATTGACGCCTGCCCGCGCATGACCACATAGTAGTGACATCAAATGCTTGCTATATTAGGTCAGTCTCAATGGAGAGTGTCACCTCCCGGTTTCTAAGATGTGAAACTTTGGCATGAAATAGGCGTCTCTCTCAATGCACAGTTTCATAGGCTCATAGGTCCCACATCCTCTCTTTCTCATTGCACGGTTTTATTGCACAGTTCCATGGTGAAACTCTATTTCTGTCTCAATGGGGATTTCACACTGTCTCCAACACATGTGAAACTGTGCTTAAGAGTTTCACCACAGTGAAACTTCTTTCTCCTCACAGTTTCATGCAAAAAATAAATTTCTACTGATGTGGTACCTTATTTAATGTGCATGAAACACCCGTGAAACTTCCATTGAGACTGGCCTTAAGGCCAAATTTGGCATGCATCCACCCGTAGACCCTAGCATGATTTGGACGATGTTAATTAAGATAGAATACATCATGTGTTTAATCAAATTTAATAAAAATGCGGTTAACTAGATATATCTTCAGTGTCCACAGCCAACAGCTCCAGCTTTCTTTGTCAAAAAAAAAAAAAAAAAAAACAGCTCCAGCTTCCAATAATTTTTGGAGCAAGACTACTGGCTCTAAAATCCTTAAGCCTTTGTTATATTTTTTTCTTTCAAACTAGCAAAATTGCCATACGTTGCTACGGGTGAATAAATATATTGTAAAACTTTGGAGCAATAAATATTCTCTACGCATAAAGATATAGCTCAGGAGCAGTTTTATCTATGCAAATGTGCTTGTTGCTGCATATGCTGGGATGCATTAATGCTGGACTAAGAAACACATCCGAGAGGTAAAAGACAATACATTCAAATTCAAGGATAACACATGTGCTCAGGGAGCATCCTTTGGAGCAATAAATGTTCAGAGATGATATGCAAGGATGGGAACGATACCTTTTCTCTCTACATGTTCGTTTAGTTGAGCGGCCTCCTCGTCCATAGGCTCATCAAGGCTCTGATCTAGTTTCCATCAAACAACTATTAACTCTCTCACTGCAACTTTCTGTACAGAAAACAAACCTTCGGTGAAAAAACAAGAAAACATATACAAATTCATTCGCTAATCACTTAAAAGCGTTACTATTTTTTTTTTAAAAAAACATCCTTCGGCTAACATAAATAGTAGAAAAAAAAAAAAAAAGAACTTCGTGTCGTAACAACAAAAGCTTTCGTTTTGATTCGATTCCTACTTTCTTTAACTCCTACGGCCATCAACAAGGATAAGGCCCGACCATGCGCTGATCAATGCTAGCTAAGGCGGGCTGGGTGGGCAACCGCGTGAGAGCCTCCCGTGCGTCGACGATCTTGGCGATGGCGTCCATGCCGGCTTCGGACGCGGCGCGCTGCATGGCTGTAGAGTTGTGCGCGACGCGGCCTCGGACGCGGCATACGTGTGCTCGTCACCGGATCCGCCCACCCGCGCGCTCCTACACGCGCGCCGACGCGGCAGGAGGAGGCTACGGTGACCTCTAAGCCGTGCTGAGCCGCTGGAGGAGGTACGGTGCGGCCTCCGATCTGTGCACGGATGTCGGAGGATGAGTCTGAACCCTAACTAATTGTGGCTGCGGGGATAAGACGTGCGGCGAGAGAAAGAGACACCGGCAAATACGGATGAAACTCGGACTGGAAATTGGCAGGAGCGGCCGAAGGAAAAGGCAGGCAGAAATCGTAGGGCAGATTGGCAGAAATTTTTCGTGCTTTATTATTAGGTATAGATACGTAAAGATTTGTACATCTTTCTATTTATTAAGATCGAGAAAGTTTGTACAACCGCGCCCCAGGTGCACTAGAGTGGACATGATGCGTTACAAAGTTTCGGTTCCACCCTAGCAGACTAAAAACGAAAGCTACTACTCACACACTAGCCTTTGTTAGATTGATGAAAAAAAAACTACTTAAGCTGATTAATTCTCTAGCTCATGAATAAGCTCAGTGTTGGCACTAGGAATTTTCACTTAATATCTAATGGCTGCCTTTTTCATATCCTGCAGACTCTGCTTCCTGCAGAACACATAAGCCGCTTCTTCAGATCTCCACAGTGATGAAATGGTGCTTGATCATCTCCTCGTCCCCATCGAATGTTTTCAGAAAGTCCATCTCGTCAAGCTGCTGCTCATCGACGATTCGCCACGGGACCCTGCACGAGTGCGTACATGGAGAGCCAACTCATTAGACGATAGACGACGTTGCCGGTGCAACTCAGTGTTGCATTGCATGGCATGCCACCAGCAGAAGACGGTGCCCTAACACAGAGACCTACCATGGCCATGATGTGGTGACTCATCCGCCTCGCCGTGCGCGACGGCGGTCGAACCGTCCCGGCTTGGCGTGGCCGAGCACGGCAACTCCTTAAACCCGCTTCGCCATCGTCTGCATCCCGAGGGGCCAACCTGCGCCCCGGCGAGGACGACGCGTCGGCGAGGGCCACGAGTCCTTGCAGCACTCGTCGAAGTGCTGCTCGGCGGCGCTTTCGATGATCTCCTCCTGTCTATCGGAGAGCCACTCGTCAAGGCTAGGCGAGGGAGGGAGGCGGCGGCGGGGACGGCGACGGTGACCGCGACCGCGACGTGCCGCGCCGGAGCGTGTCGCTTGCAGTACGAGATAGCGCGTGCCACGGACTCGGCCCTCTCGCGTGCCGTGTCATCAACGGCGGCGGCAGTGGGCATGGGTGACGGCGACCCCTTACTGTCGCTCCTGGACTTCCTCAGTCTCCTCGAAATCTTGCGCAGGTACCTCCCGACCACTTCTCCTTTTACCTTGGGTGCCATGGTCGGCGCCGTGGCCTCCTCCTTCACGAGCGCTCGTGGACGGGAGCCCGCAGCAGTCTCCTCCCAGCGCCGGCGCCGCCGTCGTCGCTGCCAGCGCCGAAGCACAGCGGCGTCGTGGAGGGGCTCTCCTGCCGGGACGACCGGGGCTTAAAGAATCCGGAGTGGCGGCGGCCGTCGGTCGACGTCGACGACGAGGACGGGGAGGACAGGGAGGAGCCCGATCCGGCAGCATTGGCGCTGAACGTCGGCGACGAAGACGACGACGCGCGGTCGAGCTCAGAGGAGTCGGCCGTGGCTATGTCCCCGGCAACAAAGCACTGGGCGCCGGGAACAGCCACGCCGCGAGGAACTGGATCAGCTGCATGGCGGCCGGCGAATGCTAGGCACGATGACGGACGTTTTTCGGTTTTAGTTTAGCGTGGCGCGGCATCTCTTATATATATACATGCAGTGATCGATCACGGCGGCGTCCCCGGCCTCCGAGATGCCTCCTTGCCTGCCTAAAAACAAGCAAGCCTCCGGTGATTTGGAAGGCTCCTTGGAGTCCTTCCAAATCTATGGCAGCAGTTGCCTTCTTCTTTTTACCATCTTCCATATCGGCGTGATTAAATTACTCGCTCAATGTTGGATCATCATTAGGATGACGATGAATGGAAAATTATTACTAAAATCAAGTTTACCAATGGAAAATTATTACTAAAAACAAGTTTACCATGCATGGTAATATATGGAAGTATAGTTCTTCTTCTATCTATCTATGACTATAATTGACTAATTGACTATAGCAAGGCAGAGATCGATGCCGTAATCCAAACGGCCAGGCCCAATGGGCGGAAACATGGGCATCGAGCTCGGCCCAAGCATAGGGCTGTGCTGGGCCGCTCATTCGGCCTATAGTGTGTTCATGCAAATCGAGCATTGATATTTCAGGCTAGCAATCTTTCAACTTATTATCTTTCAATAGGGGCAACAACATTTTTTTAAGGTTTCTTGTCTTTCTTGGAAGTGTTTGGATATCCGACTCTCTCAAGAATGTAATGCAGTATTAGTGGTGATGTTGGATAATAAACACTAAACAACATAACAGTAAAATTATAGGACTATTCAAGGAATTACAAAAAAAAAAATAGCAACATAGTTGTGTGTCTGTTAATAATAGATGACCATTAACCAAAGGAGGGTTTGCATAGTGATAAATACAGAAAAAAAGGCCTTTTATACAACCTATAAGATACTTCCTCCAGCCCAAATTGTAAGTCGTTTGACTCTTTTAGCACCAAGTTTGACCGCTCGTCTTATTTAAAAAATTATGCAAAAATGGTCAAATTAAAGTTATTTTTTGAAAATTTTAATCAATAAAAGCAAAGCTACGACAAAAGAAGTGATATTTTGTTAAACAAAATTTGAACAAGACTGTCATGAATCGGGAGCACACCGCCGGAGAAGGGGCCGGGGGGAGAGCACGCCGCCGCCCTAGGGCCCAAGGCCCGAGCGTGGCGCGCCGCATGGCCCGGCGCCGCCGTCGTCCGCCGTGACTCGCCACGTCATTTGCTTAAATCGTTAAGTAAAGTATATTTAGGGAATAAAGGATAGGCATAAATAGGAAAGGAATATGCTTGTAAAGAGGAATTCCAATCTATAAGGAAACCTCTAGAACCTTTCTAGCTTAGCCGCCAAGTCTTCCTCGGACTATAAATACAAGGGATATGTAATCGTTTGCAACCAATAAGAAAATCAAAGGGGTAACTCCCAACGGCTCTTGCTCTCAGTTCGGATCTCCTCTCTCCCCTGCGCCGTCTTGCCCTCTCAACGTCGCCGCCACTACCACGCCGTCGTCGCCGCCGCCAGCGGCGTATTGCCGCGCGCGCGCCGCCGCGGCTCTCCTCGCCTCCACCTCCATCGCCGCATTTCCCTCTCTTCTCCTTCCCTAGATCAGCCCGGCAGCTCCACAATCGTCTACTCCATCGCCGCCATCTAGATCGGCGTCGACATGTCTCGAATCGCCGGAGTCAACACGATGCGTGACGGATGGTATCCAGGAGACGGGCGATCCACCCACGCTGCCACCATCAAGATGGCCGCCCGCTGCCGTGCTACGGCGAGATGATCAAGGAGGCGTCCATGGCTTCAGATCGAGGACTCCAACAAGGCTGCGATCGTCGACTATATGCGCAAGAGAGTGCGGCTCCAATCTTCCGGTCTATTACCACGCCATCCTTGCCGGCACTCTCGCGTGCATGAAGGACAGGAGAGCTCGTCTTCATCGGGAACAACTACTACCTCCACGGCGGCGAAGGCGCGCCCCCATGGCGCCCACAACCTCGGCGTTACGCTGCGGCAGCGCCCGCGGCCCGTGGCTATCTTTGTCCGAACGGGCGCCAGCGACAAGCACGTCAAGCTCGGCGTTCCCGGCGCCCGCCCCTACCATGGCGACAGCGTCGGCGAGGGCGCCCGGCGACAGCGTCACGCCGGTGCTGCCAACAACATTCTTGCCATGGGCGCGGCGGCGGCAACGGCGGCTCCTACCGGCGCCGACTAAGTCACCTCCTCGAGAGATCATCGGCCTGCAAGCAGACCGCCTACCCCAAGGCGCCGTTGTTGCGATCGGATCGAATCGAGTGGAGGCGACGCCCGGCGTTCTGTACGCTTTCGACGAAAGAGCCTACCCAACTAGGCCAACGTCCTGCCCGGCTACTACAATGAAAACGCGAATAAGTTCCCGGTCACTAGCAACATCATCTTTAACATCGGGGAACATCCGGAGTGCCAGCGTCTTCACCCGGCATGGACGACACAATGGCGTCGGCGACCGACATTGACGTCGCTCAGCCTTTGTCATCTGGGCGACATCATGGACACCAACGGCAGTGTCGCCCCTCACAAGGGCGCCACCATCAACCACGACGTCCACGACAACAACAACGACGCCATCATGGGCGCCGTGAACATCAACGACGTCCTCAAGGGCGCCCGATGATGACCCCACGGCGTCGGCTACATCTTCTCCATGCCTACCATCGACTACAAGGGCATGAACATCGACAAGGGCATGGACCCGACAACCCCCTACCGGCCAACCTCGGCCACGGGCAACCACGACATCGCCCCCATGGGCGCTGCCAAAGGCGATCACGAACACCGGCGTTCCACCGGGCGTCGCGAAGGCGATGCGTCCCTTGCGGACCACCAGCGGCGACCCGCGATGCGCTACACCTACGGGGCGTCCCTTGGACCTCCACCGTGGCGGCGAACATCAACAAGCGGTTGTGGATCTCAACACGGCTTTGACACTGTAAGTGCTTGGAAGGCAACCCCACTCTCAGCGATCGACTTCGATGCCACCGGCACAAGCTCCAACACAGAAGGCGCCCCCATCAGTACCATGACAGCAGAATATCAGGTACACCGCCATACTTCTGACAAGAGTGGCACTCCTCTTTCTCTGGGTCATCTACATGTCAAGCCAGACCACGGGAATCTTGGGACACCTCCACCACGGTGTCTTCCTCGCGGCTTCAAGCCACCCATCAACGGCGGCGCTACCGTCTACTGCGTGCATCCTCGACGGACCGACGCCTTGATCGACTACACCTATGGTCCCGACACCTTCGTTATCGGAACATGGGCATACCCGGACACTACGACGCAAGCTACAACCATCGCGCCACCGACAACTGGGCTATGCCAGCCAGGACGACTCCAAAGCCAAACCAGTTGGCTGCCTCGTTCCTCAACTACATCTACGCCCAGTACGATTACAAGCCTTGGGCTGCAATGCACCAGGAGGCGTCCTACGAGGTCTTCAAAGAGCTCCAACTTTCCAGCCCCATCGACGTTGATATGAGGTGGGCCAACTCCAAAAAAGCTATGGACTCAGCGACCGTCTTCCCGGCTCAACATCGCCTTCGCCCCCAAGCGAGGTGGATTAGGCGGCGAGGGCCAGCGCCGCCTCGTTGAGCGGTGGGGAGATGTCATGAATCGGGAGCACACTACCGGAGAAGGGCCCAACAAAGGGGAGAGCCGCCGCCGCCTAGGGCCCAAGGCCCAGCGCGGCGCGCCCGCATGGCCGGGCGCGCCGTCGATCGCCGTGATTTCGCCACGTCATTTGCTTTGATCGTTAAGTAAAAAGTATATTTAGGGAATAAAGGATAGACATAAAATAGGAAAGGAATATGCTTGTAAAGAGGAATTTCAATCTATAAGGAAACCTCTAGAACCTTCCTAGCTTAGCCGCCAAGTCTTCCTCGGACTATAAATACAAGGGATATGTAATCGTTTGCAACCAATAAGAAAATCAAAGGGGTAACTCCCAACGGCTCTTGCTCTCAGATTCAGATCTCCTCTCTCCCTGCGCCGTGTGCCGCCTCCAACGTCGCCGCCCTTGCCCGCCGCCGCCGTGCGCCATCGCCCGTCTTGCGGGCGCTGCCAGCGCCGCCGCCACGCCCCACGCCCGCCCTACGCCTCCACCTTCATCTCGCCGCCTTTCCCTCTCTTCTCCTTCCCCTAGATCAGCCCCAGCAGCTCCACTATCGTCTACTCCATCATCGCCGCCATCTAGATCGGCGTCGACATGTCTCAGATCGCGGAGTCAACACGATCTGTGACAAAAGGCAGTGGATAAATTTGGTGTAAAAAAAGTCAAATGACTTATAATTTGGGATGGAAGAAGTACTAAGGATAAAATAAGTTGCATATCCATCTCTTCTTTGCAAAGAAAAAAAAAAAAAACATACATATTTAAATCTAGTTCCAGTTCGTCACCTTCCATGTTCCGCCAGAAACAATGTCTGCATATGAACAACCAACAATGTACGAGGACAAGTCTACAACCAACCTCACATGAGTGCTTTGTTTTAACTCAAAAAAAAATATCAACACATTTGCAACACACTCACATGGACAAATATCATTATAATAATTATTATGCACTAATTATTTTGCAATAACAATTTTATTACAAACTAATTTTGTTTCATCACACGATGATTCCGTAAATTAAAGACCCATTTGTGCATCAAATTTAGGTTGACTCTGTCACTCTCAGGCTGGGCCATCACGCAGTAGCATCCGCGAAGCACACCCATGACCTCATTGTATTAATTACTGTTATTTCTGTGAATTGTTTAAGAAACCGATCTCCATTGGTTTAGAGACTAATCATCGCTCAATACTCTACATCAAATTGCATTCATCATTACTCCCTCCATCCCTTTGCAAGTGTCGTTTTTGACTTTTAGCTATCAAGTTGACCATTCATTTTATTAAAAAAAAAAATATAAATAGTAAATTAAATAAATAATTATTAAAGTATCTCTAATGATAAAATAAGTTATAATAAAAATAAATAATATTTTTACAAAAAAATTGAACATGACAGTGATCAAACAAGATGATATATAAAAATGTGACACTCTCAAAAAAAAAAAAAAAAAAACAGAGGGACATACAAATTGTGATAATGAGTGCTTGGAGAATTGCCCCGCAGCTTCCACCACCTGGCCATCCATGACCAGGTGCAAGGACTCCATGCTCACATTGCAAAAACAATTCGATCACACGCCATGTTCCCATAACTCGAATCCATCACCGACCATGTTCGACTTTTAAGGCCTTCTGGCAGTGTCTGCAGTGTCTGTTCTGAGTGATGTCCAAAATGGATAAAAAAAGTGATTGTCCATGCCAATTTTTTACGGATGCCCAGGATTTCTAGAGCGGCACAGCTTCAGGTGTCCTTGCCTAGTTATGAAAATACATATTTTGTGAGACTGTGCGTGAGCATTGGTGGGCTTCTAGAAGCGATGCCGGTTTACATGCTCACTACAGCTAATGAAGAGTGCTCCTTTTTGGTGGTGGACCTGATTTTTATTTGGCTTCACTTTCATAGTGTGAAAGGCGGAGGCCTAAGTGATGGCTGCATATATTAACAACTCACCATGTAGGAAACAAAGCCCATAAATTGATTCAGAATCAGTCCATACTGTTGTAAAACACACGAACCTTTTCCTAGAAGGAAAGGAGAAGATAAATCATAATCCTAGTCCGTTTGTATGTGGGCTCTTACCAAAACTCTCCGGCCTTGGCTGGAATATAGAAAGAGGAGAAGGAGGAATCCTAATTCTAGTCCGTTTATTGTGTGGGCGATTTCCATACTCTATGACTTATTCGGACTATATATACGTGGGAGATCCTCCATTGTAATAAACGAAGATTCAGATGAATAAAGAATAGTCTCCCTATCTTGTGTCTACTTGTTCTACTTATTTCATATACTACGTGATCATGAGAGACGGAGAGGGGAAGGTCCTAACCGGCAACATGTTTCACAACACGTTATCGGCCACGACAAGCTCTTCGGTCGACATCGTCGTTGAAGCCGCCCCGATCTTCGGCACTATCGCTCGTGCCGACGCCCGGCGCTTAACTTCGCCGGCGATGTTGACATCTCCGGCGTTGTTAGCGGAGCGGATCTGCTACCTCTACACCGCTACTAATCTGCTTTGCATCGACTCATCGTCACGCCGGCAGGTCCCCACGACCTAGCCGAACTGTCCTACGTGACAGGCTTCGCTTCTTCTTGAATTCAAGAATCAAAGGTACGAAAAAGATCTTGCAGATTACTTGATTGATGTGCTGGCCTTCGAGCAAGTCTATGTTTTCAATGCCGTATAGAATCTTTATCTACAGTACATATACGAACATGCAAGAAGCATGACGAATTACTATTGATCTCCCTGTTGCTTGCTTATATCTGCCATCAATCTGGTATTACGTACATGTTGAATAGCACACGAAGTACTTATATACTTGAAGTATATACATATATATACAGTAAATAATTACAGAGGTTGCATCTAGGGTTATAATATATATAAAAAGGAAAATATGCCGATCATATCATGCATGCTGGAAGTATGTGACGTATGTTGCCCGTTCTCTGCAACATGACTGAACTCTGTTGTGTCTTACATACATGGCGTACGGCCTGAACGCTGTACGAGCTCATACTATTTGCCATTGAACTACTCTTCCCCGCTAATGATCGTGGCTTGTACGCCACAGCGGCCATGATATTTGAAAAGTTAGGCTTGAAGCCAACATTTATTAATGTCCCTGAAGGATACAAACACACGTTGAAATTGTTGCAGGGAATCGTTGACTCGTAATCAAATTGTAAGAAGCCAATATAATTGGTTTAGATTACGTAAGAAATTGAGTTAGATTCCATTGCATTAAACCAGAAGTTTGCACCATGAACGTATCGCACATCAACTCACGGTTTGCTGGCAGCAGCTGTGTCAGCCTTGCCGCTTTGCTTACACGCTTGGAAATTGCTCATTGATGTGCACTGCATGCTAATATAGTCTGCTCGCCATACCTCCACTAACGTGTGGCTCGAACGCCATCGTTGGGTTGAGAAGAGAGAGGTGTTCCATGTCGAAGTCGAACCATGGCAGGTTCATTAGTGGGCAAGTGTACACAATTGGACAGGAATTGTCCCGTGTCTAATTGGGCCATGTGAAAATCTATAAAATCCCAGAAAAATAGAAAGGGCTTCTTATCCGGCATGTACTCCTGTAGAGTAACCCCTGTAATTCTTGGGAATTATATAACTATTGGGGTATCACGTGAATAATTAACCATAGCCTCTGTTTATGCATATTTATATACCGCATATATATAAGATCTTGTATACAACATGAAATTTGCAGTTTAATTGTTGTTCTACACGGCTTTATTTTTCCTGTAGTTAATAGCAGAATGAGCTCTCTAAATCCTGTAGATCTTAGACTTGTCACCCTTGAGAGCCTCATATTTATTTTTCCTAGCATATGTTTTGTTTGGGATAAATGAATGCTTGGTATAAATTTTAAAAATTTGCATATACCATAATCCTAAATAATGCTAGGATACTTCTAAGAATATTTTGAGTAACCATCCCTTTGTTTTTTTGCACCTTGCTACTCGTTTACATATAGTAAACTTATACGCACATGATCCAAGTTATGTTAATATGCATGCCTTAAAAGAAGAAGCAATATCCTAAAATTACTCGAAAGTAAAAGTATTTGTTATGGTCATTATTAAATCCATGTAGGATATTTTGCTACCATTGAAGTGTAGTAAACTCAGTATAAATATTTCTTAATTACTCTCCGAAATGAGTATATGGCCGATAGAAGTAACAAATACATTGTGGGACTCTTTGCATGAGTAAAATCCCAATATTATGATTACGGAATATCATATTGTATTGAAAGTTGAATTTTCAAGCTTGTATGTCTAATTTGCTCTATAAAAATAGCTTGAAGCTTTGTATTAAATGTCTAGAAGACAAGATGGTAAATAGATTTTATCAATCTACATTCTCGAAGAAATGTCTCTTGTATATAGAATATCAAAGAGCAATGTAATACATGAAGTATTGATTTTACCATTAGAAATTACTCATGGAAATTGAGTTGGAATTTTTAGACGACTTTATGAACCAGGATATTATGGATTACAATAATTTTAAATATATGGCTTGCATATATGTTACACCCCTTGAAGGCTTGTGATGATATATCATAACTCTTGAATATAAAATATAAAGCATGAAGCTACCGCTTGTCAAGTATAGAAGTTAAGACATGCGAGAATGTATATTATTTGGAACATATAAAGTTTCTCTTGAAGAACTTAAATCATGTGCTTATATATTTGTTATCTTTGAAAATCATATCCTGAAGTATTGATAGTAGTGATGGTGGTGTATTAAGTTTTAGTTCCGTTGAATTAAGTGGTTAATGGTTAATTTGTTAGCTTGAAGACTACTATGAAATACTTTATATTCTTAGTTGCGGTTCTTGTTATTACTTGAAGTAAAATGTGTGAACTTCTCATGGAATAAATTAGTTTTATATGTTTCACATATAAACAATTGTCAATTGCCTATCAAAATAATTTTTGCATTAATTTATCCACCAAGAAGCCTCAATTAACCATGAAGGTTATAGTTCTTTGTGCATCACTACCATGTTAGTAGATGGAAAACTGATTTTTCTAAAAAAGCACTGAATAATTGGACTAAGCGGCATATTAATTGATCTTGGAAGGATCAATTTAGCCAAATACTAAGTATTTAATATTTTAGTCCATGAACTAAAAGTTGTATCCTACCCTAAGTCTATTGTTGTACACTTTGAATAGTACATTGGATATGTGAATTTCATGCCATAATCAATGAATACTAGAAGTATGATTGGATTCTATGAAGTATTAAAAGTGACTATTCATAGATAATGCACGAAGCAAATCGCTACTTAAAGTAATTATGGCATGAAAAGGGGAGGAATTTTGGGTAAAGGCATAAGAAGATGTGGATAATATATAGGCATAGCCGTCCTAAGTCGATCTTTAAGTGCATGTATCGAGACTTGAAGTTTCGCCCGCATCCCTTCCGGCCGAGTTAACTTTCTCTACTGCACTAATTGCATGTAAGCTCGTAGCTCTGCATTTTGTTGTTATCTATTATGTTAGACTGAATACTAACATTCCACATTACACACGTATGTGTATGTCATTATTTTGCAACTATCTTCACTCTTGCATGAATATTAGCATAGCGGCTATAGTTGTAGCTAGTAGCTATATCTTTACGCTTCCCTCATAATCAAAATGGCTAGCTAGCATGCTACGTCTATATGGTTCTCGTTGAACTAAGGAATGATTTGCTTTCAATGCATCGTATGCATAAGCAATAGATTGGTCTAGGGCCGAACAACCTAAGATCGGGGAGTGAGTTTATGAAATTTTTGCTCAATGGAGACTAACCCATTTGATGGGATGAATAGTTGTGGAACTAAGATATTGGATAACACAATTATGATGATTTGGGATTTATATGAAGAAAAGGCATCAAGGGATTTTTGCATTAATGGCAATTAGAAAATTCTAGAAGAAAATTCCATGTGAATTTGAATGTTGCGTATTTTATACATTTGAAGTGTATGATCCAATTTTTACGTATGAGTACTTGGATCATTTTTTTAGGCTAATTAATAAAAAGCTAGAGAATGAAATAGTTTTCTAAACTATGATTTGTGCATATTAGGGGAAGAACATCCCACGATTTTTGTAGGAATGCTTTGAATATTCTTAAATGCACTTTAAGTATTCTAGCTCATTTGCATAGTGAATAATAGCCCCCATGTTGAAATATGTGTGTGAATTTTTTTCCATAAATTTAATCATAGCATACATAAATGGGCCTCCACTTGTAGTTGGAGATATATGAATTTAAATTAAGCTCATGATAGGGGATATATTTTGAAGTATGCTATTAATGATCTAATATTGGCATTAGGGGAGAGAGAGTCTATATTTTGAATGTCAAATATTATTTCCATAGAAGAAAAATGATCTTAAGAGAAAATATTCCTTAGAGCTTGAAACAGGGAATAGTATCACACACTAAGTCATACAATAGTTTGACTAATGCTCTTGTGAAGCACGAAGCAGAGCATATGCCGGATATTTTTGAAATGAGAGGAGTAACTTGAAGTTATGAACCAGAAGTTGTGTTTACTAGTAGTAAACTAAATGTTATATACTATGAATCTAAAATCTACGGGGGACGCCTGTGGGTTCTAGTTTAGCGTATACACGTTAAATAGAAAAGAAATAGAACTCCTCCATTCTCATGAAGAGAACGCCTCACGAAGAAGGTTAAACACCTCATGAAGATGACATCCAACACAATTAGCGCCGCACCTCACTAGTGTTGGGTATGTAGAACAATATATCATCTCTTGTTTGGGAAATGACAGAGATAGAATATTCTCACATTGTGAGAGTATTGGGAGAAAGAAAATAATTGTCGACAAACTACCTCTTTAATTGCAAATGTTTCTCTTATGAGAACTCGGATCCGGAAAATAAAGTCCATGGCAAAATCGCTTGTAGCGATTATATCGAAGTCAATGAAGAAAAAGCAATTGAGGTTGAATCTCTATTAAGAAGAAATGAATGTTACGCTATATCTCCGGCAAATGAAATGAATGAGTATTGAATATGCAGTTAATAGTAGATTATGAAAATCCATATAATTCCCGAGGAATATAAATCGCAACTTGTAAAAATCTCATACTAAGTATTAAATTCTAAGGTATATATATTCCTGAATGAATATTCAAGTCCCAAGAAGAGCATGTCCTAGAAGGATTGTAATCATTAAATGATTTTACAGTGAATAACGCTATGTCATTGCGTATATCACTCATCTCTCATGCAAGTAGAGAATGTATCTCATAGAAGAGAATTATTAATTCATTAAGAATTAATGTACATCCTTGAAGAAATTAATCCATGAAGGATTTACCAATCAATTTTTGAATAAACACCATTCATCCCTGAAGTGAATATAGACCCGAGAGAAAGAAAATGAGGAATCTTAAATACCGTGAAGGTGTCATCAAAACACTTAGAAAGTGTATGAAAAGCTAGTAATATAGTGTTGATATCCTCTATATACCATGGAAGGTATAAGAATAATGGTGGTTTTGGCAATTGAATTATCCCCTAAATGCCAAATACAAGGCTGGATTTGTACAATCAAAACCTCGAAGATTTATAGAATACATTTTGAAAATCCACTAAGGATTAATTACAAGTATCCAAACTCTAGTATAAGTTTGATACACTATCTAGAAGATATTGAATATTAATTTATTTAACCCCATAATCCTCTGAAAGGATCTATTTCTCTGAAGAATAATATTTATTTGTTTTGCACAACTAATATGTGGTCATTATGCATGAAGCATATTGCTCCCATATAATTCATAGAAGAATTATGCGCCAACTTTTATTTACACATGTTTATGAAAAAATGTGGTTTGAACAATGAAGTTCAAAGTTTGGCTTTATGAGAGGGAGCATATTTTATTGAATCTGCCTCTAAGGTAAACCACTAGAATTACAAAGATCGAGAAGATCATATTTGCTAAAACACTGAAGTTTATACGTAGATTATGAAGATCAATATCTATTCATGAAGAATAGAATATTCGAGAAGAATATATGATCAAGAAAGTTAAATGTTGTACTATTTTTTCCTATGTGAGTTTTTACTCGAAGGTTTCTCACACAAGGTTTTTAATGAGACAACATGTGCAATGCAATTAACGAATGTGATGTACTCTTTTCTCCAAGAACCGTTTTTTTTTTTGGGTTTTCGGATGGAGTTTTGACGAGGCATATGCATATCGTGGTAATCGCCCAAGGGGGAGTGTTGTAAAACACACGGACCTTTTCCTAGAAGGAAAGGAGAAGATGAATCCTAATCCTAGTCCGTTTGTATGTGGGCTCTTACCAAAACTCTCCGGCCTTGGCTGGAATATAGAAAGAGGAGAAGGAGGAATCCTAATCCTAGTCCGTTTATTGTGTGGGGCGATTTCCATACTCTATGACTTATTCGGACTATATATACGTGGGAGATCCTCCATTGTAATAAACGAAGATTCAGATGAATAAAGAATAGTCTCCCTATCTTGTGTCTACTTGTTCTACTTATTTCATATACTACGTGATCATGAGAGACGGAGAGGGAAGGTCCTAACCGGCGGCAACATGTTTCACAACACATACAACACCGCTTCACTTTCGATTACACGGACAAGTATGTTGATTGTGATTGGGGACTTTCCTATGGCATTGGAGTGGGTCTAAGCAAATTAAAGATGATAAGGTACCAGAATGCATTACTTTAATATACTCTTTTAATTTAAAATTTTAAGTCATTTTAGTTTTTCTATGTCCATAAGAATTTACAATGCATCTAGTATGTGATACTCCCTCCATATCATTATTAGAAGATTTTTTAGGACAGCGACACGGTCTCCAAAGCATAACTTTGACTTCTCTTTTTATAAAAAAATTTGTTAGAAAGTTATATATGTATATATTTTTGAAAGTATTTTTCAAAACAAATCTATTGATATGATTTTCACATTTTCAAACTCAAAGACTTAAAAATTATTTATGATTTATGTTCTCAATGTTTGACCCATCCATTTTCTAAAACTTCATCTAATAGTGATATGGAGAGAGTACATCGTAAAAATTAAAACGACTTACAATTTACATTGCAGAAAGCAACTACTAAAAACCAATAGATTTTTTAATACAACACACTTGCACATGAACAAATATCAATGTATTGGTTACTTTGTAACAAGACTACTACTGCAAAATTAAATTTGTCATCACACGATGGTTCCGTAAAAAGACCCGTCGAGGTTTGATTGAGTTGTCGCTCTCATGTCCTCTGGTGGAGCCACGCGACAGCATCCGCGAAGCATCTCCTGTACCTCTCCATGGCAGCCGGCTGCAGAGAGATCCCAACCTCTATCCCGCCGTCGCCACCCCGGCTCTCCGGCACCGCTACTGCGCCGGTCCTCGCCACGGACACGATGTCCACCTTCGCCGGCCGGCCGAATCCGAAGTCCAGGTCGTACACGCGGAACCTCGGCGAGCCGGCCACTGTCAGTAAACCCGCCGAGAGTACTTCCATGACCCGGTCCATCCACGTCTCCATGCTCGACGTCCCGATTTCGCGGACAGCTTCGTCGATGGAGTAGGCGACGGCGGCGCACGCGCTGAAGAGCCCACCGGCGCCAGACGCGGCCAGCTCTCCTGTTGGTGCCCGCGCGAACGCTGGTCCGACGCAGTTGCCCAGATACTTGTCCGGGGAGGCTTCATCCGTGAGCGGTGGTCGACGGGGAAGAGCATGTAGCTCACCGGGCCCTCTCCGGCGCCGGCGCTGCGCTCCTTGGCTCGCTGGTGGCATGACCAGACGAGGCCGAAGGTGGCAACGAGAGACGAGCAACGGGGCGGCGCCACGCCGCGCCGCGCAGCCTCGTCGGCCACGGCATCCTTGACGCGCTTCAGGTCGTCCTTGGACAGCGTGAACGTGGCGAAGAGCTGGTCGGCGGACATCTGGACGATCTCATACTATTCACTGCTCGGCTTCGTTTGGACGAAGACGTCGTACAGGCGCATTGGGTCGGCGATGAGAGTCCGGTCGATGACAGGCGGCGGTGGCAGCCTTTCGGCGCTGCCGCCTCTGCAGTTGGCCGCCCATGCGTGCAAGAAATGCGTGGAGCTCGAGCCGTCGCAGGCGGCGTGGTGCACGGTGACGCCGATGGCGAGGCCACGGCGCGCGGGAAGCAGCGTGGCCTGAACGGCGAACAGCCTGTGGACTTCCGGCAGAGGAGGTACGAACGCGGCGATCTTGGCAACCTCCCGGGGCTCGTCGGTGGCGAGGCCGTCGAAGTGCGCGTCCGCGTCATCGTCGTCGTCGCACTCGGCGACGGTGAAGCTGACGGCGTCACCCGGGCGGTAGTGCAGCTCGTAGCGGTCGGACGTGCCGGGCGTGAGGCGGATGCGGCTGGCGAGCGGGTAGAAGGCGCCGAGGGCCTGGCTCAACGAGTCCCGGAGGTTGGAGATGATGGCGGCGACGTCAGCGTCGGCGGCGAGGCGGTAGATGAAGAGGCGCTCGACGGGCGTTGAGTACAGCCAGAAGACGTCGAAGAAGGTGAGCGGCAGCGAGGTCTCCGGCGGTGACGGAGACGGTGGAACGAGGGTGGCGTGGTGGCCGCGGAGGCGAGGAGACGGCGAGGAAGCAGACCTTGCTGCTGCCCCTGCAGGTGGCTGCTGCTGGTCCGGCGACACGGCCATGGCTGGTGGCGGCTGCCAATACAATCAACGTCGATGAGCTTGCGGCAGGCACTGAGCAACGCGATGCCAGATGGAAGGCCATGCCACCATGTGAGGTTGGTAGATATAATGCCATAGTGGTCACCGGCCGGGTCAGTGGCTGCTGAAAATTTGCCTCCTCCAGTCTCCATATGGCTGGTTCCTGTCGACTTCCTCTGCTCGTCTCTTCGTTCCACACTAAATCCTCTGGATCGTACAGTACGTCATCCATGACAATCAAACATACATCACCTCGACTTCTTTTCTTTCCTTTTTTTAAAGAGAAAAGAGGAAATGGGAAATAACACACGTCTTTCTGTTCCATCCATTTTATCACGTCTTTCTGTTCCACCCATTTCGTCCTCCCCTCCATACAAAATTATAAGTCGTTTCGACTTTTTTTTAATATCTATTTTGCTATAATTTAGATATAATAATATAACTAGCCACATAGTAAAAAAATAGACTAAATAACTCAAAATGACTTATAATTTAGAATGGAAGAAGTAGTTTTTCATTTCTTTTGCTGCACTACTTCTAAGAAGTATTTATTCTATTAATTTTGTCATAAGCGATGCTTTTCAACAACTAAACTAAACTTATCAAGAGGTGTCACTTGGTCCGTGAACTTTGGAAACATATTTTGAAACATATTTTTTTTTATCTAAACTTATTTTCTAAACCTATTTAAATGTGTACCGCAAGTCCATTTATATGGACCGTACCAATTATTGTGGTGCTCACAAATTTATAAATACCTTCATAGATTTATAAATGTATTTTGAAAATTGGTAGGCCTAGGTGTGTCGGGTTAACATCAATGTCGAAATAATTGAGCTACGTGTGCTAGTTTCTCATTTCTTCTCTTTTGTCTTCAGAAATTTTAAAGCCACAAGTAATATGTTTACTTTGAAAAAAAAAGGGGGTGAAAACTCCAATCGAAACACGCATTGTGGCCAAACAAAATGCAGTTCTGGACCTCGGGGACTCTGTGATAGAGAGAGGAGATATGGGAGTTGGAGAGAGAGATGGGAGTTGACAAAAAGCACCTCTTCTTTTAGCTTCTCTATCAGCCGAACATCACTGTTTCTACTGTGTGCCCATAGCTGCTGCTGCTGGGAAACAAGCAGCCAAACTTAGTCAAAAAAAAAAAAAAAAAAAAGCAGCTGAACTCAAGTAGGACCATGTCGCAGGGCACGATGCTATTAAAGGTTGACCAATTGTCCTGAATATTGAAATAGCATGAATTTTAGTGTGACGAGACACTGGATTTTGTCGAAATTTCAGTCAAAATTCAGCACCAAAATTCAGTGTCTGTCACACGAAGGCTGCAACACGTAAAGCTAACATGCTGTGCTCTACCGTCACCGGAACGCTTCCATCAAAGTTGAAGATCTATTTATGGAACAAATTATAACACACACCAAGTCAACATGTGCAATGTGTGTGAAACTTGCAATGACCATCGCAGGCTGCTCTTGCCCTGTCAAACTAAGAGTGTCAATCACCACTGAAACATCATAGTTTCAGGACTCTCCGTCTAAGGATTTTACTTTATTCTTTTATTTTGTTTTTGCATTTAGGGAAGGGCGCAAGGATGTACTATGCTGCACTAAAACCATATATGCATGTCGTTGGACCCCTACAACTTTATATTTCTGAAATATTGCTAGAAAATGTAAAATTAATTGTACCAGTGAACAACATATATATCCTCAGTGCATGCATATGCTTGTGTATGTATGGAGTAACTTGTAAAGTTGTACTACTAGCACTAGGGTTAGCTCACATTTTTTCACACACACACAAAAAAAGATTTAGTTCTTTACAGTGACATCTACACAGCACGTACCTACCATGTATGTTATCCATGATGTAGCTACTCCATCACTATCTACGTACTACTCTTGCAAAATGTTTGAAAAAGAAGTCTTGCAAAAAAGCTATTGTTTGATGCCACACTGCTTGCCTAAGAATCGTCACATAAAAATTGCAAAACATTCCCGACTCAACAAAATATACAGTACCACGACCAAACCAACTATTTTGTTTTGCTTTTTTGAGTAATGCAAAGTCCTCTTAAGAGTCAAGAGTGGACGACTCTTGGAGGTTAGGACATAGCACTGGAAACAATCTGGTCCAACCTTTTTTATTATCACGTGACAAGTGTGGAAAATGGCATCTAGGCTGCACCCTTTGCTTGTGTGATCAGCCCACGGTTCACACTCCTATCATGTGCGCATAACTCTTGCAGAAAATGCATGCAAGATGGGGCCAGACCGCCAGAGGATCAAATTCGCAGCACAAGGTAACAATAGCAGCTACATCATAACAAGGCCGTCGTCCAAAAATGCAACATCAGCAGCTACAAGGCTAGCAAGTTACAGATAAGTGGTAGTTTTCCCCATCCAAACAGTATCATGCATGTACACAGTACGACAATAGTTGAGGAAACGGTTTCACCTGATAGTCCATCATCCAACGCGCCACCAGTGCTACAGTTGCTGTCACCACCAGCTCCACCCTACCCCAGCAGCATTCCTGCTTCCAGATCCTCCACCAGTACCACCATCTTCATTGTCAAAGTGACCTTGACCACGCCCACGTCCTTGTCCGTGACCACCGGAGCTGATCTTTGAACAAAACCTCCCTCCTATTTCAGAGAAAACAAGGGCATACAAATAATGCTCATAAATTTCAAAGGATCTTCTGAAGTCGCAGCAAATGTAACCAGTTAAACAACAAACAAATGTCGAGGGAACAGTTGAAAATCTGGTCACAGGCTATACCAAACTCAGATTGACTGGATATTAGTAAAAATACACAGCAACATGTTGACAGTCTGGAAAGCAAACTACTAACAGAAAACCGAAAGAAAAACACGAAGAAATATTTCAGACTCATAGAAGAAATAAAACCAGATGATGAGATGAATATCAGTTCTATTTCAGATATGGCTTTTTAACTCGCAAAGCACAAAGTGCCATGGGGATCACCACAAGTATGCCAACACGGCAGCACTACATTCAATGGACACTAGCAAATCATGACTTCATGAGAACAATAATAATGCTCTACTGGGTGAAAGTGTTATTATTCTAATAATCCATGCAAAGCATCTCAAAGATTACCATATCCAAGAATGCATGTAAACTTGATCAACATCATAAGCTCATTAACAACTGACCTGATCTTCCAGTTCCAGATAAAGATCTATCCTTATAGTTGCCATCTCTCCTCCAACCATCATTTGCATCACCACCACCGCCACCAGAACCACAAGCTGAGTTTTTCATAGGCATCATCCTGGGCTGGAAATGCTTCTTTGCAAGTTCCTTTTGCTTTCGAGCCTTATCTTGTGCAGTCTGTGAGGTCATGGTTTGTTGTTGAAAATAAGGATCCCGACCACGTCTGGAGAATGGTATTCTCATTTCACTAGCCTTGCAGGTTAGGTGAACCATGAACCTCTCTTTATCCAAATTCCAAATTTTGCCGGTTAATACATCACCTTCATGTAACTGTGATGATTCTGGATCAAAACCCTCATCAGAATAGTCATCTGCCATAACTATGGCTTTCAACCCAGAATCCAAAATGCAAATTATTTTATTCTCTTGTATATTGCAAATGGTTACTTGAACAATCCTTCCCACAGATAAGGTATCCTCAGTTTCACCAGAAAGCATCCAGAATTCCTCGAACGGTCTTGGCCTAGTATAGGGGGTCCTCCGATCAAAAAATCCACACAGCAGCTCCATCTTTATATCAAACAGTGTTTCCCTTTTACGGTATTGTTCTGGAATGCTATTTATATATCCATCAATACATATAATTCGAAGACTCTGTGGGCTTTGTCTAGCATACTTAATCGCCAAATCTTGCTTGTCATCATCCACTTCATTCATTTCGTGTGGTGCATCCTTAGCAAAAATATCCATAGCCAGTTTCTTTGCTAAAGCATATCAGGATGGATCCTTGTATCCTCAAGCACGTCAATGACTTGAGCACTGGCTGCAGCTGCACAACTGCGTCTTACACATAAAAACCCAGAAGCATTCATAAATACTTTCCTGCCTAGAGGTTCTGCAAGATCATTGCGGCTCAAAATCGATCCCCCTCTTACCAGATCTTTCTTCAAAGCTGAGGCTTTGCGTGGGCCCAGACCAGCAATAAATTTCAACGTTGAAAAATGCCACTCGTGGCTAATAGCAAGATTAACATCGAAACCTATCTGATTCGTTGCATCAACCATTACTTGCTCAACAACTTCATACTTCTCATCAGGAGTAAGAAAGTGTTCCAGCGCATGCAGTTTCCAAGAAAGTATATCTTTTCCAGGTCCACATAGTGTTGCGATCATTGCCAGCGGATTCTGAAGGTAACGTCCAAGTGCCACAGCCCTCTTCACAATCACTGGCGGAGCTAGATGGCGGCCAAACTGGGCCGTGGCCCCCCCTTGCCTTGCATTTGTGTCCAAGCAGCCCATGTAATCTGATTCAGCTATTCAGCCCAATAGCACTGCCATTAGCCCAAATCCACCTACGATGAGGAGATTGGAGGAGCAGCTGCCTTCGTTCTCCGTCACTTCGTCCGTCATCCTCCCGTCCGCAACACGCGAGGCACGCGAGAGGCCATTCAGCGACGACCAGCGAGTCGGCGGCGGCGCGGCGGCAGTTCGCGGCGGCCGGCGGGGCGCCTCCTGGCCTCCAGCCCCTGCCCCAGCACCAGCAGTCCAGGCACTCCAGCCCCCGCCCCCAGCAGCCTCCTGGCGTCTCCCTCCTCTATAGGTTGCAGGTAGGTTTATTGCTTACCGATTCTACTTCTTTTTTGTTTTAGTCTACAAATCGATAGCTGATTGAGTGATATTTTGTGGTCAATTGAGATTTCTGTTATTTTTAGAGAATTTTAGATGGCCTGACTATTTGATTTGCCCTAAACCTATAATAATCCCCAAATTTTGTAGGCACAAATGGTCAAACAGAAACCCATTCATTCATTTTAAAAAAAATATAAGTGATGAACCCTAGGTTTTTTCTACCGGTAGAAAAAAAATATCGGCACTTACCCGATAAATGCGATATTTCGGAAATTTCGGAAATATCGGGTCAAATTTAATCAAATTCAAAATGCATTTAAAAAAAATTTGGCATCATCTCACTAGAAAAACTTCCAAATCCATCTACCATCACAAATTTATATAACATGAACGAAACAACACAATATATCGCATAAGTTGTGAAGTGATAATATAACGGGCTAACGGTGGGCAACTTGCAAAAATATGTTAATATCACCGAATGTGTTAGTGAGAAAAATTAAATAGATTTGAAATAAGTAAGTCTTTATTAACCCTAGAGGATATGGAGATTTTAGGATGGTTTGGTGTAATTTTTTTGAGTGAAATATGAATTCGGCCGAAAATTTTTTACCGATATAAATTTTTTTTCGGACCTCACTGAAAAATGCGATATATCGAAATTTCGGTGATATTTCAAAAAAAAATCACAGGATGAACCTATTGTGGAGGAACCTCTGGCACCAGCCCCTTTAGTTGAATTAGAACAAAGGCAAGATGAAGAACAAGTGCAAGCACATGGAACTGAACCTGTTGTATTTCGAGGAATTGCAAGTACTGGACTTTTAACTTTGGTGTTACGTGTATTTTAGCTTTTGGGATGTGTGTGTATATATATATATATATCATATATATTACTATGACGATGTGATGGTTTCATGGAGAAAATAGACCACACAGTCAAGTGTATTTTGTTTACGGTGGCTTCATTATATATAAGTATATAGTAATTAGTAAGACTAATTTCTCCACTACCTAGGTACTTATGGATTTATTTGTCGATTTGGCCCCCTACACTCTATTCCTGGCTCCGCCACTGTTCACAATGCCTGTAGTGATTGATATACCGAGAGAACAGTTGTTCATAAGTTATTGAGCAGAAGTAGTAAATCACCATGTTGCTACTAACACTATACCTGAGTGGCCAGGAAGTTGATATGAAGATATTAGAGAGTTCTCATACAAGCGAGGCACAGACTCATCACCATAGACAATGCTAAGATTTTTCATTTGAGGGATAACATCTCTGGAATTATCTTCTATGATATTAAAAATTATCTGTCACAAGGAAAATGTCAGTTTAACATTAGCAATGACAGAAAACTTAAACAAGAGCTTCAACGCATTACTATTGCAGGACAGCCCAAACAGACAAAATAAATGAAAACTTAACCAAACAGCTATATACAAACAAGCACAGCAAACATCTTCACACAACATGATATGCTTCATAAAACCTAACGGGTTGCCTGCTGCATCTAAAGAACAAGATTGTGAAAGCCTACAAGGTCAAATCAGGAGAGTGACAAAACTATAATTAAAAAAAAAATAAAACAACTGTGTGCAGCAAGACAATAGTTGATCCTTAAGGTGTTCTGCAACAGCACCGAGAATTCAGGAGATAACAACTACAACACCAGGTTTCTCTTTTATTCCATTAATATATTTTAACGAGTAGGGGTAGGGGTCTACCCCTCTTGTCCAAAAAAAAAAAAAAATCCTCTCCACTGATAATAACACCCTGTTCATATCATGATAACATGAAACTTATCATTCTACAGCCAACTTACTTTTTGTGGATGTGCTGCCATATAATTCTGGAAGAAACATAGTACTAGTTCTAACATGACTAGAAATGTATTTGTAAACCCACAAAAAGACAGTAATAATACCTCATAAATATCATCCTTGAGTTGTCTGCAACTGTAGTTTGATGCTCCTAGACACACAACATCTGGTTGATGATAAATCATAAACTTTAAAACTTGTTGTCGTTGCTGATCATTCTTCTTCTTCTGCTCCATGGTTACACCTTGAGACCTGTTCCTGATAGAACCCACATGTAAAACATCAACCAATTCTCGAATGAGCCTAACATTACAAAGGTGATTGCTGGCTTCCCAGGACCCAAGCAGCAGGCCAGAACTCTAAACTTTGATTTGTCATCCAAATCAATGTCAGCATCCCCAAAATCTTCCAAGGACCAACAACTACCTTGTTCCACAACTGTTTTGCATATTCCATCTGGAGCCAATGTTTGGCGTTTGCTGTCAACAGTGATCGAGCCTCTTTTTCCATTGATGGAAGAAGGAAACTGAAGGCATCATCCAGTATCATCATCCGTTGCTCATCCCACAATTGTGTAGAGTTGCTGACACAGCCACTTAGATAATTCTCACATCGTCAAGCATTAGTTCTTTCTTAGCATCTTCTGGTAATTTTACGTAACCTTGAGGAGCTTTCCGTCTTCTGCTTTCTGAATAAGAAGCCACTGTGCATCTAGAAACTTATCAAGTGGTTTTCTCTCAACCACTTAACACCAGATAATTGATGATGTGGATCTATGAGAGTATTGCCCTCAGGCGTGGGACATGTTGAGACAACCGCTTTATTCATGAAGATGCTTGAATATGATTTCTTACAATTGGCTCACAACTTATCTCAATTGCTGCCTGATAACAAAGAAACAAGGGGACAAAGGATATTGTTATCAGCTTGAATTAATGGATCAAGATGAAATAAATTTTGTGCACAACACAAATAGGTCAAGAATTTAAGGTCTTTGAAATACCATGTGTCTTGCGCCACGAAGAACATCTTGTGGTGTTTCAAGCATGGAACATGTGAAATTTGCAGCAACCTCTTCAGGAGAATCTTTCCCGCTATCAAACTCGCAAACATTTTCAGGTGCATGAAAATATATGCAAACAACGGGTAGGTTGCACAGGCAGCATTGTTATAAGGAAGAAAAATAAAGTGAAGTATCAGCTTAGATCACATACAGGTATATTTGTTAATGTTAGATGGTGACCTAATTGCTCGGAACGGTGCCCAAATTGATTGGCAACCTCCCATAATCCTGCCTTGTGATAGATACTATACAAGGATTTCCTTTTGGGACGGTTGAACAGGCTTTCTTCAACTTCAACAGGAGGAAAATGTAAATTGAATTTTGCATCAATATCCTCCACCTCTTTGTCAGATTTAGCATCCTTTAGTGCTTCAATGACAGAATTATATAGTTGCTTGTTTAGTGTTTGCCTTGTGACATCTTCTATCCTCCATTTCTCATCATCAAATCGTTTCTCATAATACAACTCTAAAGCGAACTTGCGCTTCTGAAGAAGTAGCCACTTTCTGTCTAAGGTCTGAACTGCCCAGAGCAGCTACATAGAACACATTAAGTCAGTAATGCAAATAGGTGGTCAGTTCAGGGAGAGGAACCAATTTGTCAAGCATACTTACCTTATGCCACCTCATTTTGGAATCATCATAACTATAACGCTGATAAGAATGAAGGTTTTGTAGCAGGCTTGAACATTTCTCCTTTCTGTACATCGCAATGAATGGAATCTGACAGGTAACAAAAACTAAGTTAGATGAGCAAGCATAATAAATTGTGAAGCAGATTTGCACAAATTTGCATACTTCAAATTTATTGACATGCAACATGGTCAGAACGTTAGCAATGTCCTTCTGGTCAATATCCTCGTTCACATGCTCATTACCAAAAAGCAACAGAAACCCATCACCAGATAGTTGGCTGTGTATCCATAAACTTTCTTCCTCTATCGTCGTGTTATCCGTTGGAGGATCGCCAGTCAACTCTTCAGACAACTGACATAAAGAAAAACAAACGAATAATATGTATGTCTTAAACTAAATCAAGATTTAGTTTAAAATCAAGTTAGCTGTTACATACCTGTATCCTCTCAGGCAAATCAATTTCTTTTATTTCCTCATCTTTTGTTGTCATAGACTTCTCTTCAAGAAAAAATGGCTCAAACTCATCTTCAAGCCTCTTCGCTCTCAACTCACCTGAGTTAGAAGCCTCCCTCGCAAGCCCTTTCTTTCTTCGTGCTAACAATACCACCGCTTTTTTTCGTGCTAAGAACTCATCAACTACAGCCTTCTTCAAGCGCTTAAACTGGTTTCCCTATAACAAACAAAAAAAAAAAAGAGCATTCTTCATAAACACACCAAGAAGAAAGAGGCAGGAAGCCAACCTTGACTTAAAAACATACAGGCTTTGGTCCTCTAATGCGGTGACATTATTTTTGTGGAGGGAACTGCAGTCATCCTCATCAAGGATGAATTCTTCTGATTCCCTGGGTGATCTCATATATTTCAGGACAATATACGCAATAGATTACACAACATCTATTTCTAGTAGCAGGAACAAATTGTAAGTACCTTTTCTTTTTTATGATTCACATCATCACTCTTCTGTTCTTTCTCTCCTCCCGCATGTTCTTCCTCATCATCAGAATCTGCTGTGAAGCCATCAATCTCATTTTCATCCAGGCGAAATCATAATTGAAGCTCACAGGGAGTAAAAAACTTTGTACCCTTGCTTTTTTAAAAAAATAAAAATAAAAAGTCCAGCACTGTGGGCATCTCCCCAATGATATTTCGGTAAAAAATGGAGTAAAAATGAAAAACCACTGCAATCCCCATCCAATAGCAAAACAAAATAAACAAATAGACTGAATATAGTTCACGCGAAAAAAGGAAGGAAAACTACCCCTAAATGGAAGCGCACACTAGGTACACCGCCCACACCCGTCGCGAACCAATACCAGCAAGAAATTGGAAGAAAAATTCTGACCTTCCTCATCGCCATCGTCTCTCCACAACCGGAGCGCCGTGGATCCTCCTCCTCCCCATCGACCTCGATCTCAGCGTCTAGGGTTCCAACAAATCCACCAATCTCCATCAGTAAGCACACAAAAACAAAAACCACCCAGAAATCGGCGAAAAAACCTGCGTACCTTGCTCATCTGAGGGCACCGTGCGCCCCATTGTTCTCGATGGACTTCAATGTGCAGCCTGAACGAACCACGCCACGAGCGGACCAATTTTGACGAGCTCGCGAGGTACCAGTGTCCCTCGCGGCAATCGATTCCCGGAGAAGTGCTGAACCACCAGCAGCAGCAGGCGCAGACAGTGGAGGGAGGTGAGAGAGACGCCCGGCCTTGTTTGCGGCGTCCGTTGTCGTGGCGAAAGGGGCCAGGCGATGGCCTTAAGGCCCGAAGCCTATGGGCACGGCCCATTTTGGTTTGGCCCAGGCACACAGCACGGCCTGACAACCGTTGCGCCCGCACCGACCCGACAAATTGCGAGAAATATTATTTTTATTATACTGCACCATTTTTGGTGTCGGCTTAGTATGGCGCTAATCATGAGTGCTGCTGCTAACTGGACTATAGAACAGCCCTTTGCCATGCTACTTTGTGGAATTGACCCGAATTGAGCGAGCAAAGTGCATGATAATAACTAGTATAATGCCCGTGCGTTGCCGCGGCTTCATTTAAAAAAATACACTTAAAAAACAATTTGATGACAATTTTTTTTCCATATTTTATCTCACACAATTGTTTATGACCATATAAATGTAATCCGAAATAATTCATACAGAACAAGGAATAATAAAGATATGCCTCACATACTACAAATAAGTTAGAAATTGCTTAAGTAGGTTACATAAGACCCACTTAAAAACTATCTGCTTGTCCCTTCTTTTTAGGCTTACAATCTGAATATCATGTGATCTGCCATACATACAAACTTTGAGGGGAAAAAAAAAATCAAATTCAAGAATTCTTGCTCTCATGTACATCTGAAAATCATGCTATTTTAGAATCAAGAAAAAGTTGTGTCCTGTGATCTGAAACTGCATCCGAACCCAACGTTATAGACTGCCTCAAGCAAGATGCTTATGTCCCCTTGGTCCCACTGGTCACAAGTTTCGGCAAAAAAAGCCTCATTGATTATTTGTGTTTCAGTAACTAAGTTTGTTCTTAAATGTTGTTTGATGTAGTGTCTGACAAACAAGAACATCTAAGATGGCAAGCCCATACTCTCAAAGGAGAGCTCGATTATTAGATTTCTGGATAAAATTGACAAAAAGGCTCATAGCTTCCTAATGTTTCTGACATGATTTTAGCTCAACAATCACCAAAAGATATGATGCAAAAAACTCACCTTCCTGACCCACCGGACAACCATGGTTCCAGTCTTGGTGCACTCCTTCATTGTCTCATGCTGAAGAAGCATGTCGCCCTAGCTTGTGGATTTAGGCGGCGGAGGAGGCACCACAGTGCTGCAATCATCGAACTAAATCCTTTACAGAATATGGATAAAAGAATTACCACATTATGTACTTCCATGGAGTGTTCAGGCAAACAAATCATCACATTATGGCTCCATACTTCTGACACAAGAAAGACAAGCTCACTGTTGTTTATCAGTCCCCGCCAACACTCCTATGTGGGCAAACAGACAAGACTAACTAAGTTCAGATCCACAAATAATAAAAAATTTGCATGTTGATCTGAAAACCAAAACAAGGAGCTTTGATTATATTGATTTCTTTTCACAAACTGACAAGAATTGGTTAAATTTGTTTCCTGAACAACACAATGTCATACTTGTAAGCAGCATGTGACAGAAGAAATGCTAGAATACCAGTTTTCGCACAAGGAAACACCCAATACGTCAATTTAGAAGGCAACAGCCAATATGCTAGAATACCAGTTTATGGCTGCAAATTAATTTGCAGTGTGTATGTGTGTATCTAGTTGCCTAGGCCAAATACTGTTCAAATAATTTTTCAGTGACATCCCTGGTAGTAGCTCAATAACAATCACCATCAATGATCCCTTCCAAGCTCAAATGAACTGCATGAGTGCACAAACACTTGTGAAAAGATCCACAAAAAATGAAATTTATATAGCCACACAAGCATGTCATTTAGACCTGGATACATCCACGGTTAAGAACCTCTATCACTACAATTTGATAGCCAAACCTAGAGATACAAGGAAAACAGGACTACTAAATATGACATAAGCATACTAAAAGGCAAATGTAAATAAACTAATTGAAGTATACTATTACCCTTTGGAATATGAGATGTTAACTGATTGAACTGCAATTAGCTTGCAGATGACTCACCCTTCAGATCGATAGGTTTCCTTCTGTTGATCAACTCCAAGTGGTGGATCGTGTATGAGCAGCTGACATCCAGGTCACCCTTTGCTCATCAAGGAGGCATTGAACTTCCTGAACAACCAAAAGCAATGCCCATATCAAATCAAAGCCTCTAGGAAATGTCAGAGCGCAAGAACAGCTAGCAGCACCCGTCTTAACCTTGTCATGGGCCGGCTTGGCAACTTTCTTTTCTTTTCTGGAGCTTATTGAAGTCTGTGAGGGCACGCTGCACAACTCATGAGATCAGATCCATGGAATCACGGCGCAACATCAAACATATAAATCATCCAAGAGGAAATAAAGGAACCACATAATATAAATCAACAATTCTCAGTTCAAATGAAAGAGAGAACACACACAAAAAAAGAATTGAGTCATATAGTACCAGATCACAGAACTTTGGGAAGTCACCATCAACGTACATTACCAGCCTGCAAAAAAAAGAACCTAAGCATCACTCTATGCAAGTCTCACATCTATAAATAGAAGAGAGTAACTCCTTGTAGTTCAATGCATGCCTGTTTATGGACATCCTCGATGTGGGCACATGTATGGAGAGCAGCTTCCTGAACTGTGCGTGGTGGCTTTATGGTCTCTTCCTCCACCGCAACTACTACTACATGCGCTGCAGAATCATGACACCGCTTATGTGAAATTGAACCTACGGCAAACCCAATGGCCGCATCGGAAGAATGATCAGTTGCATATTCAGAAAAATAACCCAAGGGCTGTTGGCCAACATTAGTCAAATTAACCTTTCAAACTACAGGAAATCAGCACATAAATCATTCAATACAAGTTACACAGGGGAAGCTTGAACTTGTACTAACCTTTCTGTTCCTTCGAACTGCCGCTTGTGCATCCTCCTTTTTTTTTTTATCCAGCGATCTTCACCTTGGATCTCGCTAATCTTCTTGTCCTCATCCTTACGGCCACCTCTTCCGTATCCACAGGTGCCACGGCCTCCTCTGCCACCGTCCTCTTGTTCCCCGACAAGGTTTGCTGGGCCAGCACCACCTCTTCATCCGTCTTCCGTGCCCAGCATGCCGTCCTTGTCTTCCATAGCGCAGGGCGCAGCGAGGGGCTTAGGTGGGCATCCTAGGCGTGGACCGCCGCCGCTGCGCCGCCCGGTGAGGTAGGGTTCACCGGTGTAGCCGCCGTCCATGGCACAGTGGGGGCACGGTGGAGAGTGGGAAGGAGCGGGAAGAGCTTCGGCTGGCGCCACCGGCGAGGATCTCTTTGGGAGCCGAGGAGGGAGCGGGGGAGGACCTCCGGGCTGAGTGTGCGGACGGGGAGAGGGAGGGTCGCGGGCGCCGAGAGTAATTGCGGGAGGGATTAGGAGGAGGAGGAGGAGGAGGAGGAGGAGGATGATGAGCAATTTTGGCCCTTGGACGTGGGTGGGTGAGTGAGAGAAGAGGTTAAAATAGATTTGGACCATTCATTTTAAAAATTGCTTAGCTTTAGGGTGCATTTTGTTGGGTACACTTAGAAAAGATTAGGAGAGATAATAACTGTGGTGGACAGTTCTTTGTGGTGGCTTTAAAAAAGTTTTTTTTGTGCATTATATGTAGTAGAGATGCAGAGACATGCACATGCACATTAGGCTAGCTGCCTCTGTGAGTCTGTGCCTAGGACAGCACATGTTGGTTGGTTTTTTGAACAATTTTTTTTTACGCCGCATTTGTCCCCATCATTCTAAACTTGCTTCAGTTTTTTCATTATTCGCAGATATGAGTTTATTCTTCAGCTCCTGAACTTGCTCCATGATTTGGGACCAATATCCAGAATGCACTTGCTCCATGAAGTAGCTAGAGCACCACCGGATGATGTTGCTTCACGTGAATATCATTGGATAGATCATTGAATCTATTTCTATAATTTATTTAGAGATATGAATGTTGCATGTATTTTCTAAAAATACAGTTAAATTTATAGAATGGAAAAAAAAAATAGTTATTTGGGAATGGAAGGAGTAGTTCGATTCTATCGCCCCTTGCATATTCTCCCTGAACTAATGACTCCATATGAAGTTATAAACAACCAATCATTTATTAGAGCAAGTTGATAATTGATTCACAAGTCCACGCAACAATACTCCTTAGGGCTTCACCAACACGAAGAGAGAAAACATTGGCTTCAGAAAAGTGTCACGCTCCACGTAGTTATAGTCATGTCAAAACCTGCAAAAAGTTGTCATTGTTTTCCTTGTGCTCTCTTTGTTAGAGACATTCTCTCCTGTGGCTATAGCATCATCTACAAGCCGCCTAGTTTTTACACACACCGGCACCCGAGCTTAGCTGGCCTGACAGAGCTACCAACAAAGCCACTACAATGGGCACGACCCTATGAGTGTGTTACTTTAATTTACTCCTTAGAGCAACTCCAACAGTTCCAAAAATTTTGCAAACGGGGCTTGCATTCGTGAAATTTACAAAAAAACATGATAATGAGTTTGCATTTTTGAAAGCGAGTTTACATTTTTTGAAAACTTGGCAATCCCCCCCCTCCCCCTCCCTACTCCCAAATTTTCCAAGCCATATCCTGCTTTGCAATCGCTCCCTCGTGTGCGCAAAGCAACTCCCCGCGGGCGGCGGAACTTTCATCGCTAGCGACCTCCTCCCGCTCCTGTTCTTCTTCTTGGCGCACGACCACTCTGACCTGGAGGATTGACGGTGCCATTGTAGGTTCTGCTGCATGGATCATGGCAGGTACGCCATTGAATCTCTTCTCTGGTGCCTACTTCAAGTCCGCAGCAATAGGTAGGGTACATGGTTTCCCGTTCTCGCGCACGGTCGCCACGGCGATGGGGCGGTGGGGATGGGCTGGTACCCATCGTGGCTGTACGCATTGACATTTTGACAGGGATGAGCTTCAGATTATTCACCTCGTTACTCGTTGCCCTTGAAGATGAGGACGCCGAGCGCAGCGAGCTGGTAATGCTCGATGTTCAGTCATTAGCGTCACTATGTAGATGGGTAAACAAATTTTTCACTTTGCAAAGAAAACCGGCGGTACGCGGAGGGACCGGGCCGGCCAACAGAATAAACTAATTTGTGTTTGCCAAGTCAAATTTGTCAAGCTATTGGAGATGAGATTTTTTTTTTTTTTCACTTGCCAAAACTTTTTGGGGAGTCGGTAAAATGCTATTTTTGTCAAGTCACATATGCAAAACTGTTGTAATTGCTCTTACACTTAAGTTATAAGTCATAAATCGTTTAAGTTCTAAACCGTTTTGTTTTTTCTAGATTCTAGATTCATATATTTTATTGTTGTACACCTAGATATACACCGTACATACTAAAACTGTAAATTTAGATAAAGCAACATGATTTATAATTAGAACGCAAGAAGTACTAAAACCAACACATTTATACAACACTTGCACATGAACAAATATCAATGTATTAATTACTTTGTAACACTAATTATTTTGCAGTGGCAATTTTATTACAAATTAATTTTCTTCCATAAAAGACCAGTCGTCGCTCACTCGCTCACATGAGTCATGTCCTCTGGACCTGGACGGTGGAGCCACGCCACAGCATCCGCGAAGCATTTCCTGTACCTCTCCATGGCAGCCGGCTGCAGAGAGACACCGACCTCTATCCCACCGTCGCCACCCCGGCTCTCCGCCACCGCTAGTGCGCCGGTCCTCGCCACGGACATGATGTCCACCTTCGCCGGTCGGCCGAATCCGAAGTCCAAGTCGTAGACACGGAACCTCGGCGAGCCGGCCACGGCCAGTAAACCCATCGGGGAGTACCTCCCTGATGCGATCCATCCACGTCTCCATCCCAGACGTTCCGATGTCGCGTACAGCTTCGTCGATGGAGGAGGCGGCGGCGGCGCACGCGCTGAAGAGCCCAACTGCGCCCGCGGTGACCAGCTCGTGTGTTGATGCCAGCGCGAACGCTAGGCCGACGCAATTGCCGAGGTACTTGTCCGGCAGGGGAGGCTTCATCCGTGAGCGGTGATCGACGGGGAAGAGCATGCAGGTCACCGGGCCCTCTACGCCGCCGCCGCTTCCCTCCTTGGCTCGCTGGTAGCACGACCAGACGAGGCCGAAGGTGGCGACGAGAGACGAGCACCGGGGCGGCGCGAGGCCACGCCGCGCGCAGCCTCGTCGTGGCAGACGTCCTTGACGCGCTTCAGGTCGTCCTTGGACAGCGTGAACGTGGCAAAGAGCCGGTCGGCGGACATGTTGGCCATCCCATACTCTTCACTGCTCGGCTTCGTTTGGACGAAGACGTCGTACAGTCCCCTTGGATCGGCGACAAGAGTCCGGTCGATGACAGGCGGCGGCGGCGCCGCCTCTGCAGGCGGCCGCCCATGTGTGCAGGAAGTGCGTGGAGCCCGAGCCGTCGCAGGCGGCATGTTGCACGGTGACGCCGATGGCGAGGCCGTGGCGCGCGGGGAAGCAGCGTGGCCTGAACGGCGAACAGCCCGCCGCCCTCCGGCAGCGGTGGCACGAGCGCAACGACCTTGGCAACTTCCGGGGGCTCGTCGGTGGCGAGGCTGTCGAACTGCGTATCCGCATCGTCGCACTCGGCCACGGTGAAGGTAACGGCATCACCCGGGCGGTAGTGCAGCTCGTAGCGGTCGGACGTGCCGGGGGTGAGGCGGACGCGGCCGGAGAGCGGGTAGAAGGCATGGAGGGCCTGGCGCAGCGAGCCCCGGAGGTTGGAGATGATGGCGTCGACGTCAGCGTCGGGGGCGAGGCGGTAGAGGAAGAGGCGCTCGACGGGCAGGGCGTGCAGCCAGAAGATGTCGAAGAAGGTGAGCGGCAGCGAGGTCTCCGGCGGTGATGGAGACGGCGGCACAAGGGTGGTCTCGTGTACGTGGACGCGGAGGCGAGTAGATGTCGGCTGCTGCTGGTCCGACGCCACGGCCATGGCGACCGCCGTCAACGTCGCACTAGCTTGCGGCAATGGTGACAATTGGGGATTTTCTAGCTGGACAGATGCCGCCCGATGAAATAGGTGGTGATTGACTTTGTTGCTTTTCTTGGCTGCTGAAAATGTTGCCGCCTCCACTCTCCAGGCTCCGGCAGGCAACAGCCACCCAGTCCCGGGGCTTGTTCTTGACAGCTTCCAGTCTTCACTTTACTATCTTCCACTTCTGGACGAAACGTAACGTCATCCATGACGGCCTCAAGCGCCCGACTGCGGCTGTGGCTGATCATGATCACCTGCCCCTCACCTGCCCCGACCTACTATGCACCATCGCGGACGCGCCTGGTGCAGGCCTGAAGGAATTAACGACCAGCCGCGCGCCGCCATCAATTGGGACGGGTTGACCATCAATCCACCATGGCCAGAGGCCCAGAGGTACCAAGGGAGGAGAATGCAGAGACCTGCTAGTCACGCTTTGACGCTTGAGATCACCTCAATTTTTTAAAGAAGAGAAAGAGCGAGGGAGTGAGAATGGAACATCTTCTTTTCCATCAATTTATTATTATACTAAATATACATATACTCTCTTCGTTTAAACTTATAAAACTTTTTCCTCGGGAACTAGTTATATAATATAAGCTCTCTTCCATTTTATAAGTAGGGAAGATTTGGTGCTGACTATAAAGTCTTTTTAGCTGTATATGTATATACTCCTTCAGGCCTACGAGTATGTGTATAATTAGGTGGATTCCCAACGCGTTGCCTCAGAAATTTAAGGTTAGTTTTGGTGACCATCTGATGATTGAAATATAGATAAAAAAATACTAGTTATTTAATGAGAGTTACAAACACATAAACCTTAATGTTAGTGGATAGCTTCGTATAATTCACCCTAATAGTGGTTTGGGCCTTAATGGGTTTAACAATTTGGATCTTACACAAATTGACTCTGGCTGGGGACAACAAGTTTCACATTCGTGGAGGGCTAATGACATGGCATAATTCGCCATTCTAGTGGTTTGGGCTTTAATGGGTTTAACATTTTGGATCTTACACAAATTGACTCTGGCTGGGGACAACAAGTTTCACATTCATGGAGGGCTGGATTGGCTTGGGGTTGCAGTTACAGTGGATTGGGCTCGGTTCAGTTGGAGTAGTTCCAGCCCATGGTTGCTACTGAGGGTTTTGCCTGTATGCATCCACTCCACCTGGCGCAGCTCATGCACGACCGCGCCCGCCGCTGCATCACAGACCACGACTGCTTCACGGAGAGGCGTCCGAAGAGAACCCCGGCGACCAATCCATGGGTTCCAAGGTTGCGACGAATATACTGAATTACTAAATAAAGTATACCCATGGGTTCCCAAGTTCCAACCCACGAGGCGGGATGGATTGGGGGTAGAAATTGAGTGGGGTTGGATTGGATTAATTAACTTATTTTGTAGGCTAGCCTGGTTTAGAAAAACAATTTAGATTAAATTGGTGTGGGTGGGTACAGGGCGGGTTCTAGCCTAGTAGTAAGGATAAAAACGGTCGAACTTCGATTCGAAAAACACATTAACTGGTTTCTACTTTTACATTTGAATACTAACGCGAACTTAGGGAACTTCAAAAACGAACCAATTCGAGCGAACTTATATGTCGAACACGGTCGGTATACGAAAATTTAATACTAAATACCAACCCACAATGCATAACAATTGACAAGTGTCACTATGGCAAATTTCGAAAGTACAAGAGAGAGAGAAAATATCATTTTGGCTTCTTTCACAAGAGAAAAAAATAAGAAAATTTGTGACCCGATTATTGTTCCGCACTTATCTGAACAGTAATGAATGACAATCAAATTCGGTTTGAATTGAATTTTGAATTCGGGATATCCGCAATTAAACGTAGAAAAGTAGAAAAAGGTCGAACTCGGTCAAAAAATTAGTCAATTGTTTTCTACTTTTATATTTAAAATATGAAAACGAAAAGTTTAAAACGAAAAAGTCGGACAAGAAAATACGAATTCGGTCGGATTAGATACAGAAAACTTGATGTAGTTCGATTCGAATATTTCCGTTCCATTTTCATGCCTACCTAGTAGCACGGTAAAGGCATAATGCTAGTTAGTGGATGATGTGTTTGGCTCACATGCACATACATAATTGTAAATGACAGTTGATCATAAATGCATCTAATAGTGCACTAATGAAGTGGCTAGCTTGCATGTTTTTTGAGTAACGGATAATTTACCTATTGAGAGAAATAAGCTAATGAGGTTTATTTTTATACCAATATACTATATAGATTTCGTGGTGGGTCTAATTAAATTAATCTGATCTTATGGATACGTAGAAGTTTATTTATATTATAGGAAAAAATAAAAAATAAAATGAATTATAAACCCCGTACCTGCGTCGTGCGGTGTGTGGTGTGCCTTGATAAGAGACTTTTTTTAGATGATCGATGGAATCGATGATTGAAAAACAAGGTGTGTGGTTCACGTTGCTTATTTTAAGGATGCACGAGATGCTGCAGCGGCACTTTTCGTTTTAATTACACAACAAACAGATCGGGTAGGATAGCACCAGGGCGCTGGTTGCTACCTTGCAGACGTCGGTGTGGTGTAGGAATGGAATGCAATTTATATTTTTTTTAAGCATGGAATGCAATTTATATTTATAATATATAGGGAGAGTATGATTCGTTATCTCATATGTCATATGTGTACCTATATTTACATTAACTGAGGGTCTGAGGCTTGGTATTGTCAAGGATGAGCAAACTACCATTCAGAATATTTGGTGTGCACGAATAGGCGAGCAGACGAGTTGGCAAGAACAACCAGCCATGGAGACTGGAGGCAAATTTTTGAGCATCCAAGCAATGCAGCCACTGACCCGGTGACCACTATATCTACCAACCTCGCATGGTGGCATGGCCTTCCATCTGGCATCTGCGTCACCCAGTGCCCTGCCGCAAGCTCATCGACATTGATTGTATTGGCAGGCGCCAGCCATGGCCGTGTCGCCGGACCAGCAGCAGCCACCTGCAGGGGCAAGGGCAGCAGGGTCTGCTTCCTCGCCGTCTCCTCGCCTCCGCGTCCACCACACCACCCTCGTGCCGCCGTCACCGTCACCGCCGGAGACCTCGCTGCCGCTCACCTTCTTCGACGTCTTCTGGGTGCACTCAACGCCCGTCGAGCGCCTCTTCATCTACCGCCTCGCCCCCGACGCTGACGTCGCCGCCATCATCTCCAACCTCCGGGACTCGTTGAGCCAGGCCCTCGGTGCCTTCTACCCTCTCGCTGGCCGCGTCCGCCTCACCCCTGGAACGTCCGACCACTACGAACTGCACTACCGCCCGGGTGACGCCGTCAGCTTCACCGTCGCAGAGTGCGACGACGGTGACGTAGACGCGCACTTCGACGGCCTCGCCACCGACGAGCCCCGGGAGGTTGCTAAGATCGCCGCGTTCGTACCGTCGCTTCCAGAAGGCCGCAGGCTGTTCGCCGTTCAGGCCACGCTGCTTCCCGCGCGCCGCGGCCTCGCCATCGGCATCACCGTGCACCACGCCGCCTGCGACGGCTCGAGTTCCACGCACTTCCTGCACACATGGGCGGCCGCCTGTAGAGGCGGAGTGCTGCCGCCGCCTCCTGTCATCGACCGGACTCTCGTCGCCGACCCTAGGTGCCTGTACAACGTCTTCGTCGAAAGCATTGAAGAGCATGAGATCGTCAAGATGTCCGCCGACCAGCTCTTCGCCACGTTCGCGCTGTCCAAGGACGACCTGAAGCGCGTCAAGGACGCCGTGGCCGATGAGGCTGCGCGGCGCGGCGTCGTGCCGCCCCGGTGCTCGTCTCTCGTTGCCACCTTCGGCCTCGTCTGGTCGTGCCACCAGCGAGCCAAGGAGCGCAGCGACGGCGGCTGCGCCACAGAGGGTCCCGTGAGCTACATGCTCTTCACCGTCGACCACCGTTCACGGATGAATCCTTCCCTGCCGGAAAAGTATCTTGGCAACTGTGTCGGACCAGCGTTCGCGCTGGCACCAAAGGGCGAGCTGACAGCGGCCGGCGATGGCGGACTCTTCAGCGCGTGCGGCGCCGTCGCCTCCTCCATCGATGAAGCTGTACGCGAAGTCGGGACGTCGAGCATGGAGGCCTGGATGGACCGCACCATGGAGCTACTCCCGACGGGTTTCCTTTCCGTGGCCGGTTCGCCGAGGTTCCGTGTCTACGACATGGACTTCGGATTCGGCCGGCCGGCGAAGGTGGACATCTTGTCCGTGGCGACGACCGGCGCAATAGCGGTGGCGGAGAGCCGGGGTGGCGATGGCGGGATAGAGGTGGGGGTCTCTCTGCAGCCGGCTGCCATGGAGAGGTACACGAAGTGCTTCATGGATGCTATCGCGTGGCTCCACCAGAGGACATGAGAGAGAGTGAACGACGGCGACTGGTCGTTTACGGATGAAAATTAATTTGTAATAAAATTGCCACTGCAAAATAATTAGTGTTACAAAGTAATTAATACATTGATATTTGTTCATGTGCAAGAGTTGTATAATGTGTTGGTTTTTGGTACTACTTGCGTTCTAGTAATTATAAACGGATCATTTTTTTTCTTTTCTAAATTTAGAGTTTTAGTATGTACCGTGTGTACAATCTAGGAACCTAGAATCTAGAAAAACCAAGACGATTTATAACTTTTATTATAACTTAAGTGTAAAGGAGTACATCAAAGTAACACGCTCATATAGAGTGTTGTTGCATGGACTTACGAATCAAGGGGAGAATTAGGCCTATGCCCCCCAAAAAAAAATCAATGTAGGTATTTGGCTTATTTTCAAACGAATTTAGCTTTTATGGCATGGAAACAAAACTTTGTTAGTTATTTGTTCTTCCATCAATCCGTTAGAAGGCAGGTACATTGCTACACGTAAACGGTTTTATACGTCGTCTCATGCATCGTCCGCGTAGGATTTTTGATGATGTGGAGAAAAAAGAGAGGTGAAAGAGAATGAGGTAGTTCTTCGTGAAACAACCACCTCATGAGCTAAAAATTTAGGAGTATGAGACAACTATTTTACCATTGTATGAGTTGTTGTCGTCATGCACCTCACAATCCTATTTTTACTCTCTCCATGAATTAAGGAAATGCGAGTTCTATAAGACAACTTAGAAAAGACAACCATTATGCATGTAGTCTAGTAAGTCGCCTTAAATTACATGGCACTATATGAGGCAGCTATAAAGACAACACCAATGTACTCTGCCCTTAGGCTCTGCTGTTAGTTTGTCCACTGTTTGAAATGCTAAAAGGCAAATGTGCCCTTGACTCACCTGTTGGCCCGCTGCATACCCTCCGCTCCGTCCCGACGCAAGTCGTTTCCACTTCGCGTCGCACATCTCGTGATATGGGGAAAAAAATTTGCCGCCGCCATTACATCGTCTTTAGCCTGGCTCAAATTATTATTATCCATTATTGTTAGGGAATTTGGTGTTTTTACCTTTATTCTAGAGGCCAGTAGTGATTTTACCCCTCTTTTTTTAACTTTACGATTTTACCCTCATAAATTTTAAACGAAGCATTGGTCTACCCTAGTTTTCTAACACAGTTGGACTAAATGGCTAAAAAAATAAAAAGAAAAGGCAACTATGGAAAAAAAAGACAACGATGCCCCTCAGTCATCGATGCCCCTGCAAATTTATAAACCAAAATAATTTATAATTAGAACTCAAAGTAGTACTAAAAACCAACACATTTATACAACACTTGCACATGAACAAATATCAATGTATATTTTTTGAAGCAAGCACCGGGGTTGAGGGACCCCACCTGAACATTTTTCCATTGATTCCGGCAAGCCGGTATTGGACGGTGTCTGGCACCGAAAGTAGCGACTGGGGCCGTAGGCCAAAGTTACATCACAAAGGAGAGCAGGAACGTGCTAATGCATGGAAAAGAGATTATACCAAGTATCAGAGATGTAACAAGGCGACGGGGGGAACGGTGATTCCAAAGCCTGCTATCCTCTTTACAGGCAACAAACACACGTTCCAGGCTTGGGGTGTCGTTGTTAAATACCACTCCATTTCGGTGCTTCCAAAGGTGCCAACGGCCAGACCGGGGCGAAGGTGGAGAAGACCTGGTGGGGGACTGCAGCTGGCCGACTGAATTCCCACAGCCGGTTCATGGTGGGGAGAGAGGGGGCATCAATACCGAGCTTGTGCCAGAAGGAGGCTGCAAAAGGGCAGTCTTTGAACAGATGGTCTTCGTCCTCTGGGGCATTCAGGCAGTCTGGGCATACATCTTCGTCAACAATCCCTTTGCGCAGGAGGTTGCTTCGGCATTGCGATCTGTTAAGGGTAAGAAGCCATGCAAAGAACTTCACTTTGGGCGGTGCGTGGCATTTCCACACAAACTTGTAGCCCAAAGATCGCCACACCGGAGTGGGTGGACGCCTCTGAGACCCCGGAGCTGTCCAGGGCAGCCATTCCTCTTCTCGAACTTGCAACGGCGGACATCGGCGTTGGCGGTGTGAGTAATATATCAATGTATATTAATTACTTTGTAACACTAATTATTTTGCGGTGGCAAAAGACCGTCGTCCTCGCCGCCCTCATGTCCTGCGGTGCAGCCACGCGATAGCATCCATGAAGCACCGTGTACCTCTCCATGGCGGTGGGTAGAGAGACCCCACCTCTATCCCACCGTCGCCACCCCGGCTCTCCGCCACCGCCATTGCGCCGTCCTCGCCACGGACACGATGTCCACCTTCGCCCGCCGGCCAAACCAGTCCATGTCGCGCACGCTGAACCTCGGCGAGCCGGCCGCGGGACGCGAAACCCGCCGGGAGTACCTCTCGAGGCGGTCCATCCATGTCTCGGCGCGCGCGATGTCGGTGTCGGCGTACAGCCGTCGATGGCGGAGGGGCGGCGGCGCACGCGCCGAAGAGCCCATGTGCGCCCGGCCGTGACCAACTTAGCGTTGGTGCCCGGCCAACGCGGGGCCGACGCAGAATTGCCGAAGTACTTGTCCGCGGGGAGGCTTCATCCGCGGCGGTGGTCGACGGGGAAGGCCATGCATGTCACCGAAACTCTCCGGTCGCTGCCGCCGCCCTCCTTGGCTCGTTGGTAGCATGACCGCACGAAGCGAAGGTGGCAATAAGAGACGAGCACCGAGGTGGAGCGACGCCCGCCCGCCGCAGCCTCGTCGATCCACGGCGCCCTTGACACGCTTCAGTGTCGCCCTTGGATAGCGTGAACGTGGCGTAAGAGTTGGTCGGGCGGACATCTTGACGAATTCATACTCTTCTTCGCTCGGTTCCGTTTGGACAAAGACGCCGACAGCGCGTTGGGTCAGCGACGAGTTCGGTCGATGACACGGCGGCGCCGTGGACGCCTCCCTTCTGGTGTGACCGCCAGGTGTGTCCGTGAAGTGCGTGGAACCGGAGCCGCCGCAGGCGGCGTGATGCACGTCACGCCGATGGCGAGCCGCGCGCGGTGGGAGCAGAGTGGCTCAACGGGCGGCGGCTGCCGCCCTCCGGCGTTAGCCGCACGCGCGGCTAACTTGGCAACCTCGAGGGCTCGCCCGCGTGGCGAGGCCGCCGAACCGCGCGTCGTGTCGTCACACTTGGCCACGTGAAGGTGACGCCATCACCAGGGCTGTAGTGCAGCTCGTATCGGTCGGACACGGGCGTGAGTCGGACGCGGCCGGCGCAGAGGTAGAAAGTGCCGAGGGCCCGCACATCGAGTCCCGAAGGTTGGAGACGGTGGCGGCGACGCCGGCGGGGCGAGGCGGTAGAGGAAGAGGCGCCGACGGGCATGGCGTGCGGCCGTAAGACGCCGAAGAAGGTGAGCGACGGCGAGGTCTCCGGCGGTGACGGAGACGGCGGCACGAGGGTGGTGTCGTGAACGTGGGACGCGCGGAGGCGAGGAGATGTCGACCCGGTCGAGGAGGCCCGCCCCTCGCGGATGGTCGCTGGCTGGTCGGCGCCATGGCCATGGCTACCGCCACCAATGGTATCAACGTCGATCGCACGAGCTTGCGGTAGGTAGTGGCCAGTGGGTGACAATTGGGGACTTGAATAGTGAGCTGGACAGATACCGATGGCCATGCGTGCAAGGTTGATATAGGTGTCTGTTAGCATATGCTTGCGGAAGAAGAAGAAGATAAAGCAACTAGCTACGAATTCACCATGAATGATTACGAAAACAAATTCAAATATGCGGTCACAAGGGTCATGCCCTGAGTTCTCTCCTCCTCTCCCTTTAAGTACTAAGCTTGCCAACTAATGAAGCCATTCTGGGCCTGTTACTCCTTTGTTGGGCTTGCGCGTCCTGATGGGCCTTGAGGCTGGAAGTGGATCACCTGTAGTGTGTACGGCTGGTGTCGTAACATTCCCCCTCCCTTGGAAACCAGGCCGTCCCCCGCATCGGTGCTCGAGGAAATTGTTGCTTGAGCTGCGCCGGGACTTCTGTGGCCAATGATGCCGCAGATACAGGACCATTTGACCAAAGACCGCTCCGCAGGCGATCGCCCGCAAAGCCCAACGACGTTAGAGAATGGACTACGGTATCCGAAATTGCACAAGATTAGTTGGCAATTCGAAGTTATAGGTTCATTACCATGGGACTTCTTCAGTTGGGAGACATGAAAACCGGGTGCACTTGTGCAAAACCGGGTAGAGCCAACTTGTAGGCCACTTTGCCGATCTTAGCCACCACCTTGTAAGGACCAAAGAATCGGAAAGCCGGTTTCGACTTGAACGCCTTGCCATAGATGATTGAGCATACGGCTGCGGTTTGAGGAAAACCCAGTCACCCACCGCAAAATGTCTTTCGATCTGCGTGTTTATCGGCTTGCCTCTTCATTCTTGTGCATTGCTCTTAAGAGATGTTCTTGGGACCAGTCCCGCATCACAAATCTTTCGACAACCAATCATTGAGATCGGTGACTATGGGGCCAAACATTTCAGGAGATAATCCAAAGAAACAAGGCTGGTAGCCATATAACACCTCAAAAGGAGAACGACCCAATGCTGAATGGTAGCTAGTGTTGTACCAGAATTCAGCCAGAGATAACCATTGCTTCCATTTAGTAGGACAGGCATTCACAAAGCAACGCAGGTATGTTTCAAGGCATTGATTAAGTCTCTCAGTTTGTCCATCCGATTCGGGATGATAAGCAGTGCTCATTCGAAGATCAGTTCCAGCTAACTTAAAGAACTCCTACCAAAAAGTACTGGAGAAAATTCTGTCTCTGTCAGAGATGATGATAGAAGGCATACCATGCAGCCTGTAGACTTGGTCCATAAACACCTTGGCCAGGGATTTTGTAGAATAAGGGTGATGAAGGGGAACAAAGTGCCCAACCTTGGTAAACTTGTCAATGATCACCAGAATGGAATTAGAGTGGTCAGATAATGGGAGTCCTTCCACAAAGTCCATGGTAATGACATCCCAAGCAACAATAGGCACCTCAATGGGTTGAAGGAGACCAGGATACTTACTCCTGTCAGGCTTGGCCTTCTAGCATATTTCACATGTTTTGACCATTTCCCATACATCTTGTTTCATATGAGGCCAGTAAAATAACTGTTTGAGCCTATAATAGGTTGCTGGAGCACCAGAGTGGCCACCCAAGGCACTGTTATGTAATGCAGCCAGAATTTTACCCTTGAGGATCTTATCTGACCCAATCCAGATCCTGTTATCATATCTGATGATCCCCTGTGTGATTGAATAATGAGGCTTAGCATCAGGATTGACAGCCAACTCAGATAGTAAGAGTTTTGCTTCAGCATCATTTTCATATGAATCTTGGACATCTTGTAACCACTGAGGAACTGCAGATTAATTGCCATAACTTGTTCCACAGAGCACACCTTGATAATGCATTAGCGCCAGAATTGTCAACACCTTTCTTGTACACCACTTTTAATCAAGACCCAAAGAACTTGGTGAATACTTTTTTGCCATGATGTATGCAATCTTTGCTCATTGAGATGTATCAAACTCGATGGTCTCAGTATGGATAAAAAATTCTGCATGCATCGTAGTGTCTCCAAGTGTCCACGGCTACTAATATTGCCAAATACTCTTTTTCATAAGTGGATAACCCTCTATTCTTAGGACCCAAAGTGCCTTGCTAATAAAAGCTATAGGATGGTTGTCTTGATACAAGACAAGCACCAACTCCAATTGCACTTGCATCAGTCTCAATGTGGAATGGTTTATCAAAATTTGGCAGGGCCAGACAAGGGGCTGAACTTAGAGCATGTTTGAGCTTTTCAAAAGCATCTTGATGGACTGGAGACCAAATGAAAGGAGTATCTTTGCATAACAGATTGGATAATGGTTTAGCAATCACTCCAAAGTCCTTAACAAATTTCTGTAATATCCGGCTAATCCTAGGAATCCTCTAACATCTTTCACGAGAGGATGGGAGTGGCCATTCCTGAATTGCCTTAATCTTAGCCGGGTCAGTAGCTATACCATCAAAGATCGATTATATGGCCCAAGTAAGAGATGGAGTTTTGAGCAAATTTGCACTTGGACAGTTTCAACTTCCACTTGTCCTTGGCCAGCATTTCAAAGACTTCTTGCAGATGCAATAGGTGTTCTTCCTTAGACTTACTGTACACCAGAATGTCATCAAAAAACACAATGACAAACTGTCTCAGCCCTAGAGCTAAAGTACTGTTCATAGCACCTTGAAAAGTTCCTGGTGCACCAGTTAACCCAAAAGCCATAACTCTGAATTCATATTGACCTTGATGAGTTTGAAATGCAGTCTTGAATTCTTCCCCAGGTTCCAGCAATATTTGATGAAAACCAGCTCTCAGATCCGAGTAGAAAACCATTTAGCCTCTAATAACTCATCCATTAATTGATCAAAGATAGGCACAGTAAATTTGGATTTCATTGTGATAGCATTCAACTGCCTGTAGTCCACACACATTCTAAAACCTCCATCCTTTTTAGGAACTAACAGGACTGGTGAGGAAAAACATGCAAATCTTCGGGTGAATGATCCCCTGTTGTAGCATATCTTTGATTTGCTTCTCCAATTCATCCTTCAGCTTTGGAGAATACCTGTATGATCTGATATGTATAGGATTAGTACCTGGCAGGAGTGGTATAACATGGTTGCATGCTCGACTAGGAGGTAATCCAGAAGGAGCTTCAAACAGATGAGCATAAGCAGTAAGCAATGGTTGTAACTCCTCAGGAACAGATGAAAAATCTTGCTGATCAGATTGCATAGTAGCATAGCAGAACTGTAACAAAGTAGGTTCAGAAATCTAATCAATTAACCCTTGCAGGTGAATGAACCTGTCTTTGTGAGGAATCTGCAACCACTTTTGTTTCCAGTGAACTATCATAGGACTATGTAACTCCAGCCAGTCCATTCCCACTATGACATCATACTTAGCCAGAGGCAAAAGCTTGAAACTGGCGGTGAATTCATTGTTATCAATAAACCAGTGAACATTGTAAAAGAGGCCTTCACTCAAGTAAGATACCACCTCCAAAGCAACATGAAGCTGTGGGTTGGTTTATCAATTAAAGTCCGAGAGCTCAACCGCCTAGCAAGCTTATCACTCATAAAAGAAGAAGAACCGCCGTAATCAAGAAGGATTGATACAGGTATACCTTCAATTGAACCAGTCTGGATGGTTTTCAAGGCAGGAGCACCACTGACTGCAGACTTGGAAAGAGCCAGAAATACCTGATCTAAACTCTCCTCATGAATGCTGCAGCCATCAACAGACTCAGAATCCTAGAAATCCTGGATTGCATGAAGCACCTCAGGTGAGCATTTGTGATCCCTGTTCCATTTCTGACCACATTTGTAGCATAAACCCATGGCCTTGCGGTATGCTTTGATTGCCCCGAGCTTGGAATCAGCTTGAGAGGCTTGAGAAGCTTCAATAGACAATTTAGGCTTGTCCATTCTTGGAGGTGGAGGCAAAGGCAAGGGTGACCTTGAGAATTTGCCGACGGGTATTGCTTGAATGCACCAGTATTTCCTCCGGCTTCTTCCTGCAACAATGCAGCAGCCTACGGCAAAGCATCCGGTGTTTTTGGGTTTTTGAATAAGCAAAACTGAACGAATTTCAGGTTTGAGGCCATCAATGAATCTAGTAACTATGAAAACTGGATCTACCACTTTGTTATAAGCCATGAGTCGATCAGTGATAGAAGTATAAGTGGCTACATACTCAACAACAGAAGAATGCTGGTTAATGTGTAGTAACTTCCTAGCCAGCAACTCATGTTCATCACGATCAAACCTCACCCTGATCATATCACAAAACTGTTCCCAAGACACATGGACCAACTGGGACTCAACAGACTGAAGCCAAAGTTTGGCAGAATCAGTCATCTGCATGGTAGCAGCTGGAACCCAAAGGTGAGGCTCAATAGCATACATCTGGAAGTAATTTTCACACAATGTTCGCCACAGCCTTGGGTTGGAACCATCAAATTTGGGGAAGTCAAATTTAGGAAGTCTGCTGGTATGATTGTGGCTTTGGGTGTTGTGGTGGTTTTGGTGGAAAGATGAGTAACTAGGTGCAAAATGGGTGTGTGAGGATGAATTGAAATTGGACTAGTATAACTGATTGAAGGGCTGAGTATGGGTTATCTGTGGCATTGGGTTTGATTGGAAATTGGTTGGGGAATATGAATTGAAATTGGTATGGTATGATGGGTAATGTTGAGGAGATGGGTTATGGTTGATAGGCAGTGGTGGAGGTTGTTGGATTGGAGGTGGCTGGTGAATTGGTGGTACTGGATGAGGAATTGAATGAGAGTGGTGAATCGGTGGATATGGTGGTGCTGGTGGAGGATTGGGAAGGCAAGGATTATGGGGGATCTGAGGCAAAGGTGGACGAACTGAACCATGCGACATGGGCAATGATTGAGACTGAACATGAACCTGAGTACTGTATGAAGGAACATGCATATAGACTGATCCAGACGGCATAGTATGAGGATTGTGCATACCATTGGCCGGGCCATGAGATTTGGGTGTGATGACCCCAAACTCAGGAACTCGTGGAGTCAGATCTTCGCGGTGCCCATGGGGGCGAGTTGGCGTCGCCGCCAGATGACTGACTCGCGGCACGCGGTGGTCGGCTTGACGATGTGTCGAGCACGAAGCGGTCGTTGGTGGAGCTTGACCCCTCGATCTGGCGGCGAAGTTGTTCTGCCATCGACTCGAGCTTGGAGATGCGCGCCCGGATATGCACCGATGTAGCGCTCTCACGACTCGCCTCCGCCGAACCGCAGTGACGGCGAGGCTTCGCCGTCGACGCATGCGGCGACTCCAACTCCCTGAGACGCTTGTCAACCTCCAGGTGGATGGCGTCGGCGCCACGCCTGGAGCCGGGCGCTTTCGAGTCCGTGAAGAAGCGACGCTCCCACGCCGACTCACGATCCTCGATCCTCTTGGATAGGCCATCAATCTTCTCGATGAGGATCTTCATGTTCGGATCCATGACGCCCCTCAGCTCGACGACGGGTGAAGTGTGGGTGTGCGAACGCAGCGGTGGTAGCGTGATCCGGATCGGGCGATGCTGGTGAAGGTGGAGAAGGATCGCTTGAATCGATACCGGGTTGTTAGCATATGCTTAATGGAAGAAGAAGAAGATAAAGCAACAAGCTACGAATTCACCATGAATGATTACGAAAAACGAATTCAAATATGCGGTTACAAGGGTCATGCCCGAAGTTCTCTCCCTCCTCTCCCCTTTAAGTACTAAGCTTGCCGACTAATGAAGCCATTCGGGCCCATTACTCCTTTGTTGGGCTTGCTTGGCGCCCGATGGGCCTCGAGGGCGAAAGTGGATCACCAGTGTGTGTGCGGTGGTGTAAATACTTGGTGTCACCGTGTCAGTGTCGGTGGTGGTTGTTGCTTTGCTTGGGCGCTGAAAATTTGCGTGTGCGGGTTCCCCGAGTCCCGACAAGCGTCATCTCGTTCTTTGAAAAAATTCTGGTTCTTTGGAAGGACTAAAACAACAACCGATTATTGGATAGATAGATTCAAAATTAAATCACCATACCTCAATTTATTCATTTATTTTTTAAAAAAGAAGAAGAGAGGGAATGAGATCTGAACATCTTTCTTTTCCATCTATTTTGTACTGTTTTTATTTTGATTTATAAGATACTTTGCTTTTTGACACAGAGTAGTTTTTTATTTTATATAGGGGTGTTTGGCATTGCTCCTCCGCTCCCCGAACTCTACTATGGAGCTGCTCCACCGTGAAGTTTGTGGTGTAGGTGGTATTGTTTGGCACACAACTTTGCTCCAGCTTTAGGAATGTGTTGTTGAAAGGTCCTAAATGGCTAGAGGGGGGGGTGAATAGCCTAATAAAAATTTCTACAAAACACTAGACAAACTTGTTAGAATAACAAATGGCGATAAATGCGTTTGCACTAGCTCTACTTGTCGGCAAGCCTCCTATTGACAATTCTAGTTGCTATGATCTCTAATTCACACTCAAAGGCTAAGTCACTACTTTACCACTAGGTGAACAAGCAACTTACACTAGCAACTAAGCAAGACTACACAAGCTACACTAGCACACTAACTAGGAAAGTAATGCAAGAGTGTGTAGAAGGGTTATACCACAATGTCGAGGCTAGTCAATCCAATCACGGGAGAAGAATAACAATATAGCCAATGAAGCCAATCACCAAGAGACACCAAGAGACAAGTAGAGACTCAAAGATTTATCGAAGTTCACTTGAGCACCACTCAAGCTACGTCTCCGTTGTGTCGACCTTCTCACGTGTGGGTCGGTGTGGAGCTCACTCCAAGCCAAATGCCTTTAGGCTTACCGCACCCAAAGCAAATGAGAGGTACTCACCCGACACGAGCAATGTATTATCTTGCAATTCGTCGTCCCGACGAGGATGCACGGTCCTCTCACAATCAGGAGGTGGCCAAGAACAATCTCCTTCTCTTGCCAACGCCTCCACCAATCACCAAGCCGGCTAGGGGTGGTGCTCCCCAAGAGCAACAAGAAATCCACCGGCTCACAGCGATCCACAAAGCGCCACTAGATGCAATGATCAAAGCAAGTGCACTTGAATCACCTCAACTCACTAGAATGGATGCTCTCAAGCAAAGGAGTGAGGAGGAGGATGTGTGCTCAGCTCTAGAGGTGTTAGGAATGATTTCAAATGACCAAGAGACCTCCTAGAACCGACCAAGGGGGTATAAATACCCCCACCACGAAATCCAACCGTTGGGGTGCAAGCGCACAAAAAACAGCCTGGACGGGACGACCGGACTCACCGAAGTCGAAGTCCGGGAGTCGATCACGGCGTCGGTCACAACCGACAAGGAACTGAGCCGATAGCGGCTAACGGCTACTTCGAAGGCCCGGCTGCGGCCGGCCGAGGCCGGGCCGCCCGGGTCCAGCGTCCGGTCCTCTGCGTCCGTGAAATCCGGCACGCAGGGCTCTCTGCGCGGCCCGGAGCGTCCGGTCATTTTGACCGCCCTTCCGTCGGTGCGTCCGGCCACGCCGAGCAGCTAAAAGTCATCGTTTCGTCGCCCGTTCGCCCCGTCTTTTCTCCGACATGCTATCCAACAAATATACCAATTTGTGCACGAGGACTAGCATGTTTTTCACCACCAACTTGCATCCGGCGCAATAGAAAATATGCATCTCATTTTCTCCAAAGCGCGAATCCGCCTCCAATGATTCGGCGGGAGGGTGAGCGGTTCCCAAACCCAACTCAACCCTACAACCATCACCGCCCAGAATGTGCCAACACCACCACGTGTACATCACCATGTGCTCGTGTGTTAGCATTTTCACAATCAATTTCGAAGGTTAGGTTAGCTCTCTAGGTTAGAATGCATGCAAATGATTTTGAACCTAGAGGCACATGAGGATCGATATGTACGATAGTTTTCCCCTCTTTATAGTACGGCTTATCGATCCTATAATCACTCACACCCTCTATGGTGTCTTGAGTGTAAAATCAAAATGGCCCTATGATATACCTTTGCCTTGAGCCCATTTTGATCCACGATCCACCTCAAGTCATGCACTTGATCATCAATTGAACCATCTCGATCCATCCAACATGACCACCATGCATCACACTTGGCTTGACCAATCTCCAACTAAATCAAACACTTAGCATAGAGAGATTAGTCCTAAGGATGTCATCAATTAGCCAAAACCAATCTAGAGATCTTCAATCTCCCCTTTTTGGTAATTGGTGACAACCCGCATAAAGATTTTATGATTAAAGGTTTTTGAACCTATCATGGTTGTCCAAGCATTTTGCTTACAATCATAGGATTGGACAAACATAATAAGTTTCGGTTTTTGGTAGCATGAGCTCCCCCTACATGTATGCCTAGAGTTTGGTATAGGCTTTGCATACATGTATGAATATTGAAATTAGGGAGTGAGCCATGTTACCAAATGATGCTTAAGGTGAAAGAATGGACCTTTGAAGCGTGATACCAATCGAGTTGCGCCTTTCTCACCATACAAGCATCATGGATAACTAGATATTTCATCAAAAACTCAAAGTACCTCGTGAGATCATATTATAAGCATAGGTACTTGAATTTAGAGCGGAAATCAAAATATCTAGATACCACCTAAGCATGCTAGTTGATCAATCATCAATCAAAGTATCACGGCATACACCACACAAGCATGTATATAGGAAATTTAAATACATGTGCAAGAGCAAGTCATATGTTAGTGCACAACCAAATGCAACAAATGGCTTATGAGCTTGCTCCCCTACTTGTGTGCTTCCAAAAATTTTGATCCCCTTCTAATCTTTATGCACTAATCTCTCCCCTTTGTCAACAATTGACATAAAAGGATTGATCGGGTTCTTTTGATATTGGAAAGATTAGTTTTCAAATTTGGTCAAATTTGGATAGCTTGCCACACATGTAATTCGGTTTGAACCAAAGACAAGCTTCTTCACACCTCATGAAAGGGTTATCATGTCTATGTTGAATCACATATGACAATATATCCAAATTCAACACTTGAGATTGCAAGCCCACAAGCATGTCATATGTCATCACTAGACCAATCAAACATATAAAACAATAGTGATGGCATATATACATTGAAATTCATTGCTTTTCCATGAATGCAATCCTAAGGACAAGTTGTATGTCTATATGATCTAGCAAGTCCTTAGCTATCATGATGACATGTCAAACAATTTCACCTTTGCTTTGGCTCGGTGGAGAGGCATGTCACATATGTGGGGTGCATTCAACTCATATTGGAGAAGTCAAGAATGTTCAATTCATTTCGAAGCTTGCAAAATCTCTTCTCATCAAGTGGCTTTGTGAAGATATCGGCAAGTTGATCTTCGGTACCAATTGGATGGATTGTAATATCACCTTGTTGTTGATGCTCTCTAATGAAATGGTGCCTTATATCAATGTGCTTGGTTCTTGTATGTTGCACCGGATTTTGAGTCATCTTGCAAGCACTCTCATTGTCACAATACAAGGGTACTTTGTTGAAGTCAAAGCCATAATCCTTCAAGGTAGACCTCATCCAAAGTAGTTGACAACAACAACTCCCCGCACTAACATATTCGGCTTCGGCGGTAGAGAGTGTCACACTTGTTTGCTTCTTTGAGGACCATGAGACAAGAGATCTTCCAAGGAATTGGCATGTCCCACTAGTGCTTCTTCTATTGATTTTGCAACCACCATAGTCGGAGTCCGAATATCCAATAAGCTCAAAGCTAGACCCCTTAGGATACCATAAGCCAACATCTTGTGTATGCTTCAAATACCTCAATATTCTCTTTTGCGGCCTTGTAATGACTCTCTCTTGGTGAGGATTGGAATCTTGCACATAAGCACACACTAAACATGACATCCGGTCTTGATGCGGTCACATAGAGTAGACTACCAATCAATGACCGAAATAACCTTTGATCAACCATGTTGCCTTTGAGATCTTGATCCAAGGTGCCACTTGTACCCATTGGTGTAGTTATGCCCTTTGCATCTTGCATGTCAAACTTCTTGATCATGTCTCTTATGTATTTGCCTTGGCTAATGAATGTACCATTCTTGAGTTGCTTGATTTGAAGTCCAAGGAAATAGGTGAGCTCTCCAAGCATAGACATTTCAAACTCTTTGGCCATCATTTTGGCAAACTCTTCACAATATGCTTGATTTGTTGATCCAAATATGATATCATCCACATATATTTGCAAGATGAACAAATCCTTGCCAATCTTCTTGGTGAAGAGAGTAGTGTCGGCCTTCCCCATCTTGAAGCCTTTCTTGAGTAAGAAGTCTCTCAACCTCTCATACCATGCTCTAGGTGCTTGCTTCAAGCCATACAATGCCTTCTTCAACTTGTACACATGATTTGGCTTGTGATAGTCTTCAAAACCGGGAGGTTGCTCAACATATACTAGCTCATTGATGAAGCCATTGAGAAATGCACTCTTCACATCCATTTGGTATAGCTTGATGTCATGGGCACATGCATAGGCTAGTAGGATTCTAATTGCCTCTAATCTTGCCACCGGAGCATATGTTTCACCAAAGTCAAGGCCCTCAACTTGAGTGTAGCCTTGTGCAACTAGTCTTGCTTTGTTTCTAATCACAATGCCATCTTGATCTTGCTTATTCTTGAACACCCACTTGGTTCCAATGACATTATAGTTGGTTGGCCTTTCCACCAACTCCCATACTTCATTTCTTTCAAAGTTGTTTAGCTCCTCTTGCATTGCCAATACCCATTCTTCATCTTTCATGGCATCATCAATCTTCTCCGGCTCTTCTTGTGACACAAATGCAAAGTGCTCACAAAATGCCGCAAGTCTTCCTCTTGTTTGCACTCCACTAGCAATGTCACCAACAATTTGATCAATTGGGTGATCTCTAGCAACACTTGTATTTTGGAGTATTGGTAGTTGATTGCTTGAACTTGGTTGACCACTTGATGTGTCTTGCACTTGAGAAGATGTACTAGCTTGTTGATCTTGCACTTGAGAACCACTAGCTTGACCCATTGGAGATGAGAGCACTTGATCTTTGTCATCATCAACATCAATCACTTGAGTTGGCTTGATGTGCCCAATGTCCATGTTTTTCATAGCATCTACCAATTGAGTTCCACCAACATCATTGTGATTTTCTTCTTCATCTTGAGACCCATTGGTTTCATCAAACTCAACATCATGCACTTCCTCAAGTTGACCACTAGTGCTATTCCACACTCTATATGCTTTGCTTGTAGTGGAATAACCAAGCAAGAAACCCTCATCACACTTCTTGTCAAACTTGCCCAATCTAGTGCCTTTCTTCAATATGTAGCATTTGCAACCAAAGACTCTAAAGTAAGCAATGCTTGGCTTTCTTCCATTCAAGAGCTCATAGGGTGTCATGCCCATCATTGGATGACAATACAATCGGTTGATGTAGTAGCATGCCGTGTTGATTGCTTCGGCCCAAAAGGATTGACTCACATCATATTCACTAAGCATTGACCTTGCCATATCCATGAGTGTCCTATTCTTCCTTTCAACCAAGCCATTGGATTGTGGTGTGTAGGTAGGTGAGAACTCATGTTTGATGCCATAATCATTGCATAGCTCTTCAATTCTTGTATTCTTGAACTCACTACCATTGTCACTTCTCACTTTCTTGATGGTAACATCATATTCATTGCACATTTGCTTGAGAAATGTCTTGAAGATGGAATATGTGTCACTCTTTGTCATTGAGAAAGAATACCCATGTGTATCTAGTGAAATCATCCACAATCACAAATCCATATTTGTTGCCTCCAATGCTAGTGTATGTGGTTGGACCAAATAAATCCATGTGCAATAACTCAAATGGCTTGCAAGTGCTCATGAAATTCTTCTTAGGATGAGTGTTGCCCACTTGCTTGCCGGCTTGACATGCACCACATAGCTTATCCTTTTCAAACTCAACTCCATCCAAGCCTCTCACTAGGTTATGCTTCACAAGTTTATTCAATTGCTTCATGCCAACATGTCCTAGTCTTCTATGCCATAGCCAACCCATGCTTGATTTGGAAAGCAAGCATGTACTCAAATTTGCTTCACTTGTGCCAAAGTCAACTAGATAGAGATTGTCATGCCTAAAGCCTTTGAACATCAACTTTGAATCTTTCTTGCTAACAACCTCTATGTCATCAACCCCAAATATGCATTTGAACCCAAAGTCACATAATTGTGCTACCGAGAGCAAGTTGAATTTCACCTTGTCAACATGTGCCACATTGGATATGCTCAATTCACTTGTGATCTCAATCTTGCCATGACCCTTGATCTTGCCTCTACTATTATCACCAAATGTGATGCTTCCACCACTCTTGCTTGTATCAAAAGAGTTGAACATTCTTGCATCTCCAGTCATGTGTTGAGTGCACCCACTATCAAGAATCCAATGCCTCCCTCCGGACTTGTAATCCACCTACAAATCAAATCAATGAGATTTAGGTACCCATCCTTGTTTGGGTCCTTGGAGGTTAGTAACCAAAGCCTTTGGCACCCAAATGGACTTCTTCTTTGGTCCCACAATTGGTGTACCAATGAACTTTGCCTTCACACCATTCTCCCTCTTGGTAAGCAAATAGCAAGAATCAAAACAAATAGATTGCACTTTGTTTGCTTTCTTGTTGGTGTTCATTTTAGCACATTTTTGCTCTAGATGCCCAACTTGCTTGCATCTTTGGCAATAGGAACCGTTGCTCTTCACAAAGCTAGGCTTTGGAGTCACAAAGGCTTTCTTGCCCTTCTTGGGGATATACCCTAGACCTTCCTTGTTAAGGGAAAATCTTTGGCTACCCAAGCACTTTAGCAACTTGGCATCCCCACCATATGCCTTACCCAAGGCGTGGGTGAGCTCATCCACCTCTCTCTTGAGAGTCTCATTCTCAACTAATAATGATGAATCTAAAACCTTTTCATCACTACTAGTGGAGGTTGAGTGGGTTGATGTGGATGTGGAGGGTATGTTTGGTTCTTCAACATCAACCACGAATGGTTCATCTATAATGTCACATGTTGAACCAACATTCCTCATGGAGACCGAAGCTACCTTGTCACTCTTAGCTACTAGCAAGGAATGAGCTTTCTCAAGCTTGGTGTGAGCAAGTTGAAGCTCCTCATGGTCTTCCTTTAGACACTCATAAGAGGCTTCTTGCTCCCTAAGGCTCTTTTCAAGAGAGGCAACTCTCTTTTCCAAGGCCAAGCATTCCTTTGCCTTAGCTATGAGAACAATGTTAGCTTGCTCCATTGCCTCAAACATTTCATCTTTAGTGGGTTCATTTGATTCATCATATTCATCCTCACTATCATATTTTACTTCATTAGAGAATGGTTTATCATATACCTTGGTGGCCTTAGCCATGAAGCATGAACCGGAGGATGAGTCAAATAGTGAAGACTTGTCATGATCAACTAGAGCCATCATAGCCTTGCCCTCTTCTTCTTCATCGGACTCATCACTATCCCATGTCACAATGAATGCCCCATCCTTGCCTTGCTTGAAGGTGGCCTTGTTCTTGCCCCTTCTTCGGTCTTTGTTGTTGTTCTTGTCCTTCCTATGTGGACAATCCTCAAAGATGTGATCGGGACTATCACACTTCCAACATAGCCTCTTGTCATCATTGCCCTTGGAAGTGTCTTTCTTCTTGTAGTTCCCAAATCTCTTCTTGTACTTGAGCATGGTGCCAAATCTCTTGACAACCAAGGCAAGTGCTTCATCAACCTCTTCTAGGCCGGATACATCACACTCATTGAAGATCTCTAGATTGGTTTTGGCTAATTGATGACATCCTTAGGACTAATCTCTCTATGCTAAGTGTTTGATTTAGTTGGAGATTGGTCAAGCCAAGTGTGATGCATGGTGGTCATGTTGGATGGATCGAGATGGTTCAATTGATGATCAAGTGCATGACTTGGAGTGGATCGTGGATCAAAATGGGCTCAAGGCAAAGGTATATCATAGGGCCATTTTGATTTTACACTCAAGACACCATAGAGGGTGTGAGTGATTATAGGATCGATAAGCCGTACTATAAAGAGGGGAAAACTATCGTACATATCGATCCTCATGTGCCTCTAGGTTCAAAATCATTTGCATGCATTCTAACCTAGAGAGCTAACCTAACCTTCAAATTGATTGTGAAAATGCTAACACACGAGCACATGGTGATGTACACGTGGTGGTGTTGGCACATTTAAGGCGGTGATGGTTGTAGGGTTGAGTTGGGTTTGGGAACCGCTCACCCTCCCCCAGGAAGCTTGCTAGGCAGATTCGGGCGCTTTGAGAAAATGAGATGCATATTTTCTATTGCCCGGATGCAAGTTGGTGGTGAAAAACATGCTAGTCCTCGTGCACAAATTGGTATATTTGTTGGATAGCATGTCGGAGAAAAAAGACGGCGAAGGAACGGCGACTTAAACGATGACTTTTAATTTTGCTCGGCGTGACCGGACGCACCGACCAGGAAGCTGGTCAAATGTGACGGGACGCCGGTCGGCTCGCGTCGCGTAGAGAGCCCCGCGGGCCGGATTTCACCGGACGCAGGGACCGACGCCGGATCGACGCTTCGGTGCTCTCGACCGGAAGCAGCGACCGACGCATTTCAAGTAGCCGCTGGCTGTGGCTCAGTTCCTTGTCCGGTTGTGACCGATGGCTGTGACCGGACTCTCGACGGACTTCGCCGGGTGAGTCCGGTCGGTCAAGGCCCGGTGGGGCTGCTTTTTTAATGTTTGCACCCCAACGGTTGGATTTCGTGGTGGGGGTATTTATACCCCCTTGGTCGATTCTAGGAGGTCTCTTGGTCATTTGAAATCATTCCTAACACCTCTAGAGCTGAGCACACATCCTCCTCCTCACTCCTTTGCTTGAGAGCATCCATTCTAGTGAGTTGAGGTGATTCAAGTGCACTTGCTTTGATCATTGCATCTAGTGGCGCTTGTGGATCGTTGTGAGCGGTGGATTTCTTGTTGCTCTTGGGGAGCACCACCCCTAGCCGGGCTTGGTGATTGGTGGAGGCGTTGGCAAGAGAAGGAGATTGTTCTTGGCCACCTCCGTGATTGTGAGAGGACCGTGCATCCTCGTCGGGACGACAATTGCAAAGATAATACATTGCTCGTGTCGGTGAGTACCTCTCATTTGCTTTGGGTGCGGTAAGCCTAAAGGCATTTGGCTTGGAGTGAGCTCCACACCGACCCACACGCGTGAGAAGGTCGACACAACGGAGACGTAGCTTGAGTGGTGCTCAAGTGAACTTCGGGATAAATCTTTGAGTCTCTACTTGTCTCTTGGTGTCTCTTGGTGATTGGCTTCATTGGCTATATTGTTATTCTTCTCCGGTGATTGGATTGACTAGCCTCGACATTGTGGTATAACCCTTCTACACACTCTTGCATTACTTTCCTAGTTAGTGTGCTAGTGTAGCTTGTGTAGTCTTGCTTAGTTGCTAGTGTAAGTTGCTTGTTCACCTAGTGGTAAAGTAGTGACTTAGCCTTTGAGTGTGAATTAGAGATCATAGCAACTAGAATTGTCAATAGGAGGCTTGCCGACAAGTAGAGCTAGTGCAAAACGCATTTATCGCCATTTGTTATTCTAACAAGTTTGTCTAGTGTTTTGTAGAAATTTTTTATTAGGCTATTCACCCCCCCTCTAGCCATTTAGGACCTTTCAGTTGTTTTCATGCAAATGGTCCACTATGTCCATTATCGAAATTGCATTTTTTTTTTCTAAGGAAAAATAGAAAACAAATGTTAGAAAATTAAACAAAGGTGATAATTCGCACAGGAGATTTCACCTTTTTTCTAAAAAAATAGAAGAAAAGCCTTTTGTTTTATGGAACTCAACCTTTTTTATGGAATATAGGAGAAAAGCCTTTTGTTTTATGGAACTCAACAAAGGTCATACTTACATATATATTACACCTAAATATATGGTAAAAAATTTTTTATAGAAATTTAAACGTCTTAATTTTGAAATGAAATTTGAAATGAGATTTGTCACGTCCCGTCGGGGAGCAGCCCATGGAGCCACTTGTGGCACGCCAGGGCTGGCCGCCCTTAGGTACGGCCGCCCGCTGCCCGCCGTCATCATCCAATTCCGTCAAATAATATTGAGTATAATAAATATTTAGAAAACAAATAGAGTGCTTTGTCAATAGGTATTCGATCTATAAGGAAACCTCCTAGGTATTTCTCTTAACGTGTAAGTCTCCCTCGGACTATAAATATACAAGGGACATGTAACCAGTTGGGTTTTAATCAGAAAATAATGGGGTAACTCCCAATACCTTCGTGGACAGGTAACCGTTATCTTAATCCCGAGAAAATAAAGGGATAACTCCCAACAGCTTCGGTCTTCTACCTTCCAACCCTAGCTCACAAGACGTGCTTGCCGCCGTCTCAACGTCACCGCCGCTTCCCACGCCACCTGCTCCGCGCTGCGCCGCGCCCGCCCCGATGACGCCCTTTGTCCTCACACCGCCCCCTACCTCGCCGTTCAACGTAAGACGCCACCACCGTCAAGATTCGATTTTTTGTGACGGCTTTGTATTCGGAGACCGGACCGATCCACCCACGCCTGCCACTGTCCAAGATTCGATGGCACGCCCGCTGCCGCCCTACCCGGAGATGATCATGGAGGCCATCTACGCACTTGGATCCGAAGCGCCCGCCACCGATAATGTTGTGATCTCCAACCATGTCATGGTGATGTGCGGCTCCATCCTCCCGCCCCAAAGACCACGCCATCGTCGCCTGCCACCTCGCTCGCATGAAGGCTACCGGCGAGCTCGACGACATCCTTGACGACGCCCTACCACGAAGCGCCACCGACGACAACGGTGCTCCCATGGGCGTCGCCGACGTCGTCCCCTCCCTCGATCACCAACACTACAAGAAACGAACGTCCACCGCAGGGCGTCCCGCCGTTCGGCTTTCGGTCGGAGTGGTACCGGGAGGCCACCACCGACGCCCACCACTTTCGATGAAAAGCCTACTCAATTAGGCCTACATCTCACGGCTACATGCAAGGCAATGACGGTCTCCCCAACCACCATGCAACCCGACTTCGATGGAGCCACTACCCCTATCCTCAAAGCTACAACGACGCGCCGACGTCGCCCGACGCCTCCATCGACGACACCGTGACGGGCCCCGACGCCGACGCGTCGACAACAATGTCGCCCCCACGAGCGCCACCCAAGGCGGGAACAACGACGCCCCTATGGGCGCCAACGACATCACCAACCTCGACAAGGGCGTCTTCGGCAAGATCGCGAACAACATGAGTGTCGACCACGTCGCTCCACCCTCGGATCACCACCACCAACACTCACGCCATGGGGATCGCCATCAACAACGACGACAACCCGACATCCACGATGTAAGCCCCGACGTCGCTAACCACAACGTCCTCGGCATCAACAACATCGCCAATGACGACGACGCTACCATGGCGCCATCATCGGCACCGACACCCTCATGGATGCCAACGCCGATGACGACTACGACTTCCCCATGGACACTGACGTGATCAACAACGGCCCCCTTGACGTTGACACACTCGTCCACTTGCCGACCTTCGATGGCGACAACAATCAGCTACACCTACTGGATGTCCCTCGGACATCCACTCCGGCGTGAGAACATCGGCAAGCGAGCTACGAATTATATTGTGGCTTCGACACCGCAAATACATCGTGGGGAACCCCAACACCAACAACTGGCTTCCTGACGATGGTGTGGACGAGGAAAGACGAGGAACCCAACTGCCGCTCCCTCCCGCCCCCACTTTTCTCATTTGCCAAACCAAAATTGTCAAAACTATTGAGGGAACCTTTTTTTCTTTGGGCATTTGGAATGGGGAGTTGGCAAACAAGGTCAAATGCCAAATCAAAAATGACAAAATGTTGGAGTTGCTCTAAGCTGAAAATTTAGTAACAGGCTTCGCCAATTGGCGGAGGCCGCCTCTTTCGAAAAATGGTGGCTATTTTCAGAGGTAGACCTCTTAAGAGGCTCACCTCCGTTGGAGGGAGGAAAGATTGAACCACCTCCACTAATTAATTTAGGAGGCGGGCAATATTGGATGGTCTCCATAAATTAAACATCCACCTTGGTAAATCTCATGGTTTTTAGGTTTAGATGTGCACCGTGCGTGCGGTGCCGCGACACCGCCGTGTCGTGCCAAGGGCGTGCCTCGCGTGCCGAGAAGCGACCGTGCACTTGCACATCGCGCTTCACTTTTGCATTGCCCGCTGCCGCTCGTGCCGCCCGCCGGGCGCGGCGTGGGCGCGTGCGAGGTCGGAGAGCGCCCTCGCTTCCATACGGTTGCCGGTCGGGCGACCGTCACTCCCCGCGCGGCCGGCGGATGGATCGCCGCACGCCGAATCGCCGATGAACCGTAGGGCGCTGCCGGTGCGCTCGGCGCCCGGCGGCACTAATCTGCCAATGAACCGCAGGTGCCGCCGAGATGTGCTCGACGCGGCAGCACTCGCCCATGGTTGCGCCAAAGCCGAGGTCGGGGCTGCATCCGATCGTTGAAGGTGGCCGCAACTAGGGTGCTTTCGCCTTGAGGTGGAGGAGCTGCGCCGCATTGGGGAAGCGGCGTGGGGAAGGGCGGCCGGCGAGAGGAGCGCAAGAGGAGAGTGGGACGAGCGCATGGTGGAGTCGGAGGTTGCGGCGCTGGGCGGAGAAGTGGCCTCGCCCTGGGAGGGTTTTGTGGGGCCGAAGTCTTGGAATGCTTAGCAGGCCGGGTCACGCCGTGCTTTGCCCGTGCCGTGTCAGCGTCTTTGGTGGTGGCGCCTGTGCACGCCACGGTGCCTCGGGGCGGGCGGCATGGGCGCGGTGCAGGCGGGTCAAAACCCGGGCCACGGGGTCGGGCCAACGGGCTCCGTCTTTGCATGCACTTATATATTTTTAGGAAGCGGTTGAATTTTTGTGGCGCCCGCGTTAATGTTTGGGCAGTCTCGCTGAAATTATTTTTTGTGTAGTGACCACCAAGGAATACATTATTTTTTGTTCTGCTAGGCACACATGGGTATCCTAAGTTATTAAAAGGCGTGACTAAATCGCGATCACCTGCGAGTAAGGTTAACTTCGCAATCGATCCCCGACATTCCCCCAACTTCCTATTTAGGAAAGTTTTTCATTCCCATAACTTTCCTTTTTTTTTTGGAAAATTTTTATTTTTAACAAAAAGTAAGTTATAAAATGATATACAAGTTATAAAGTTACATGTAACTTATTTATATAAAACTTATTACATGTAACTTATTGCATATAACACCTAACTTATAGGTAACAAAGTTACGTCTCGACTTATATATAACTTATTACATGTAACTTATTACACATAACTCGTTATCAAGTAACATCTAACTTATACATATAACTTTTATGTGCAACTTAGGTTATATTCCATAAGTTAATATACATAAATTGATATTAAAAATCAAAAACATAAAATCTCCAAAACATAGTCGAATGAGATCTAGTTTTGATCGTTTCATCGCGTAGAACATGCCCCAGCAGACGGAATTAAACATGGATACACCATTCAACAATTATAGCATTTTAAAAAATGTTTTGTTTTTTTTCGGACATCGCGAATGCAAAAAAATGAAAGGAAGATGCTAAGCATGTCGGATCGACCCATGAAGTTAAACTACCACGCGATCGGCCGTGGAAAGGGAATTTCAAGTTATTAAGTGTAAGGCACAAAAAAAAGTTCTTAAGTGTAAACTCATCTTGAAGGTCCTTTTAACAAAGTCGTAACATGTTTAGAAAAGCAACTCCAATAGTTTGGAATTTAGGTTGGCATTCTCAAATTTTGCTAAAAAGCTACAAAAACTCCCTCCAACTGCTTTTGGCATTTGGAGTTGGCAAATTAGTGGCGTTGGCAAATCAAGCCCTATCTTGGCGCAAAAATGTGCGCTCTACGACGTTTGGCATTAGCGGCGCATTGTGCGTATTAGAAGAGGTGGAAGGGCATAAACATAGTTTTGTCTTTGCCTCGGGGTTCCTAATGTAAGTTTTCAAGAGGTGAAAGGACATAAACATAATTTTATTTTTCTCCCGGGGTTTTCGATGTAAGTTAGATCTAAGTTTGGCAAGTGAATTATGCCAAACCGTTGGAGATGAGCTCTTTTTAAATTTAATATTTGGATTTGAAAGTTGGCAACAAGGGCAATTGCCAAACAACAAATAGGAAACTGTTGGAGTTGCTCAATGATGTCATGAGTCAATACAAAGATGGTCCCACCGGCCATGCATGATGCCGCACCATTATTTATATCGGCATGGAAATTAGAGCCGCAGCATGCATGATGGAACAGTCCCAGGTGTTCAAGATTGCTTTGCTGCCGTTTACAACAAATCCTAGCTACTAGATTTTCAACTGTATCCACTTGGTGAAATATATTGGGTTGGTGCACTTGTAGCACTTTTCGTTTGTATTTGGTAAATATTGTCCAATAATGGACTAACTAGGCTCAAAACATTCGCCTCGTACTTTTCAGACCAAACGGTGCAATTAGTTTTTGATTCACTTACGTTTAATGCTTCGTAAATGCGTTAAACGATTTGATGTGACGTAAAAATCTGTAGCACTTTTTGGGTTGGTGGAGGGGAAGTGAACACCCCCAAGATATGGAGGCCACGGTGTTCAGGTGCATGCTCCAAGACATCTACACCGACTCTCGTTATCGGAAATCGATGAGGGCGACAGTCCGTGATGGCTCAAGATCTTCGTTCTGCGCGGACCGGTATCGACCTTTGGGAATTTGCGAAGGCCCGTTAAACTTGGCTTATCGGCCGGCCGATTCGGCAGTATTTTCTCTCACAAGGTTGCCCAAGAGCCGCCATCGGTCCGGTAGTACTTTCTCTCACGCATCGGCCCTGCGACCCGGCCGAGCGGGGCTCGAAGTTGATCCGTGAGGAGGACGGCCTTCCTCGCGGTGGGCGTCGTCCTGAGAGCGGCGACACTGCCCCGGGCGGAGGCGGCATCCATGCTTTGAGTTCCTCGGGCCATGTACAATGCGGGCGCTTATAGACGTTATGACCTATTTTTTGGTAGCATGTACTCCACCATGCACCAAACCGGGCACTTAGGGACGGGTAGCCGCTGAATTCCTATATGGCGGTCGTCCGCGGTAATGGTAACTTCGCGGATGATCCGACCACGTGCGCACGACGTTATTATCATTTTCACTCTCTCTTCTCTCTGCTCTGTTTTTCCTTTTTTTGTCTTTTTCTCGCATGCGCTGATGTCGTGATGATGTCACTTTAAAAGCAAAAATATTTTTAAATGGCTATAATTCTTAAATGATGCATTCGTTTTTTAATTCGTACGCACCCGGTGTGTTCTACGCGATGAAACGAACAAAACTAGATCCCACTTGACTATGTTTTGAAGATTTTATTTTTTTTTTTTTTTTTATAATAGCAAATTATATATATTAACTTTTCTTTCCTTTTCTTTTCATTACGTTTCTTACGTCTTAAGTTACGGTATTTCTTCGCAATTTTTTTCCCTTTTGGGGAGACATAAATCATTAGGGGGACAAGTGGTATAGGGATAGTAATGGGTGGGGAGATCAAATAAAAGCAACTTTTATAATAGTAATAAGTCATATATGTATAACTTATACATATAACCTATCTTGTATAACTTATAAAACAACAATAAGACTTAACAACAACATGTACTGTCCAACATATATGTATTACTTATATTATATAACTTGTAGAACATAAATGTAAAAGACCAAATTACAAGATGTCTTGGATAACATATACATTATAACTTATAGTGTATAATTTATAGAACATAACAATAAGACATAACTACGACATGTCTTGTCTAACATATATGTATAACTTATATTATAATTTATAGAACATAACAGAAATACCAAAACTATAATATGTATTGTCTAACATATACATTTATAACTTATAGTGTACAATTTATAGAACATAACAATAAGATCAAACTACAAAGCATGTGTTGTCTAACTTATACTTTTAACTTATACTTTTAACTTATAGTGTATAACTTATGGAACATAACAATAAGACAAAACTAGGTATTGTAGTGTCTAACATATATGTATAACTTATAGTGTATATCTTATAGAACATAACAATAAGAGCAAACTACAGCATGTGCTATCTAAATTATACTTTTAACTTATAGTGTATAACTTATGAAATATAACAATAAGACAAAAAAATAGGTGTTGTAGTGTCTAACATATATGTATAACTTATATTATATAACTTATATTATATAACTTAAAAGAACATAGAAAGACCAAAATTACAAAATGTATTGTGTAACATATACATATAACTTATAGTGTATAATTTATAGAAGATAACAATAAGATCAAACTATACAAAGACATGTGTTGTCTAACTTATACTTTTAACTTATAGTGTATAACTTATGGAACATAACAATAAAAGACAAAACTAGGTGATGTAGTGTCTAACATATATATATATATATATATATATGTATATATGTACTAACTAACTTATACGTATAACTTATAGAACATAACAATAATACCAAACTAGAAGATGTATTGTTTAACTTATATTGTATAACTTATAGAACATAATGTAAAGACCAAACTACAAGATATATTGTCTAACGTATATGTATAACTTATAGTGTATAACTTATAGAACATAACAATAAGACCAAACTATAATATGTACTATCTAACTTATATTGTATAACTTATATAATATAACAATTGATATTGAAAAAAATAAAAATAAAATAAAATCTCCAAAACATAGTCAAGTGGGATCTAGTTTTTATTCGTTTCGTCACGTAGAACACACGGTGCAAACGGAATTAAAAACGGATACACCATTCAAGAGTTATAGCAGTTTTAAAAAAAATTTTTGCTTTTTACGCTGACATCATCGCATGCAAAAAGTAAAAGAAATCCTCTTAGCTTTCCAAAAATGGATAAAAATGGGAATAGAAACTTTCCTAAATAGAAAGTTTTTTTGTCCGATGGTCCTCGAGTTTAGTCTATGTTGCGGACGTTCCCAATTTAGTCACACCACGGCAGCGACGCTCCGCTAAACATCGGCGCCAGGACCGCTCTGGCTCGATCTTATGGAGGCAGGGGGCACTTGAATGCGGCACATGCAGTTAGTTAGTTGAACCCTAAAGATAGCTAAGCGCCTTCAATCAATTTTTTTTTTGCATTGTAGCTAAGAACGCTTGTTTTTTCTCTCACCTCCGTAAGAGCCTCTGCACTGTACATGACCTCAAGGCTCCTTGCCAAGTTTGCACACAAAATTAGGGCATGATTTATCCTCATTACTAATTAGGAGCCGCACATTTGTATATATACTAGGAATTATGCTCGTGCGTTGCCACGGGGAGACAAAAAAAAAATTCAAAACTTTGACTTATTTTGCGCTTAGCTTGCTACATAGGTAACGGTTACCACGCCGCGGATCCATCAGCCGCCCTACAATACTAAGGGCGACGCGGGGAGAAGAAAGACGCGCAGCGGCGGAGGCCAAGTTGTACGGGGTATAGATATTCGTACTAAGGGCAGTCTCTATGGTAGAAAAATACGCAAGGTATCTAAGAGAGCAATTTCAACAAAAATTGTAAAAACTACACTGGAAGTGTCTTTGAGCAAATAAATGTTGCCTGTTTTTCGTTCTCCCTCTTAACTCCATCTTTCTCCGGCTACACTACTGCAGTGTTCGCATATGCAAAATCAAAATAAGGCACGAAACGAGCAAAATTGAGGCATGAATCCATCGAGCCCGGAACAGAGGCTGCATCGTTTCTTGTTAATAGAAAACAAGATAATGGAAAAATATTATCTATAAAAAAAATTATGGCCCTACAAAAGAAGCACAACATGATTGGATTTGTCATTGTCAATGGGTCCTCTGGGGAGGCAGCTGGTGATAATTCTTCTTCCCACCGTCACAAATTCTAAAAGCAAAATGGAAGAATGTTTTCCATTTAAATAAGATATTTACAGTAATATGAAGCGAGTTGAGCTTTTGATCAACAATCTATATATTATCATATGATGTTGTGCTACAGGTATATTATCATATTTACTACTGCTAATCTCCTCCACCACGTCACGTACATGTCATGACTTGTGTGTAGTAAAGCAATGCACTAATCTACTCCACCACGTCACATACACCGTTGGCTCATGTTTATCAATCTCGATCTCTTTCTCCACCACATACACGCCCATATAGTACGCGGACTATGGACGTACAGCTGGGATTGGACACAGTCCTATACGCTGACTATACGGAAAAACTAACGGAAGAATAGGAAACTTAACATACGTATTGGACTCATCCATACAGCTGGGATGGGACACAGTCCTATACGCTGACTATACGGAAAAACTAATGGAAGAATAGGAAACGTAACATACGTATTGGACTCACCCATCCAGAAAGAATCGGATTCCACTGGAAAAAGGTGAAAGAAAAATAGGTGGAAGAAAATTTTTGGCGGAAATTTTCTCTCTTTTATTAGTATATATATATATATACTAGGAAAAGTGCCCGCGGCGTTACAACGGAAAAAAATAAATTATTTGTGCATTAGAATGATATTGAAGATAATAAAAATCATTTACTTGTGTAATTATGATTGTATAATTTATTCATTGAATTTCTAATTGACAACAAAATTGAGGATTTCTATGTAAAATTACCTAACACAATAACACTGTATTGTATGCTTCAAATTTTATATCAAATGAAACAGAGCTCATGTCTACACATAGCAACCATCGCCGCACGGACGCATTACTTAATCCCATGACCATCTGCCATGTTGTGATCTCAATCCTGCGGGAGATCCGGGACTTGGGTAGGCTATTTCAGGAATTCATTTTTTCTTTCATTAGTAGAAAGTGTAATAAAAGTAGCTCATACATTGGCTAAGCAGGTCACAGACAGTGCACAGCTTGGGTGGTGGCAGATAAGCCCAGCGTGCATCTTTAGCCTGTTGACTGAAGATTGTAATCCCGGAACATTATAATGAATGAATCTCCCTAGTCACAAAAAAAAAAAGACCATCTGCCATGCTGCGCGCAGCGCGCGCAAGTTCTATCGGCCTCAGTCCTCCCCACCTCCAAAAATACGAAAGATTAAAAACCCCCATCCCATATCTCGGTAGCCATGGCCAGCTAACACGAAAACACAACACTTATTAGATATACACAAATGATGAACATATATACACACACCACTTGTCTGAATTCTCCATTGAAATTCCATTCTAAAGCTGCAATGGCCGATCCGACAACCATAAGATGAATTTTTCTGATCCCAGGGACCTCAACTCTTGCTAGGAGCACCTAGACTCACCATCATCTGTCATTGGGTCTCTCCTCCAGGAGAGCATACACTCAGTGATCTGAATTTCTGGCCCGCTCCGCGAGATCATTTTGCCATCCAGGTCTGGGGGTTAACCGGTTCGCAATGTTGATTGTAAGGTTGCTCTCTCGTCAGCACTTCCAAACTTAGTTTTGAATAGTTAGTGTGTGATGCCAACCGGTTTAGGAGGATAGGAGCTTCTCTCATCGTAAACACATGTGGAAACAGATTTCACATTAATACTACAACAATTTGCACGCAAGTTCTTCATAGGCAACTCAGAGCAACTTGGAGTGCAGCATAAGATTCAGAGCAACATGGAGTGCAACATAAGATAGTTGCCAACAAAAAGTAGAACAATTCACGAGCATAAGTATATATATTACTCATATCTCTACATTCGTGCTGTGATACAACAAGCTAGGAACGCACAATATTGGGGTAGAAAGTAGAAACTCTACATCACGCCAATCAATCCATGTGAGCAAATATATATATACAGATTTAAAAGAAGAGAAAATAATAACAAACCTGCAGCAAATAGCAGATCCGGTGAGTTTGTATCAGGCGAGATCAAAATCAGGCTTCTCTTCCCTATTGTCTAATTCCAATCCGGCGACACCAATCTATACCTAATAATAAAACACGAAAATTTCTGCCAATCTGCCCGCCCGTGATGTGTCCGCCGCCCGTAATCTGTCCGTCTGTCCCTTCGACCGCCTTTTCCTTCCGCCGCTCCTGCCAATTTCCTGTCCGAGTTTCAACCGTATCTAGCCGGTGTCTCTTTCCGTATGTATGTCCGCCTCCCCCATCACCGATTCCAACAAAATCATAGCAACAGAGTCCGAATCCATTACAATCAGTACAACAAGCCGCCTCGAGGCTTCGGAGTTCGGATATAATAAAGAAGTGTCGGAGAAATCGACGCCAGTGTGTCACCCTCCCACCAGCCATGCACGAATCGATGGAAGAGGAAATCAGAGAAAGGATAGGAGAGGAAATTAGACAAAGAATCGAATCGATAAAATCAGATAAAAATCGAAGAAGACATCAGACAAAGGTCGCCTCCGGGACGCCGTGCGCCCCTGACGCGACAGCAGCCTTGTCCGCCGGCGCCACCACCTCAGCTCTCCGGGCCATCCTCGCCATCGCCTCTCCCACACGCGCGTGGCCAGGTGTGACGCGAACTGAGACCGGCTCAGGGAGCGTTGGAGGCCATGCGAGGCCGCAAGCAGAGGCTGGCGTGGCCGCGTGGGGAGGCGGCGTAAGGCTACAAGCAGAGGCCGGCGTGGAGAGCAGTTGGGCATGAGTGGCGTGCCTTTTCGTTTGCATCTCCTTGAGTTTCCGTGGTTTGCTGGTTAGAGTTGGAGGCGGCGGCGGTGCATGGTGAGGACAATCCGATTTACTCCTTTATGTGGACTAGGGTAAAAGCCCAATACTAGAACGGGCCAAAACTATTTCAACCGATGCTAGCCCAAACCTAACTCATATTTTCTTGTCTTTGCTAAAAAACAATTTAGATGTAAAATAATTTATGTATTCTACAAATTAATAAAAAACTGGAATTACCCCATTGCTAAAAAAATATGTATATGTCAAAATAATTTATGTATTCTACAAAATAATAAAAAACTAGAATGGTACACTAGAATACACTGGTACCGAAATATACCATTCCAAAGAGCAAACTAGAATATAACATTAAAAAAAGAGAGTTTTTCTCAGTTTTTTGGTGAGCGCGCCGCGGGTGGTGCTGTGTGTGCTGCCTGTGGCTGACGCTGGTGCTGGAGGGACTGGTCCGCATCGAGGAGCCACGGCGGTGCAGAGGGGTGGCGCATCGAGGAGCCGGGCTCGTTTGATTTTACCAGGTTGAAGTACGATGAAGTACGATGGGCTATGAGAGATATACGTGTTGTACCTGGTCTTCTCCGTAGGAAACGGGAAGGCAGAGGAGGGCGGACAGAAAATCAACGGGTGGACGGGCAGATTGGCAGAAATTTCTGCGTTTTTATTATTAGGTATAGACCCAGGAAAAGTGTCCATGCGTTGCCAAGCAAAGGATCTACATCACGAGGAGCTCATTTAACAGTTTAGTTTTTATCCAAACTATTAAAAATACTCATACGTTGCAACGAGAATAAAACTTAAGTTTATGTTAATGGTTGCTAATATAATAGAATGGCATTGTTTGTTTCATTAGGTATTATGTAATTAGATGTCATGGAAATAAATATGGCCGTTTAGAGTACCGTTCATGATTATGACAGCACGGGAACAAAATTGTCTTTCGATTGTCTTGCGGGAACCCAAACATAATACCTCCCATTGCCGCTTTGCCATCGCAGAACAAACACCACCTAAAATTATATAGAATGAAAATACAATCTTGTTTTTATGTATATTATTTTTAAAAGCACCAAAATATTTAGATGAAAATACGTTGTAATTTTACTTTTTATATTATTCATATGTTTATATAGTCAAATATAAGCTCGGTAAATTTATTTGATGACACATAAAAATCCGTAACACGATTACCTATTTTTTTATTTTTTTATTTTCTTGCATCTATCTGTTATCATAGGAAGAAGCCGTATCTTTTTCTCTCCTATCCCCTCGGATTGGATTGGTCTGATCCACCGAGGCTGTATTCCTCTCGGAGACACGAATGCCTCCGCTTCCCCCACGCGCCGCTGCTTCCGCTCTCTGCCCCGGAGATCTGCGCCCTCTCCAACGCCCGAGCTCTGCGCCCTCTCCAACGCCGGTCTTACGGCTCCTCCTGCCCAGACGCGCTGGCCCCGCCCCTTCCTCCTTCCCGGTGTGCTGCTCCACTGGTTCGCCTAGCAGCAGTAGGGTGGGCGGATGGCGCGGCCATGACCATGGTAGGGCGGCGCGTAGGGCGCGATGTGGGGCTGCCGCACCAGGAGAGCGGTAGCAGACAAGCAGCGCCTCGACTCGGTGTGTCTACTCGAACAAGAGAGGCAATCTTTCTTTATGAGATGTCTCATGTTTCTTTCCATCGAGATCTGCTCCTTCCTCTTGCATGGTGACTAATCGAAGTCCGCCGCGCCGGGTGTTGCCCTCCATCAAGCCAGGTGTGTGTTGATCGACGGTCGGTTTGCCGGATCGAACTTTGCAGCCACGCTAGCTTCTGTTCTTTTCCATCCAGGATTAAAGACGCCAGGGTGAGCGTGATCTGCTAGGTAGGGGATTTTTCTTGTATATATTTTGGACTGTTAACCTGAATCATGTTTGGATCTGGATAGATGATGTGGTTTTGATTTGATCTCGGTTTGGTCTCTTGCCTCTTGCTTGCTGATTTAGAACTCTGGAGGATTCTAATGGATTTCGAACTGAAGATGGTTACGACTTTGTTTCGATGAATTGATCTGAAATCGACTCAAACATCCTTTGGCTGTGATTTGACGTACTCAAACTTCCTTTTGATTCTTACATGGTTCCCAAGGGCAGAATAAAATAATCAATTTGCATCTGTATCCTAATCCGACTTAGACCGGAGGCGGGGGCGGATAGAAAAAAAAATAAAAAGAGGGACGGACGGATTGTGCGGCAGACAGAAATTCCAGGGCAGATTAACAGAAATTTTCGTGTTTTATTATTAGGTATAGACTAGCAAAACATGTCGCGTGCGTTCTTGGAAAAAAAAAAAAGTTTAGTAAAGAGAAAGACGGGAAGTTACATATGTATTATGTTTACCCTTTTCATAAAATTTAAAAAGTTATAGTTTATTTTTGGTGACCATGCATCGGTCATAATAATCAAATTAAAATATAATTTTGATAGTTTTATCGAAGCCATATATCTAAGTTTTTCCTTTTATAAAATTTTAAAATATATGATTTATTTAATTTTATGATGACCATGCGTAGTATCTCATAATTAATCAAATTAAAATACAATTCTGATATCTTTTCTTCCATAATAAGCCACAAAAAATTATATCATAATCTTTGTAGTATTTATTTGTTGGTAGAGTTAAATATAGTCTTGCAAATTTCTTACCCATAAAAATATGTAGTCCTAATCTCTAATTATAGTTGGTAAAGAGTTACAGTATTTGGTGTCCTATGAATGGTTGGTTTACAGGTTAATTAATGATTATGAATTATGATGACATCCCAATCGATTTCCACATCCCAACCTATGTCAAATATTAGGCTGGTATATGCTTACGCTTCGAAGATACAGTTATTTAGATTATATTGGATAACAAACTTCTAAACATTTGAATTAAATGTTTTTATTATGAAGTTGCATCATCGGTTGAACTTGAAGATAGTTATTTAGATGTTCGGTTGGATCAACATTTAATTCACATTTTTATTAATCTAGTTGGATCATCGGTTGATTCAGACTGTTGGGGCTGTTGTCGTGGAGCACGCCATGGGAGAGCATTGATTCGAGTGCGAGAATGTGATCACGCTGGGCAGCCGGGGCTGATGCCGCGATTTGGAGCCAGCCATCGTGATCGACTTCTCTCCGCGATCTGGAGCTTGGCGTGTGGCCGCCATCTTTCACCGAGTGGATCTCCCGGTGCCACTCCTCCGGGCTAGGGAGCGCGGCCGGCGTGCCACCGTCGCGCCCAGAAGGCCATTCGCGCCACGGCGTTCTTTCTCCCGCGGCCTCGTATGGTGGTCGCCACGATGCGCGCCGGATGCCGGGGGGTGCGTATCGCGTATCCGATACTCCGCGGATCGGTCGGATCGTCACGGATACGCCATGGATACGTATCCGAGCCGTACTAAGAAGATTGGATACGTCTTTGACCGGATACCGTATCCGATCTGGCGTGGGTCGATTTGGATACGCCCATGAAGCTAAATGGCACAAATTTCACTCTTCCACACGACGCTTGTCTTCCCTAAGTTGAGGCCGGTGGCCGCACGCTCGTGTTATATGCGGCGTCGCCCTTGTATTATGCCGTTCGCGCCTCGCACTTCCTTCCATTAGACTTGTGGATCGGGCGATGACGGCGGCGGCGGCGATCGGGCCAACGGGCGGCGAGCCGGGCGACGGCGGTACAAGGTAAGGCTGCAGGCGATGCCCCCCTCTCCTCGCCTTCGGGTGATCTCCTCTAGCCCTAGCTTTAGTCCCAAAGAATCAACGATCCTTATAGTTATAGTTACCCCTTGTTCACCATGTAGATGTCGCCGTGTGATGATCGTGCTCTAATTGGCGTTGATGACCAAAGAAAAAGAAGAAGAATAGTGTCCCGCGGAACTCGTGTCCTGTGATCTATGGATGACTTTAAGCGATATTTTAATTTGTGAACTATGTTTTATATTAAATCATGTTATTATTAATATTATTAAAAAAATCTTAAGCGTATCCCCGTATCCTTTTTTTTTTGGAGAATAGTGTATCCGCGTATCGGATACGTATTGTATCCGATACACGTATCCGTATCCGTGTAACGTGGGTGGTCGCATCTACCGAAACCACCGACCGGTGGTACCGCCGCGTGCCCGGCGGTCGGCCGCCGACGCCTCCCGTTCTTCCTCGCTTCGAGCTCCTCGGTCCCCGCAGGCGTGGGACGGCGGGAAGCGGCGGCTTGGGCTCGCGCGCATGGCCATGGCGGCATAGGCCCCTGGCGCGACGGGGAGGGAGGCCGTTTTTTTTTCTTCCGCGTTTTTTATCGTAGAAGAGAAAACCAACAGGACTACTGGGGAGAGGAGCTAGCGACGAGAGGACGAGAAAACAAGATTGGATTCCTATGGAAAACCAACAGGACTACGGCCTATGGGAGAGGAGGCGCCACGTGGGGAGGGACAGAGAAAATAGGATTGGATTCCTATTTGGATACGTAAGAGGCGAGGTGGCGGGCAAAAAAAAAAAAAGGTGAAAGGAGTCTATTTTTAGGAGGTGAAAGAAACCGATGGTGAAAAAAAGTGGCAGAAATTTTCGTGCTTTAATAGTAGTAGGTATAGATACTAGCAAATATGCCCGTGCGTTGTCACGGGAGTCAACATGTAATCATTAAATCATGTTAATTTTGTTCAAAGAGTAAGGCTCTAATTTTGTTACCATTCACCAAACTAAAAATTATGTTTTAGAGGTGCAATATGGACATTCGGAGGGATTATCCGGAGCCGAGGGTCTCTTTAAGAAAAGGGCTGATGAAAGGGTCGGGATCTAGAAACTGACTGACTCGGGATGATTGTAGGTGTATGTGTATTACCATAGTATTTTTGGATTTATTTTTTATATAAGAAAACAGCAAGAAAACATGCGATGCCAGCAGATGATGTCATCGAGTTATAACAATCAAAACTGAACACGCACGGACGGCTTCTCTGCTAGCTAGCTCCCGCGTGGCGTCGATCGTTTGCGTGCATATAATGTTGCAATTAGGCCTGTAAATTGTAGCAGATGTCAAAACTCCTTAGCCTTACCTATTTTTAAAAGACTTTTTTTTTCTCATATGAGTTTTAAAAGAAAATCCAAACTTAGACTTAACCTATTTTTTATCATATAAATAAACCATAGTAATATCTTGGACTAATCGAAGTGGTAGAAACAATATGGCAAACAATAGCCAATTAAACTTTTATTTATAGGACCAACCAGGCCAACTCATCATGTGGAACGGAACGTCCACCAAATCACTTCTAATTGCCCTGGGCCTAACAGACCAATCGGGATGCACATCAGCGACTAATTAATTGAGGAAAGGAAAAAGTCCACATTCCCTCCCCCAACTATAACGAAGTTAACTTTCCTCCCTCAACTCCAAAACCGGACAAATCGCCTCCCTCAACTTTTCAAACCATGCAATTTTCCTCCCTCGGCGATTTTGACGGCGGTTTTGCTACAGTAACCACAGGTTTGATACAGTAACCATGGTTTGCTACAGTACCATCACCTTTGCCTTTTCCTTTTTTTAAAAAATCCGATCCGAATCTTTAAAAAATCATAGTAAATCACAGAAAAATTAAAAAATAAAAAATCTAATTTTGTTAGACTCCACATGAGTAGATCTACACAGTGAACATATAATATGGTATACTTTAGTTCAACAAAATAATTATAGAAGCTGCAGACTACGAATTATTTTAATTAATTATATATTCACCGTGTAGAACTTTTGTACTAAAGCATATCATATTAAATATTCACTGTGTAGATCTACTCATGTGGAGTCTAACAAAATTGGATTTTCTATTTTATGATTTTTTATGATTTTCTATGATTTTTCAAAGATTTAGCCAAATAAATGAAAAAGAAAAAAGACAAAACTTTCATAGCAAAAACTTTGTACTAAAGCATATCATATTATATACTCACTGGGTAGATCTACTCATGTGGAGTCCAACAAAATCAGATTTTTTATTTTATGATTTTTCTATGATTTACTATGTTTTTCAAAGATTCAACCAAAATTTTTAAAAAAAAGAAAAGGCAAAGGTGCTGGTACTGTAGCAAACCATGGTTACTGTACCAAACCCGCGGTTACTGTAGCAAAACCGCCCTCAAAACCGCTCGAGGGAGTAAAAATGCATGGTTTGAAAAGTTGAGTTGAGGAGGCGGTTTGTCCGGTTTTGGAGTTGAGGGAGGAAAAGTGAACTTCGTGATAGTTGGGGAAGGGAATTTTTCCTTGAGGAAAACCAAAGGCAATCTCCAGCCCATGAGAACACAGCCCAAGACAAATCGGACAATCCTCTCGTGGCCATTGTGGCCCAGCTGGCAGGCAGAACAAACTCCAGCCCATGAGAAGAGAACACAGTCCAAGACACGGATAACCCTCTCGTGGCTGACATCAGCACGGCCTAGCTGGAAGGCAAGGCAGGAACATGTAGTTTTAGGCCCATGAAAGAAGGCATGCAGAAAAACAGGTGGAGGCAGAAATTTCTTCTCTTTATTAGTAGGTGCTTCAAGCAAATATGCCCGTGCGTTACCTTGGGTAATCTAAACCAATGGTGCGCCTTCCGCGCCGGCGATGTTCTCCAACCAAAAACATTAATATATAGGTAGCTAAGACAAGAGAAAAAAACTGACTCAAACTTGTGTTCAAGTCCAACATACCCGAGATAGGAAGGATCATAGGAGTTGGAGTAGTATCCCAAATCCAATTCCAATTCCGACCGGAACTGTGAACCTCCCCTGACCATGAGCTGCTCAGCATCCTCCCACCGATCAACACTACACAAGCCCTTCAACAAAGTAAAGTGTTAAAGGTAACTATATCAGGCTTGCACCCATAGGACTGCAGATTGCTCAACACTTCCATGGTGTCATCAATACACCTTTCGTTGCACAAACCATCGATAATACAATTGTATGTGACAACATCAGGGATGCAACAGTTCTCTGACATTTGTTCAACAACTTTGATTGCACGATCAACCAGCCCTTTTTGACATAGAGAAGCAACTATTGTGTTGAATGTCACTTCATCAGGGGGACAACCACTGCAGACCATGTCAGCAATGAGCTCCTCAGCATGCTCCCATTGTTCTATGCTGCACAGGCCCTTCAAAACAGTGGTATAGGCAATTGTATCATGTTTGCACCCGTAGGATTTCGGTCTGCTTAACAATTCAACCGCGACATCAACACGCCCTACGTCGCACAAACCATCAAGAATACTGTTGTATGTGACTATCAGAGATGCACCCGTGCTCCGACATATGATCAACAACTTTAATTGCACAATCAACTAAGCCTTGCTGACACAGAGAAGTGACTATTGTGTTGAATGTCACTTCATCTGGGGCACATCTGTTGCTAGCCATCTCAGTGAAGAGGTCCTCAACCTCCTTCCACCGTTCAGAGTCACACAAACTGATCTTTAACACAGGTGTGTAGGTGATAGCATCAGGTTTGCATCCATGGGATGACAAGCTGCTCAATACACTCAAAGCTTCATCAACATCGCCCTCGTTGCACATGGCATTGATGAGGACATTGTACGTGACGATGTCCAGCTCGCAGCCCTTGGCACGCATCTCGTCCAGGAGCACCATGGCCTGCCTGTAGCCGCTCGCCTTGAAGGTGGCGTCCAGGAGGATGCTGTAGGTGACGACGCTGGGGAGCACCCCGGTGGAGCATGTCATCGAACAGGCATCCGGGACGCGGCCGCGAACGAAGAGCGTGCGGATGAGCGGGTTGAACGTGAACGTGTCCGGCGGGAACGGCATGCCGCTGATGATTCGGCGCGCGTCCTCGATCCTGCCGGCGCGGCAGTACTCGTTGACCATGGTGATTTAGGTGACGACGGTGGCGAAGGCGCCGAGCGCCGCGAACACGCGCTCCGCGTCGGCGACGCGGCCGCCCGAGCACAGCCGCTTGATGAGGATGTTGTAGGGGACGATGGGGAGGCACTTCCTGTTGCCGCTGCCGGATGCCATGGAGTCGACGAGCGCGAGCGCGTCGTCGATCTCCTCTCGGTCGTCATGGCCTTCGAGGACGGTATCCACGGCGACCTCAGGGACATCAGCGACCGCCTGCTCCGGATCACTGGCGTCGTTGAGCACGGCATGTTTCTTGGCATGGCCACTACCGTTATCGCCGCCAACAAAGACGGCACCGTCGCAGTCATGAACAAGAAGAAGTAATAATCTACAAGTAGCCTATCTGTATGTGTGCGTATCGTGTCCGTTCGTGATCCAGGGCGAGCGTGGAATCCTAATTCTATACGTGAACTGGACAGAGCATGGAATCCTAATTGTATACGTGAAGTGGGCAGGCAGAAAAGAAGGGTGGAGGCAGAAATTTTCTCTCTTTATTAGTAGGTATAGATAGATATAGATGTATATGAAGTATGGAAATTAGGAGCCGCACCATGATAGAATAGTCCCAGGCGTTCAAGATTGTGTTGTCTACGTTTACGACAAATCTTAGATTGAAACCGTATGTCCGTATCTTCTATACACGAAAGTTGGGTCCGTTTCTCGGGCGGTTAGCGCGGCCACGTCACCCGTGAACTCCTAACCGTTAGATAGGCCGACAAAGCAATCTGGTCCGTTCAATTGCATTCAGTTGGGTCCGTCACGTAGACCCTAACCATCGCGAGCCTTCTCGGGCCGAAGGTTTGCCCGCTCCCCTCTCCGCTTCCTCTCCCAACGCGGGTAGAGCGACGGCTACCGGTGCGAGCCAGGCACGGCGGCGCGCCGGTGCGAGCGCGACTGCAGCTGCCCTCGTTGTCCCTCCCCCCAGGGTCTTCCGCTTGCCTGGCGTGCGGCCTCCCATCTCATCTCGCTCCTTCCCGAATTGTCCATTGGCCTCGCCCACTCCGCCTACAGTCACCTCACGCCGCCTCCCTACCTTCTGCGTCTCCCGTCGATCTCGCGGCTGTCTCCGTGGCCGGTGGACAGCAACCGGCATGGACGAGTAGGCAGTATCGCAGCTGTCTCACGGTCCAATGCTACAGCTCCCACGGAGGTGGACGGGGTCGACCACAGTCCTCACCACCTCCCGGGCCAGCTCCAAGGCCACCAGCGCCGGCGACGTCCATGGACCAGCAGGTCGTTCGCTCCCCATTCTTCATTTAATTTCTCTCCTACTCCTTCTGATTTGATTGGATTGACTTCTTCGTTCAAAGTCACCTGATTTGGCAGGAGTAGAAACAGCTGCTGGGGAAGCACTATTACCATCTATTGGAGGTTGAATAGCTGCTTAAGTAGTAGTTGGCCTATGGGAAAAGATGAAATCGATTCAGCTCTGGTAACATTGTGTTCGTAGATTGAACTGAAAAGGTTGCTTCACAGTCTTTGATTAGCTTAGGAAAAAGACAGATTTTAGGATGGACATCCGGATCCAACATCTTCTTTTGTGCAATGCGAGCACTACAAGTTTCAGTGCCTAGCTTCTTCAGGTAGCACATCTGTTAGCAAAACCAGCAACACAGCCACGGCACAATACAACCATTTCCAAAGCTACAGTTTTCGAAACAAGTTGGTCGCGAAAATAGTAACAAAGTTTGGTTCACTTTTGTTTTTCATAGGCGGCATGTGCGATGTTCATCATTTTCCAACATAAAATTTGTGAAATTAACTTGTCATTTGTCAATCAGCTATAATCCAAAAGATATGCTACCTGCTCAGCCTAGAACCAAATTTTCAAATAATCATTCTTTTACATATTCTGCAATTATTCAGTTAACATGAACAAAAACTAGAAGTAGAATCTAAAAAATATTCTTAAATACTAAATTCTCCTCATCTAAAAGTGTCAACATGCAGAATATAATACAATTTCCTTTCCTCAAAAAAAAAAAAAAAAATACAATTGCCATGGTACGATATCTAAATGCAGAGCAGTGTCATCAATCTCATATGGTCATTTAAATATCTTTCATCATTATGTGATACTCAGTATGTTGTCTTACCTTTTCTTCACTTAAGAGGCATTTAGGGGCATTTGGTTCGAAGTTGCAACTGTAGTTGTTATCACCCCACCTAGGGAATATCTTCAGCAAGCATTTTGAAGCATATTTTAGTTGGCTGGAGGTTCTTACCAGTCTCTGGTCCTTACATTCTTTTTGTTCAAAAAAAAAAAAGTGATTCAATAAAGCACAGGCTATTCAATTAGGTGGAGACTTTAAAATGAGCTCTGGAAATGAGCCTAGATGCTTGAAGAGGTGTTTCATACAACACAAAATATAAAGCAATAAATTTTTGGGCATTTTGGTCAGCATGCTCAACTCAAAAGGCCTTCAAATGGCATGTGAAACGGAATATAGGCAACAATTAACATCTGTATAATATCTTCTTGTGTTTTTAAATTACTTGATGACATGCCTTTTCTCCCATAGGTACAATCAATGGCTTTCTTATGCAGCACAGTCCTAGGGATTCTGCCCATATCACTTTTGAGGTAGTTACACTTTGGAACTGGAATCTACTACAACTACAATGTAGGGAATGTGATAGTCGACACCGTGCATCAAGATGGCCCAAAGTTTTTTTTCCCACTTTGCTATGAACTTCCTTTCTATATTGCCAGAATATGTCTCTTTGCAGAAGCTACTGTGTGTTTTGTTTGTATTCATTTTGAATCTTAACAAGACCTATAGAAAGTAGCATTCATAACCATTGTTGCTAACAAATCTCAGTGCAGAACATGTTGTACTGTCTACAAAATCAAGGGCATCAAGCATCATCATCAGATATGATAATATGCAAGAGAAAGTGATACTAACCGAGATTCAGAAGCATGGGAAACAATAGCAGCTCAAGCATTGCATAGAGGAGGTGTGATAATAGTGACCACTCCCTTTGACGCGATGAAGACACATATGATGACTGCCCCTCCAGCATACCGGCGTCCATGCTTCCATCCTTCCAAATGAGAATCTACTTGCACTTTTTAAGGGACATGCACATGGTAATCTTGTCCATGGTGTAACTACAAAGTTTGGTCTCATTTTGATCATGAAGTCCTGAACATATGTCATGTGCAGAGAAATCTTCTTTCATTTCAATTAAATTTGTCCGTCTCGTGATATTATTCTGTTGTTCAGAGTTAAGACCTAATGAGATAATAGATCCTTTAATTTTTACTAGTTGCAATGTAAAAATATTTCAGCTACTAAGAATTTATCAAAGTCGGTTCCTCAAATATATAAATTATAAAGTTAAACATATTAAAGATTACATGAGTATCTCAGAAACTCGGATATAGCCAATTGTATCGCCGTAATTAGAAAAAGAAAACAAAAAGTGGCCTACAAAGGCAATGCGCGGCAACGCCGCGCCGGTTTTTCTAGTCTATCTCCTATACATGGCAACAACTCAATCTTGACATAAGACAGATGTCACCATAAAAACACACGACCCCTCTGCCCCCGACGCAAAGACTGCTTTGGTGTTTTGCGTTCAGTATGGACGACTCTTCAGCTCCTTCCGCCAGCGACGACGGCTGCAGCAAGACTACCATTGTCGCCGAGACGGTAACTGGCTCACACGTGCTGCAGGTGAAGGGATACTCCTAACCAAGGGTCGCGGGCGTCGGCAAGAGCATCTCTTCTGGTGTTTTTCAGCATCGCCGGCCACAGGTGGATCCTTCAGTACTACCCGGATGGCGGCTGCGATGAAACCGCCAATCACATCTCCATCTTTGTACACATGGATGAAATTCCTGTCGCTAATGTGAATGCAAGATTTTCCATCAGTTTACTCAGCCATGATGGAGAACCGTTGTCTTACAAGCATACACGCTTTCTCGTCCACAAAAGCGTCATGTGGCTACCGTAAATTCATAGTGAGGAAGGAGCCGGAGTTATACTATCTCAGGGACGACAGCTTCCAGATCAAATGCGAGCTCACCGTCTTCAAGGAGATCCGCACGAAGACTGTCGCGCTGCCACCACCGCCACCGCTTGACCTGCCACGGCATCTTGGCAGCCTCCTTGAGAGCAAGGTGGGAGGGGACGTGGAGTTCGAGGTCGACGGCGAGCTATTCACGGCGCATCGCTACATACTGGCCGCACGGTCTTCCGTGTTCATGGCGGAGCTCTTCGGCCCAATGGCGACAGGTCAGATACGTGTGCAAGATATGGAAGCCAGGGTGTTCAAGTGCATGCTCCACTTCATCTACACCGACTCGTTGCCGGAAATCGACGCGCCTGACAAAGCAGCCATGGCTCAGCATCTTCTAGCGGCGGCGGACAGGTACGACCTCCAGAGACTGAAGTTGATCTGCGAAGACATGCTGTACAGCTCCGCCTGCGTGGACATCAGTCTTGCAGCGACGACATTGGTCCTGGCAGAGCAGCATGCTTGCCATTGCCAAGGGCTCAAGGCTGCTTGCTTCGAGTTCTTAAGGCTCCAGGTAAGCTCAAGGCAGTCATGGCGACTGATGGCTTCAACATCTCAAGAACAGCTGTCCGTCTATTCTTGAGGAGCTGCTTGCGCAAGTTGTCTCATGGCCCCTGCTCGAATCGGAAGGATCTCACATGTAGTCACTAGTCAGGGTCGTCGACGAAGCTAGCTCTAAACTTAGGGTGGTGCACTACTAAAAACGAGTTCGATGAGTGGCCAAAACCCTCTCGGTTGCACACTTGGACTTCTATCGTCTCGAACAGGCGCCTCCAGTCTTGAACGGAACGGAACATTTGTCCATCGTTGTTTTGATTGACAATAGCATCCTGTGGTTCTTAATTTGTGTGGTAAATCGTTGTCCAGCATATTGTAAAATAAAAAATAAAATCGTTGTTTAACACACACGATTTTTCTAGCCTAGTCTATTTTCCTATGTTTTTTTACGGAACCGACGGGAGAGCTGCCTATTGTGTTAAAAAAGGGAGACTATGGGTCTGTTTGGCAAGGCTTCTTCCTGGCTTCGGCTCCGGCTCCTTCAGAGGAGCCCTGCCAGCCGGAGCCGTTTTGAAGGAGCCTCCATTTCGAGCTTCTCCAAAATGGCTCCGGCTCCTCTAATGAAGCCCCCTCCCGAGGAGCTCTGCCAAACACCCTCATATAAATATACAAGATATAAACATGGAGCTAAACTCTGAACTTCTCAAGCTTAGAAGACATCACACTACATGCACGATAATAATTTAAAGGCGTGTTTTGCTCTCGCCATTGCCCACAGAGACTCGCCTCGTCTTTGATTTTCTAGAGTAGTTGCATAGTTGTAGATTCCTTGTGCTAGAAGATTCTTGCATCTCTTTTTCCCACACCTCCCAACAAACAAGAATGATGATAGATCCTAATCCCCGTCTCGCCATTGAAGATGTGCGATCTAAGTTGCCCCACCAAGTTTGTAAGTATCCTAGCTCTCAGGTGCCAGGTCTGATGAGTGCTCATTGCCTAACCATATTGCAATGTACTCGAGGAGATTCACCTACCAGGTGTGTTTGGTTGAGGGTTGGGTGGGTTGGGTTGGATCCATCCCAGTTTTGGGGGTTGGGTTGAACCCATCTCATGTTTGGTTAAGAGGGTTGGTTGAGCCCATCTCATGTTTGTTTGGAGGGTTGGAGAGGGATGAAAGGGAGGACAGTTTGACACCGTTCACACAAGCATTTTTCATTAGGAACCCCTGAACTTTACCAAAATCTAGCAAGCCCAACTTTGAAATTCCTTCTCTCTAGCATTATTGCATCGGGAACCCCTGGAAGAGAAATAAAATTATGTAAGTGCCCTTCTTCTTCTTCTTCACGGGACAGATCGCGGCCGGTGAGATCCACTGCCGTCGCGGGCGAGCTCCGCCCCGCGCCTGCTGCCTCCGGTGCCGCGCTGGCGAGCTTTGCCGCCCGCCGTCAGCGTGGGCGCACCCATCTCGCTGGAGGGGGGCGCACCGGGCTACGCGGGAAGGGCGCGCGCCGCTCTGCTGGCCGCAGCGTATGCTGGCGTCCGCCAGTAGCGCGCCGTGTGTCGGCGAGCCGCACCCACACGACGGGGAAGAGCACGCTCCTCGTTCGGTTCACCGGCGAGAGCCGTGGCCATGGATAACGAAGCCCCTCGGTTCCCAGCGTCAAGCTCAGCACCTACAACTCCAGCGCGACGACAACGCCTACAACGAGCCGTGTCCGTGTGCTGGTCACGCGCCGGGCGAGGCCTCTTGGGCGGTGGTCGATAGCGGCGTGCGGCAAACCCCCCGGCAGAGCAGCGCCGTGCCGGGGCGAGGGTGGATAAGTCGGACGCACGGCGGAGGCACGCGGCCGGACGGAGAAAAAGTGGGTCGGCTCCGTCCGCGGATACCAGGTAGGCAGGTAATAGTACTACTGTTGACAGCTTCTTAAAGGAGGATGCATATAATGGCAACAGGACGTCGGCAACCCTACGTGACATTTTGCTAGTACTTTGTTTTTAAAGCATGCATAATGGCAAAAGGACGCTGATTAACATGGATTTCAGTAAGGGAACATATGAGCAGAGGAGGACGATTCACTACGCAAAAATCCTTGCCAGGTAGGAGTACATATATAGTACAACTTAAAGCATGCGTATAAACCAGGGAGGAGTACTACTTGAAGCATGCATAAATATAGCAAAAGGACGCCGATAGCTAGGGACAGAGAGAGAGCGAGATTCCGACAAGCCAAATCCATTAACAGCCGCAAAAATAGGGTCAAATTAAACATGTACGTAGTCAGGCTCATCGCGGACCGCATCCGCATGTGAAACACATGTTAAGACAAGACATTATTTGGCGAGATGGAAGTATTATGAGACATTATTGCAGCCGACCGACCGCGTCCAAATCTCGAATTAATCATCGAAATACCGGGTTTTAGTGCGCTGCGGGCACAATAAACCTACACTATGCAAACATAACGGGCAAGAAATAGATTGTAGTACATACGAGCAAAGCTATTTTTAGTACTTGGACCGTTAAGCCTTAGTTTACCACCGCGTTTAAGGAGTACATATACGGCTCCGTCCACTGTACGTCGTCCGACAATACGGCGAGAGTACAAGCTCCTAACGGATGGCCGCCAATAATGAGGTCTCTGCCGACAACACGCCCTGAATTAACTAGCTAGAGCTCTCACTAGACCACTACTCTACTATCTTGTGTATGTATTCGAGTACTTATTACTGGCTGCTATATATATATGCAATGGCTTACTTGTAACGAACTCTCTTATGCATGAAATGCAGTAGTATTCCGATCCTCCATCATAAGCAGACACAGACCTCGTCTAAACTAATTTATCCCCTGCCTATCACATTCTTCTCCTATATCTCGGTGCACCAACATTAAGGTGCTTGCTTAATGCTCCAAAATCAATAAAAAATGGATCAAATCCCAGTCCTCCCGGTCCTCCCAGTGCTCCCTCTCCTCCCTGTCCTCTTTCAGCGTTGCCGTCGGTCACGGTCAGCGTCAGTTTGGCCCGACGGAGCTCCTCGCTCTCCTCCCTGTCTTCGTCGTCCAGCGACGGCCACCCCGTCGGCATCTTTAATTCCCGGCCCCGATCTCGGCAGGAGAGACCCTCCCCAATGCCTCTGTGCTTGGGCACTGGCAGCACCGGCACCGGGTGGAGTCTGTTCCGCGCGCGAGCGCCCGCGAAGCAGCGCCAGCAGCAGGAGGCCGAGGCTGCGGCGATCATGGCGTGCAAGGTTGGGATTCGGGAGGTACCTGAGAAAGATTTCGAGGAGACTAAGGAAGCACATCAGGCGGAGCGTTGACGGTAAGGGGTCGTCGCCGTCATCCGGAGCCGGTGATGACGACACAGCTCGTCGCGAGAGGGCCGAGGCCGTGGCCCGCGCAATCTCGTACTGCAAGGACACGCTCCGCCGGCGGTCGTCGTCGATGGCCCCGCCCCTGCCACCGTCTCCCTCGCCTAGCCTTGACGACTGGCTCCACGACAGAGACAGGCAAGAGGTGAAGATCATTGTAAGCGCCGCCTGCGACGACTGCAGGGCCAGGGACGACTCGCCGACGGCGGAGCGATTCAAGCTGGAGTTGCCGTGCCCGGCCTCGCCAAGCCGGGAGGACGATGGCGCCGCCGGCGTCGTCGCGCACGGCAAGGAGTCGTCACCGCATCACGGCCACGGTATGTACGTACCGACGTCGGCTGGCGATTGGGATGCCATGCATGCAACGTCTTATCGACTAATGCGTTCTCCTCTCCATGAATGAATTCGTACGACGTGCATGCAGGTTGCCGCGGCGAGTCGATGAGCCGCAGCTTGGACGAGTTGGAGTTTCTGAAAACATTCCATGGAGACGAGGAGATGATCAATCGCCATTTCTTCACTTTGGAAATCCCAAGAAGCGGCTTTCAAGTGTTCAGGAAGCAGAGTCCGCCCGATACCAAAAGGAAGCGATTTGATATGAAAAAAAAAAAAAATCTAACAAGGCTATAAGGATTCTAGAGCTAGAGAATTAATCAGCTTAAGTAGTTTTTCCATCAATCTAACAAAGGCGCCCTAAGGATTCTAGAGCTCGTCTAGCTCCAAAAATTTTATTACGTAGTAAAGTTGATTAAACACATACTTTATTCTATCTGACTAACATTAAATCGTGCATGGATTTTTGAGTAGAGGTATGCCAAATTTGCCCTTAGGTCATTCACAATATTATATGCATTGCAAGCATTTGATGCAACTATGTTGTAGGTTATGAATTAGATTCCTCCAAAAGGTATGTGTTGGAGGAATCTAATTCGTACCTAATTAACACAAAGTTTTAAAAGACAATTTCTCTAGTTACATTTAAATTAATTGTTGCACAACCCTTTTTCATGCACTGCGTAATTGATATGTCCTGTGTCTATAGCTCAAACTGCTTTTTGCTCTTTAAGCATTTCATTCCTAGAGAACCACATTGTCTCTCTTTTTCTCTTCACTGCTTACCGAGTCCAGGAAGAAGAGCGCAATTGGAGGTGCCACACAACCAAGAACCTCAATCCCTACCCTAACTCAACCTTGTCCTCTAAGGAGCATCGTGCTAGCTTTTTTTTTTTTTTTTTTGAATGACATATCCTCTAACAATTTAAGACAAATTAAGCGAGAACATTAAAGAGGCATGTACCCACATTTTATTTTTCTAATCAAACGACCCTCTCATCTACGTGATTGTTGATAAATTGCGCTGGTGTGCTCTGCCTCCTGGAGAAGAAGGCGTTGTAGAAATAAATGAACCGTACAGATAGATGGATGGAAGGTGGGTAATTTTTGTTCCCAAAGCTGGTGAAAGCTAGGACCAAGCTGCTTTTCGATTTGTACCGAGAAGAAAACAACTTTTTGCCAAAAGCAGTTGCGGGTTTGCCACCCGGGGCCAAAAGGCAAAAGCCAGCCAAAAGCCCAACCTATAAGAGAGCCTATGAGCCCACTTATCTTCTACATAAGTCAGTGTTAATCAGCATCTAAGACCTACTTATGGGACATTTAGCATGCTTATAGTACACAGCCTGTCAACGTGTGCAGGAGTGTGAAACTGTGAGCCTTGCATGCAAAAATAGCTTGCAATGACATCACAAGCTGCACTTACCCTGTCAAACGAAGAGTGTGTGAATCAGCTCAGCACGGAAACATCGTAGTTTCAGAACCCTCCATTAAGGATTTTATTTTATTTTATTTTATTTTATTTTTATTTTATATAGATTTTGACAAGAATGTTTCATGTACGTATGCTGCGCTTCAACCAATCGCAGCTTTATAGTATTTCTGAAAGATTGCTAGAAAATGTAAATATGGTAGTGCGCCAGTGAACAGCGTATCCTTGGTGAATGCATATGCTTCTGTATGGAGTAGCTCGTTAAATTGTACTGCTAGAGTTACACTACTACAAAGTACCAACCACCAAGAGGCTGCACAATATGGGGCCTAAGGATCAAATTCACAGGACGCGGTAACAAAATACAGCCACTATATATGTACATATATCCATGCATTGTATAAGGCCGTCGTCCAAAGATGCAACATCAGCAGCTATAAGGCTGGCTAGTTACAGATAAGTGGCAGTTTTCTCCCATCCTAACAGTATCACTATGTACACGAGTTGAGAAAACGGTTTCATCTGATAGTTCTCGTCAGCAGGAGTGCAGAACACACCCCAGTCCATCATCCACCGCCAATCCACAACCACCAGACCTCCAGGCAGCTTCCACCATCTGTGCTGGGACACGACCTTTTTGGAACCGCCACTAGCTGCTCCCCCTCCTACACTAACGCCACCCCACACCAGCAACACCAGCAGGACTCAAAGGTGATCCCCAGCCGCCTCCACCTCCACCTCCACCAGTGCTATGGTTGCTGCCACCGCCAGCTCCACCCCATCCAGCAAAATTCCTGCCTCCAGATCCTTCGCCAGTACCAACACCGCCCCAGGAGGAGCCACTGTTGCCGCCTGTACGCAATCCGCCCAGGCTGCTGCCAAAGTTACTGGTCCGTCCTCCACTGTTACCACCACCGACATTATCGTCATGGCCAAAGTTACCTAGACCACGCCCACGTCCTTGTCCGTGACCACCAGAGCTGTTCCTTGAATCAAGCCTCCTTCCTATTTCAGAGAAAACAGGTATACAAATAAGGATCACATATTCAAAGGATCTTCAAAATTGTCAACAAATGTAATTAGTAAAATTACAAAAAAAAAATGTTGAGAAAACAATGCTAAATCTGGCCACCAGCTATATCATAGTCAGTTTGACTAGATATTAGTAAAAATCCACAGCAATGTGTTAACAGTCTGGGAAGCAAAATACTAACAGAAAACTGAAAGAAAAAACACAAGAAAGAAATATTTTTTAAGACTCATACAAGAAGCAAAACCAGATGATTATTTAATTCTATTTCAGATATGGCTTTTAACTCACAGCATAAAGTGGCATGGGAATCACCACAAATCTACAAGCATGCTAACACTATCTTCAATGGACACTAGCAAATCATGAGAAGAACAATAATGCTCTACTTGGTGAAAGTATTATAATTCTAATGCATGCAAAGCATCTCAAAAGATTATCAATAGCAAAATATGCATATAAACTTGATCAACTTCATAAGCTCATTAGTAATTACCATCTCCCCTCCAACCATCATTTGCATCACCAGTACCACCACCAGAACCCCGAGCTGAGTTTTCATAGGCACCATTGCAGCAACATTTCGCATTGATGGTTCAGCATCAGGTGGTCGTTTGTCAATATTCTTCTGGAAATAGGACACGAGGCGGTCAATGTTGTCAAAGTCTCTCTTCCTGAATCTGAAGCCCTTTGGGTATAATCCGACATACTCATGATGCGGATTTGTACCCCTAATATATGACAATATAAAGGTTCCAGGATGTTCATGAGATATTCCAAAACTATATACTATTCTCATGGGATTCTCTGCCTTCTCTGCCCTTAACATCTCATCAACCTCATTTTTAGCCCCATCCTGAATTTACGGTAACAGAGCATGCTTTTGAGGTGTCCAACCAACGGGTCCACATATCTGTCAATAACCTATATAATAGATCAAATTAGGGTTGTGAGAGAGACCCAGGTACCTCAAAATGAAAGAATAGCAACTAACTGCACAAAATGTTATCAGAAAAAAAATGAATGTGGAGAACAGAAGCTGACAGAAAACACCAACCTCATCAAGGTCTTCAAAAGTTTCATTGTCAATTCTTAGTGATTTTCCCAGGCGAAGCAAACTTGGGATATCTTTGTGTTCCTTTCCACCTTCAGATATCTCCTTGTGTGCATAAACACCATCAGCAATTTTTAGGGTAAGAGTCAAAAATGACGGTCCCCTAGAACTTGCCCGGATCACCTTTTCACCAGGCTCTTTATCTGATAAAAACTGTTAAAAAAAGAGTTTAGATAAGATAGGCATAGTACAACAGAAGAGAAGAATCAGAGTGGATTTAGTTTTAAAAGGCAGCAAACCTGCATGGCTTCTTCTGCTGTCAGGTTCTTAAAGTGGGGATGCACAATCATCCGGGTCTGGAAATGCTTCTTTGCAAGTTCCTTTTGTTTTCGAGCCTTATCTTGTGCAGTCTGTGAAGTCATGTCTTGTTCATGATGGTAAGGATCCTGATCACCTCTGGAGAATGGTATTCTCCTCATTTTACTAGCTTTGCAGGTTAGATGAACCATGAACCTATTTTTATCCACATTCTGGATTTTGCCAGTTAATACATCACCTTCATGTAACTGTGATGATTCTGGAACAAAACCGTTGTCAGAATAGTCGTCTGCCATAACTATGGCTTTCAAACCAGAATCAAACATGCACATTATTTTGTTCTCCTGTATATTGCAAACAGTTACTTGAACAATCCTTCCCTCAGCTATGGTATCCTCTGTTTCGCCAGAAAGCATCCAGAACTCCTCATCTGGGCTTGGCTCAATATAGGGGGTTCTCCAATCAGAAAAACCACACAGCAGCTCCGTTTTTATATCACACAGTGTTTCCTTTTTACGGTATTCTTCTGAAATGCTCTTTATATATTCATCAATATTAAGATTTTGAAGAAAATGTGGCCTTTCTCTAATGTACTCAATCGCCAATTCTTGCTCGTCATCATCCATTTCATTCATATCATGTGGTGCATCCTCAGCATAGATATCCTTAGCCAGTTTTTTGGCTAATGCATATGACTCAGGATGGATCCTTGTGTCCTCAAGCATATCAATGATTTGAGGACTGGCAGCTGCTGCAGCTGCACCACTCCGTCTTACACGTAAAAACCCAGAAGCATTCATGAATACTTTCCTGCCTAGAGGTTCTACAAGATCCTTGCGGCTAAAAATTGATCCCTCTCTTACCATATCTTTTTTCAAAGCTGAAGCTTTGCGCAGACCCAGCCCAGAAATAAATTGTAATGTTGAAAAATGCCACTGATGGCTAGAAGCATGATTAATATCGAAACCTGTCTGATTTGTTGCATCAACCATTACTTGCTCAACAACTTCATACTTCTCATCAGGAGTGAGAAACTGTTCCAGAGCATGCAGTTTCCAAGAAAGTATCTCTTTTCCAGGTCCACATAGTGTAGCAATCATTGCCAATGGATTCTGAAGGTAACGTCCAAGTGCCACAGCCCTCTTCACAATGCCTGTATATATGATTGAATAGAAAATAGCTGTTTGTAAGTTACTGAACTAAACTAACAGTAAATCACCACGTTGCTACTATAACTACTATACCTGAGTGGCCAGGAAGTTGATCTGAAGATATTCGAGAATTCTCATACAAACGAGGCACAGACTCATCACCATAGACAATGCTAAGATTTTTCATGTGAGGGATAACATCTCTGGGATTATCTAGGATTCCCTTATAAATAACCTGTCACAAGGACAAATGCCAATTCAATATTAGCAATGAGAGCATTATATAAAGCTTAAGAATGAACTTCCATCTAGTACTGTTGCAGGACAGTCCAAACAGGTATAATAACTGAAAAATTAGCCAACTAGCTATTATACAAACACAAGCACCAGAAACACAATAGCTGATACTATGTTCTGCAAAAGCATGGTGAACTCGAGAGATAACACAACTACAAAACCAGATGCCAGATATATATCCTCTCCAAATGCTGATAATAACACCCTGTTCATATAAAGACCTTTGTGCGGGTGCGACTGTATAAGTCTGGAAGAAACATATTACATGTTCCAATGTGACTAGAAATGAATTTGTATACCCATAAACAAGATAGAATAATACCTCATAAATATCATCCTTGAGTTGTCTGCAATTGTAGTTTGATGCTCCTACACACACAACATGTGGTTGATGATCACTCATAAACTTTAAAAGTTGTTGTCTTTGCTGACCATTTTTCTCCTTCTGCTCCTCGGTGACACCTTGAGACCTGTTACTGATAGAATCCACATGTAAAACATCAACCAATTCTCCTGATGAGTCTAACATTGCAAAGGTGATTGATGGCTTCCTAGGACCCAAGCAGCAGGCCATAACTCTCAACTGTGATTCGTCATCCAAATCACTGTCAGCATCCTTCTTCTTCCAAGGGGCAATAGATACCTTGTTCCACAACTGTTTCCCATATTCCATACGGAGCCAATGTTTAGCCTTTGCTGTCAATAGTAATCGAGCCTCCGTTTCCATTGACGGAAGAAGGAAACTGAAGAAGGCATCATCTAGTATCATCTTTCGTTGTTCATCCCACAACTGTGCAGACTTGCTGACACAGTCACTTAGATAATTCTCGCGTGCATCAGATATTAGTTCATTCTTAGCATCTTCTAGCAATTTTACAGTAACCTTGAGAAGCTTCTCTTGTTCTGCCTTCTGAATAAGAAGCCACTGTGCATCTACAAACTTATCAAGTGGTTTATCTCTCAACCACTTAACACCCGATAGTTGATGATATGGATCTATGATCGTATTGCCCTCAGGTGTGGGACATGTTGACACAACTGCTTTATTCATGAAGATGCCTCGAATATGCTTTCTTACAATTGGCTCATGACTTATCTCAACTGCTGCCTGGTAACAAAGAAGAAACAAGGGGACATAGAATGTTATTGTCAGCTCAAATCAATCAACTAAAGTTTTATGCCCCACAAAAAGGTTAATATTTTGAGGTCTATTAAATACCATTTGTCTCAAGCACAACGAAGAACATCATGTGGCATTTTAAACATTGCACATGTGAAATTTGCAGCAACCACTTCAGGAGAATCTTTTCCTGCTATCAAGCTCACCAACATCCTGAAGAATCATATTACACGTAAAGTATCAAACTTGAAATGTTTTTTTTTGTATAAATGAATTTTCTAGGGAATAAAAATATATGCAAACAATGGGTAGGTTGCACAGGCAGTATTCTTACGTAAAAACAAGAAATATTGTTCCTAAAAAATGCGCGAAGTGTCAGCATAGATCACATACAGGCATTTTTGTTAATGTTAGATGATGACCAAATTGCTCAGAACTGTGCCCAAATTGTTTGGCAACCTCCCATAACCCTGCCTTGTGATAGATACTGTACAAAGATTTCCTTTTTGGACGTTTGAATTGTCCTTCTAAAACTTCACCAGGAGGAAAATGTAAATTGAACTTTGCATCAACATCCTCCAACTCTTTCTCAGATTTAGCATCCTTTAGAGCATCAATGATAGAATTATAAAGTTGCCTGTTAAGTTCCTGCCTTGTGACATCTTCTATCCTCTGTTTCTCATCATCAAATCATTTCTTATAGTACAACTCTAAAGCAACCTTGCGCTTCTGAAGAAGTAGCCACTTTCTGTCTAAGGCCTGAACTGCCCAGAGCAGCTACACAGAACACATTGCATCAGTAATTGCAAATAGTTGGCCAATTCAGGGAGTGGAACCAATTTTTCATGGAGAATTACCTTATGCCACCTCATTTTGGGCACATCATATTCTTTTGCCCTGACGACAATCAAGGAGGTTGTTTAGCAGGCTCGAACATTTCTCCTTTCTGTACATTGCAATGAATGGAATCTGACAGGTAACAAATACTAAGTCAGACGAGCAAACATAATACATTGTAAAACAGATTTGCATAAAATTTGCATACTTCGAATTTTTGACATGCAGCATGGTCAAAACGTTAGCAATGTCCTTCTGTTCAATATCCTTGTTCAATTCATCACCAGAAAAGAACGTAAACCCATTGCCAGTTAGTTGACTGAGTATCCATAAACTTTCTTCCTCTATCATCATGTTATCTGTTGGAGGATCTCAGTCAACTCTTCAGACAACTGTCATGAAGATAAAGAAACTAATCATATGTACGTCTTAAACTAAATCAAGATTTAGTGTATAATCAAGTTATCTGGTACATACCTGCACCCTCTCAGGCAATTCATTTTCTTTTATTTGCTCATCTTTTGTTGTCATATACTTCTCTTCAAGAATAAATGGCTCAAACTCGTCTTCAAGCCTCTTCCCTCTCAACTCACCTGAGTTAGAAGCCTCCCTCTCAAGCCCTTGCTTTCTTCTTGCTAACAACTCATCAACCTCACCAAATATGGCTTGGGCCTCTTGTAGAGCAGATGATGATACACCTGCTGCTTGTCGTGGTACCTTCTTTTTAAACTTTGTCCTTCTACAAGTATATGCCATTGTACATATTACTTGGAGTGAATACAGTAATATATAATTTTGCATAGTGCCAAAGACATGGAACTGATTGGTGAATGATAGTAGAAACACAAAGAGTTGCACCTTACAACTTGGCCATTCCCATCAATTTCATCATCATCCACAATGAAACCTTCCAAATCATCTTCATAATTACCAAGGTCCTCAGGTTCCTCTACCTGCTGGTCATCCTCATAGTCCTCAAAGGGCACAGCATCTGAGGAAATAGAATTGGAATTGATTGAAAAAATAGTTTTCAGCCACGTCCAGGGATAACAAGAACAAAAAAAAAGATGCTAGGGAATCTTCTGATCCAGCTATCTTGATGATCACCAAATAAACAGTACTCACCTCTCCTGTTGCCACTGTCTTTTTGTCCCTGTTCCATCATCATCTGAAAAACCAGAGTGCTCATCCATTTCAGATTCTTTCCTGGCCTTCTTCAAGCGCTTAAACTTGTTTCCCTACAACAAGACAAAAATGAGCATTCTTCATAAACACACACATGCACAGCCACACGCACACACACCAAAAAGGGATAGGAGAACTTTGACTAAAAACATACGGGCTTTGGCCGACTGATGCCAGTGACATTATTATCTTCGAGCAACATATAGTCATCCTCGTCAAGCATGAAGTCTTCTGATTCCCTGGGTAATTAATCTCATACATTTCAGAACAATGTACACAATAGACTAATTATATCATCACATCTATTTCTAGCAGGAACAAATTGCGAGTACCTTTTTTTTTTTTCCTTTTTTTTTTTTCGATTCTCATCATTGCTCTTCTGTACTTCTTCCTCTCCTCCCACATTTTCTTCCTCATCATCAGAATCTGCTATGAAGCTGTCATTCTCATACTCGTCCAGACCATCCTCTGCACATCAACATATTTACCCAGTTGTTACTTCACTACCCCCAGGCGAAATCATAATCGAACGAAAGGAGTACAGCAATCCCCATTTCAATAGCAAAGCAAAATAACAAACAGACTGAGCAATTCGAAAATAGGCAGAGAAACTACTCCCTGATGGGGAGCAAGCAAACTAGTACATTCACCCGTGCGAACCAACACCAGGAGAAGAAATCGCGAGAAGAATTCTGACCTCCCTCGTCGTCATCGCCATCATCCCCGCCACTTGAGGGCCGTGGAAGCTTCTCCTCGTCGACCTCGATCTCATCGTCTAGGGTTCCAACAAACCCACCAATTACCATCAGTCACGCACACAAACCACCATAAACGGCAGAAATCGGCGAAACCCCCAATTTCCATCAGTAACGCACAAAAAAACAGGGTAATCGGCAGAAATCGGCGAGAAACCCCGCATACCTTCCTCATCTGAGGGCAGCGTGCGTCCCATTATTCTCGATGGACTTCAAAGCGCGTTCAACCCACCTGAACGAACCACGGGCGGATCAATTATGTCGAGTTTGCGACGCCCTGTCGTCGTGGTCCGCCGCGAAGACGCACGCGCGTCGAATAGGAGGGACGGGGTGATTGTTGAGAAATTATGTTATTTGACCCGTTATTCGCATGCCTCCACAAATATGATCCGTAATTCGCACGCCTTATCAAATATGATCCATGTTATGCGAATTGTTATGAAATCGAGTCTTTTTGGGATTTTTGGATTTCTATAATTCCACGAGGCTGTTTGCACTGTTGGGATATGTAAAAAGACATTACTGTCCCTCACCCATTCACTAACGTAGGTCCCACTTGTCAGATCCATCTTCAACCTCTCTCACCGTCCACCTGCAGACAGCAGCAGGTCGCGCGCATGCATGGCGGCCGCGTCTGTACCTCGCCAGCTAGCTCGCGTGGCCAGGCCGCTCGCCGCTCGCCGGGCGCCAAGACGCCGCCAATCGGACTCGGACTAGCTAGGAGCACTTGCCGTTAGCCGAGCGGGCGCACGCGGGACTGTTAGATAAGCCTGTTGCCGGATAGATGAGTGCTTTCCATGTTTGTTTGCTTTTGCTATGTTTAGCTAGTGCGCATGCAGCCGCTCCTCGTGTTCGCCATATGCGCGCGCTCTTCGCGGCGCGGATTGGGATGGCAGTTCGTGCTCACCAAAATAGAAAACGCTGCCGCTTTCGCGGCACCAAAAATCACCGTGTGTTCGCGTCGATTCTGACAGCAGCAGCCATGGGCCAGTGGAGCAGCAGTGTGCCAATGCGCGCCGAGCTCGAGACTTCTCGCGCTCCCAAGTCCGGCCTCCGGCGGCCGCGAGACGAAAGAGGCCAGGCCGGTGTCGATTCGTTCAGGAAGGAGAGAAAATAAGGAAAGGGTAAATGAGTCTTTTCCCATGTCCCAAACAGTACGAGACAATCTCTTGATTTTTAGAAATCCAAAATCCTAAAAAGACTAAATTTCATAACAATTCGCATGACATGGGTCATATTTGATAAGACGTGCGAATTACGGATCATATTTGTGGAGGCATGCGAATAACGAGTCAAATAACATAATTTCTCGTGATTGTTCGGGGCGGTTAGGAATTGGGAGTATACAACGTTGTGGGCCTGTTTGTTTCCTGGCTTATAGGCCCAGACAGACCAGCAAGCCTAGCGGGCTGCAATGCAACTGCCCCGGGCCCTGCAAAGCAAATTTATGTCAGGTCCTGGTTGAGCAAGCTAGTGCGATGCGACGAGTTCCATGTATGATGCGAAGATATAAGACATTGAAACCCAGGAAATTTAGGTAAATGTCATCTTCAAGAGACTGATAAACGGTGTTTGTATGGTTTCATCAGGATATATAATTCGTTTCCACCAAGTATCCACGTGGAGTATTACCATTGACATGTTACTTTCCTCTCTAGCGAAAATTACATCCATGACGACGGCTCACAAGTCAGAACTAAATTTCTGACGTGGCACTTAAGGCGTTTAGAACGATGAGATAAGAAAATATTCATCATGTCCTAAAATGCTGCTGTGGCCTTTTCACCACTGGCCATCCCCGTCCATGTTAAGCCCGTACCGACTCAACATACTACTAGACTACTACGGGCATTTCAAGTTTTCAACCAACCGACTGCAATGGCCTCCACGACCACCCCGGGCTCGTCCTACGCGATCTTCCACCGCCATGGCCAGGGTCGCCGCGGCTGCCGCTTCGTCCGCTAGCTACAACTGCACCCCGGGCACTGATCGCCGACGCGCTAGCGTTCCACCACGTCGAAGTTTCAGTGCGCCCGACCGCGCATCCGCCGCGGGCCGCTTCTCGCCGCTCGGCGCGCCCATCGCCGCGCGGTCGGGCCTATCCACGGGAACTCCGCCGCCACGCCGTCCCTCCTGCTGCGCTCGGGCTCCCTCGCGCTCCTCTTCACAAAGCACCCCTACGGCTCGAACACGGCGCCGGCGCCACCACCGCCGCCCTGCCTTCCTTCTCAGCCGCCGGCCGCGCCGGCCGACCACGGCCTCGCGGTGCGCGCCCGTCGCGCTCCGCGTCGCCGACGCCGAGGACGCCTTCCGCGCCAGCGTCGCCGCAGGGCGCCCGGCGTTCGAGCCTGTGGAGTCGGGCCGCGGGCCCGCCTCGCCAGTGGTCGAGCTCACGGGCGACGCCGTGCTCCTTCGTGAGCTACCCGGACGCCGCTGCCGGGCGCGAGCGCGCCCTTCTTCTTGCCGGGCCGAGCCCGTGAGCACCGGTGGCATCGGCCCGGACTATGGGCTCAGAACGATCGACCACGTCCGTCGGCAACGCGTGCCGAGCCTGACTTTGCCAGCCTCTTGATGCTACAAATCTTCACCAAGTCGGTGGGAGACAGGTAAACAATACTACAGAGTTAGATTTGTTTACGTTAAAAAAAAGTTACGTTCAAATTTGTGATATTATATTCGAAAATGTAATTCAGATGTATAGTACTTTTCCTCTACTCGATCAACCACAGCGATTACACATATTTTCCAAATGTAATTGGGACGGCTACATTTGATTCAGATTGCCGTTCTTCTTGGAGATAATCCAAAGGATCGGGTGTATGGAGGAGGACAAGAACGGCCAAGAGTACCAGAGGGGCGGCTGCGGTGGATTCGGCAAGGGAAACTTCTCAGATCTGTTTAAATCCATGGAGGAGTATGAAAGGTCCCTCGAGGCCAAACAAGCTCATAAATCCTAGGATCAAGTGAGTGTGATCCTGTTTGGTTTAGCTAAACATTTTTTAGGTTCACAAAAGCCTGACTTTGCCAGCCTCTTGATGCTGCAATTGCTGTGGTCGCAAAGCTTTATGGCCGTAATTCATATGCTCTTCGGACGGGTCAATGTCTTCTCAATGAAATGCGGGATTAATCCCGCTCGCGAAAAAAAGACTAGGAAATATATACACTCTATATTGTATACTAGGAGAATTCCCGCGTGTTGCTATGGTTTTTTTTTAGAAAGAGGAATATATTAATATCCCAGCTTCTGCATCGACTAATGCATATGGCTGTTTATTATTACAAGCAACTAGATGGATTCCCCACACGTTGCCGTGGTTATGAAGTGGAATATAAATGGATTAGGAGATGGTTTTGCTTTTATAACAGTATAACATTTCACAAATTTCACCTAACAACAAACAAAACGAAAGGACCCTAGAAGCAAACTGCAAACATGCATACATGTGGTGTGCAGGATGACCATCTGTAGAGTACAGAGAGGTACGCAAACTTGCATACGCCGGGCGCCGATGCCGTCGACAACGCTGACTCACAATAGCCACCGGATCATGCAATCACTGAATCACTGATGACGAAGTGGAAGGAGCCCAGCATGAGCACGCTCTCCTCTAGAAGCGTGTCCAGTCTCGCTCTCTGGCCGGCAGCCACACGCCATCTAAATTTGTGGAGGTCTGTGAAGTGGTGACGGAGCAACAGAAGAAGAGAATGGAGAGGGAGAAGAATGGCTCATGTCATACAAATTGTGACAAATAGATGCATGGAGGGGTATAAATAGAACTGGCGACCGACCGCTCAATTGCCTAAAGTTCACGGTGAATTGATTGCTAGTGTAGTATTGTGCATTTTGCATGTGCATGTAGTCATTCTAGTGGAGCACTCAGCGGGAGTGAAAGGTCACAATCATTAGTGGAGGCAGATGACGTGGCTTGTTGAGTAGATGTGGGTGGGGCTGCTTAGGTGTCATAGCTGCATGTCGAGAGAACTCCCTTAGTGGGGTTCTCTTTTATAGGGGTTATAGATTAAAACAACTCCAAGAAATCTCAAATACCAAGATTTGAGCCCTCTTCATTTTTAGAGAGAAATCATCATTGGCGTTTATCTTCACAAGAGTTATAGATATACTGTGTTATTCTGTAAGGCCGGTAGTTATCTTACCTGAATCCAAGGTGAGAACAGAGAGACGAAGCCAACTCGCCTTCCTCCTAGTTGCCCCCTCCCTCCCGCCTTGGGCATCCTCGCCAGAGCAGGGCTGGGTGAGTGGGGAGGGGGCTCTAGTAGATAGTTCCCAATAATAGTAGTAGCCAGTAGTCGTCAATATGAGCTCCCGTAGTGGAAAGCCTCAACCTGAAGTTGTCGTCATTGCCGTAGTAGCCATGGTCGCCATGGTCTTCTCCGTCGTCATCGCATCCAAGGTCAGTGGAAATAAAATAAAATAAACTCAATCTCCCGCTATAAAGATCTAGTATGCTCTATCTCCACCTCCACTTGCCATTGCCAATATCTGTTCTCCTCTGATCCACCATCTGTGCAGCTTGCTTTCTCCCCTTCACAACAGCCTACGGTCATGGTGCCTTCTTCTACAACTAGGTGGCTCCTCTCTTGGTGTTGGTCCGATAGCTCCGCCTCCCTTGGGATCCAGGTGCAAGCCTCTTAATCAACCTCCGGCGATAGCTTTCAAAGCATCCTTCGATCACTGGTGCGCTACTTCTCCGATGGCTCGATTGGCCCGCGCTCAACCGATGCTTTGCGCGGTCAATCCATCCAGGTGTATATGCGTCATTGACGCCCCTATGACTCACTACATGCGGCTTCATCGCCTCTCCGACACCATGGACATAGTTGTCTTCTTTTCTAGATCCAAGGCTTTATTGTAATTTGGTCTTCTACGGAGGATCTCTTTGTAAAATGGTTGTTACGATAATATAATATATGTTCTTATTGTAAAAATAGACCTATAATAAATGCTAGCCACAATAAATAAATAATCTTGTATGATAAATTGAATTTACCGAATATTCATAGCTTAAAATATGTAGCTTTGGTCTATAAATAAATGTGATTCATATGAGTTTAGACTCGGCTGGCTAGACCACAACATGAGTGGTTGACGCTAATGAGGTTTTGCAACTTCAAGTTAAGTGAGAGATGTCGAACCAACTTGAAACTAAAGGAGAGGGATGACAAACCATGGGAGTCGCTAGTAAAGGACAATAGATGTTGTAAAACTTGAGAAATAAACAAGGAACCATGAGAGTGGAAATGAGAAAAAAGATCGAAGCGAGTGGTGGTCCTTAGCCAAAAAAATCTGCTAAGTTAGCACGGCCTCCATCACCCCTACTACCCTGCCAGCCTTGTCCTCCAACCTATATCATGGTGGCGGTGCGCCACACGGCCTCGATCCCTCTCCCTCTTGCTCGACCGTGCAACCTTTGTTTACTTTCATTCCATAATACGGTTGCCTCTAGGTGTGTAGGGCGGAGACAATGGGGGGGGTAGGGGGCACAGGCCCCCACTATGAATATGAATTTTCACTAAAATTTTAAAATTTTGAATAAATTTTAAAAATTCAACACTGTTGGCCCTCCTAATAACATTGAAAAAAATCAACTTTATCTCTGTTCTTAGATTTTGGTTTCACATTATATTGACAGTTTTGTTTTGTATTGACATAATCTGCTAGCTGTGGGGGCCTACTATCGGGGTACCCCAAAACCAGAGACCAACTATGACAAAGGCTGAAGACAACGAGGCCTGATCCTGCGACGGGGCCCAAGCAAGCCCATAAGCTGACCAACATGACGGGAAGGCGCGAGGCCTTCTTCCGTCTTAGAACGCAGCTCGGCCCGCCCAAGCGAGCTGGGTCCCTCGGCGAGCTCATTCCACTTCGAGCAAGCGAGCTCCGCCGCGAACGAGCTCGTCTCCGTCTCGAAGCGAGCTCCGTCCCGGCGAGCTACTTCCATCTCAAGCGAGCTCAGAATCGCCCGGGAACCCTGAGCTCACCGAGAGTCACCCGAGGTCACCGAGCTCATGAGTCAACCACTAAGAACCAAGCCTACAATCAACATCAACGTTCAACCCAGCTCGAGCTCGCTCTCGCCAGGTACCATGTCGGGATCGTTCGACAAGACCCTTCCAGCGGCGGAGAGTCGGACTTGTAGCGGCAGTATCGAGGCAATCACGTGCGGGATATTCGCTGCGGCTGCCGTTAAGTCGCCGAATATCGATCTCACAGCGCACGCGCGCCTGTGGCTTGCCCGTCGAGCGCTGCGGGGCGTTAAACACAGCGACCAAGCACTCACGGACAAAAAACCGCTCGGGGGCGAGCTCACCGACTTCCCACACAATCCTAATAGTTTGGAGTGCGGTCTACGACCCTAGCTTCGCTAGGTCTTGGCGGTCTGGTAGCGAAGCGTGGCGTGCTGACTCGAAACGGGACGTCGCCCAATCTACGTGCTGGTGGCACGCCTGCGACGACCACCGGGCTCGCGAGCTCAGCTGTCGTTAGAACCCCGGGTGTTGTTCAAATCGGGCGCGAAGTAGCCTCGACATCGACAACGGGCGTACGGGCTCACGGCGGGGCGGCCGGCGCATCGCAAGGCGGGCACCGCAGCGTATCCGGCGACATGGAGAGCCCTATCACCCGGTGATCTTGCATATTTCCCCCAGTAATTTTAGATCTCTTACATTCAAGTCCCTCCTCCGTGATCATGTATCCCCCATTGTGACTATAAAGGGGACCTTAGCCGCCGGATAGGGCAAGACACTTAAGCGTTTCAGCTTGCATCGATTCACAACTCATCCCACGCACCACGGAGGCCCGAGAACCCACTTCTCTCCCTCGCCAAGCTTGTACTTCGCCCGATGCGAGCCCTTTGAGCTCGGATAGTGCTGACACCGGACTAGGGCGCGCCGATTAGCCCCAAACCAGTATAAACCCCGTGTCATTGTCCCTTGAGCTAGACCATCGTTTAACGCTAGCGGTCGACATTGTGGATGTGGTATAAGACCGCGACACTATCCTTGTAAACTCCTTGGTCCATATGATAATTCCAATAGGGAAAAGGATATCATGCGATAGTTTCTGTGTAAAAAAAGATTTTTTTTTCGAATTTTATTTGAGCTCTAACATCTTCGTCTCTTAAATTACTTGCACGTGCATATTGCTCACTATGAAGCTCCCACTTCCCTACTGTGCTACTTTAATTTTTGAAATGCATTTTCCATCTTATCCTGTCAATATATACTGATGCATCTTGGCCATCTAGTTATATAAATTTTTAGAGAACAAAGGGGCTGGAATTTCTAAAAAACTGTTCCAAAAAATCATAACAAAAACTAAAAATTTCAAAAGCTAGACGCTAGTAGAATGTGAAACTTATTGCAAATGCAACATCACTAATTGTTTTTAGAAAAAAAAAACAAAAAACATTACACAATCACAAGTAAATCTAAATACAAGTCATGGTCCTTGGGTAGGCCCCGTTTGGTTTGGCTTTCGAATGTGGCTTTTACCCCTCAAAAGACAAAAGCCAATCAAAAGGGTTGGCTTCCATCAAAGCCACACCCAAAAGTAGTTTTTGCCTATATAGATTGTACTTGTTCAGATTTCATAACACCATCCTCCTCTCCTTTTGCTTGCAAAATTACCTACACGCAACTAGTTACACAAGGGTATAAACTCGTTCTTTCCATTTCATGTGGTGCACAACCTTTCCTCCTTTGCGATTCGCCAATTCCTCCCGTCGGCCAGCCCGGCGTGAGTCCACGACCTCTTACGGTCCGTGCCGTTGCCGGAGTGGCCACCTCAATGGGACCGTTGGTCGGCCAGGGCGTCCTCCACCGTTCCTTCCATCCCTTCGGCAAGATCAAGAGAGCACCGCGCCCCCACGTTCTCACGAGCTAGTAAGCATCTTTGCCTCGACGCGCCAACAAGCATCTCTACCCCCACGCACCTCCCCGCCTTGGTCATCTCCTCCCCCGCGCTTCTCCGTGTCGAGCACCATACCTCTGCCCCATGCGAGTCCTGATGAGCACCTCTACTCCGGCCCTAGACGAACACTAGCCCTGCTCCCGGTGAGCATGACCTCTAGTGCACTCCTTCTCTCCTCCATGCCCTATGTCCGGCACACCTCCTCCTCTATGGATCTAGCTGGCGTGGGCTCCACCGGACCGGGCGCCTCCTAGCTCGAGGGACTCGGGTCCGTCCGTCATCGCCCGACCACAGGCGAGCACGACACGTCTCGGTGTCCCACTCGCTTTGTTGCCCTCACACCTCCCCCGGTGACCTCACCGGTGCGACGCAACTCCTCGAGCTTGGTGGATCGAGATCTCACACATAGGGGAAGAACATGATGGAAGAGGCCGATGACGAGGTTCCACTCGTCGATGAGAGAGGGCATTTTAGAAGCCACAACTACTGAACCAAAACAGGTTTTCATGGCTACTTGTTCAAAGTTGTGTAGAGTCTTATGAGTTCATGAAGGGGACAATCACACATTTTGTTTCTAAAAGAATATAAAGCGTAGGATACGTATCGAGGGGTACCCTAAACACCCAACAAATCGCGGCAAAATCCCCAGCGACACTTGGCCGGTCGGGCTCAACGCGAGCTCGATCGGCCCATGAGGATATTTCCGCGAGCTTCGGAGGCGGAGCCGAACTACGCCTTATGCGACCTCGAGGCGAAGCCCGAGCTCCGCCCGGCTCTGCGCGACCTCGCATCCGCATGACCTCAGCGTCCGCCACGAGCTCATTATGCGCCCCAAGCTCCGTCCGCACGACCTACCACTACTACAAATTGGATTTTCCGTTGCGGTTTTGTAACCGCAACGAGCGAAAGGTTCTTGTAAATAGATGATTAACGGTTGCGGTTATTAGGACCTCAAAAAAAACCGCAACGGTTAATAAATACAAAAATATAAAAAGAAAATCAATGCGAAACCCTAACGGGCCGGATCACGGGCCGCCGGGCCCGTTAAGGGTTCGTTGCCGCTTTTCCCCGGCCGGCCGACACGCCGCCCGCCCGCCGCCATGGGCGGATCCGCCCTCCCCCTCCACCGGATCCGGCCTCCCCCCGGCGGATCGGGAGGAAGGAGGGGCTTGCAGCGTCGGGGCGTGCGGAGCTCAGCGCCCCGGCCGAGCACTCGCAACCACGCCGAACCGCCGCCCGGCCCGGCGCCGCCAGCGCCCTTCGGGCCGGATCCCCGCGCCGTCGCGCCCAGCGGACAGCCAGCGCGCCATTCGCTATAGCGGATCCCCGCGCGCCACCGTGCTCCATGCCACCGCCCGCCAGTGCTCCAAGCCGCCGGCCAGCGCACGTAGGGAGGAGGAGGAAGGGAGTTGGGGGGCGGGAGAGATGGGTCCGGGCGGGAGAGAAGTGTCGGGGGGAGAGAAGGACCGGTCAGGAGGAGAGAGGAGTGAATGAGAGACCTAGGGTTTGGTTGGTATATATACCAAAGAACTTGTTATCGGGCGAGTGGGCTTTTCAAAGTCTAATTGGGCTACTCGGACTCAGTATATTCAGGCCTCATTTACGGTGACGGTTAATTGATTTACCATGGCGGTTATTAAAAACCGCCACGATAAATAAAAAAATAACCGCCACGGTTAATAAAGACATTAACCGTGGCGGTTTTCTTAATAACCGTCACCGAAAAATCATTTGAAGTGCTATGCAAAATCAAAATTATAGTAGTGCACGGGCCCGGGTCGCAGCCACGCTACCGCCTCCACCAAATGGTAAGGGCGACGTCCCCGGCTCCATCCCTTCGCCCCGCACGACTTGAGATCCGTCTCGACCTCGCGCGATCTCCCTCCCACACACATGACCTGGAGGTCGAGGGGTCAGGGTCGCCCCGCCTTCGTCGGCGCGATGTTCGTGCCTCCTCGCGGCGCGGAGGTCGCAAGCCGTAGGCCCGTCCCGTCGGTCGCTCGCTTCGCGACGGCCTTAGCCGCGAGGCCCCGCCTCCGCTCCCCGCATGAGCTGCTAGGCCACCGAGCTCGCCGAGCTCCGTGCCGCGACGCACGCGACTACGCCTCGACGAAGCCGGCCACGCTACCGAGCTCCGCTCCGCACACGTATGGCTCCATCCCCGCGACGACCGAGCTCGGAAAGACTTCGAGCTCGCCATCGCGTGGGTTCCACAATCGCCGTGCTAAGCCTCCATCCCGACCAGGAACGAGCAAAGTCGGATCTACGGCGGCGGTGGAGGAAAGTGCCGCAGCCTACGCCCAGCGGATACGCACCGACAACGGACATCAACGCCCCGCACGGAGTTGACGTATCAACCCGGTCGAATCCGGGCCCGACAACCGCAAGGCGACAAAAGTAATGATGATGACTCTCGAGGCGTGCGCTGGCGGGCCGCCCGCATGCTCGACAGAACCACCCGCCGTTGCGTTCGAGCTCTCATGTCCAAATGTTTTTTCGCGGGCCGTAGCCGGGGCCCCGCTCATGCGCCGCCGGCCGCGCCACCGACCGTCGCGCTGAGGCATGCCCGAGCGGCGCAAGCGAACCGACGACCCGGCGTGCTGCAACCCCGGCGCTTTTTACACTTTGCACCCCTATTTTGTATTTTTTCACACCCTTAGTCCTCATCCCGGTGGCACCCGTGTATCCTCCCCTTACGGCTATAAAAGGGGAACCTTGGCACCGGGAGAAGGGATCGATCTTCCGATCGCATTCTCATTCGAACACACACCACTCATAGAGACTTGGGAGTCGGTCTCCCTCTCTTGACCCGCTTGTACTCGCCCGATCTGAGCGTTTGAGCTCGGCCACATAGCGACTCGATTGGAGATCGGATGGGGTGCCCGATTGCCCCGAACCAGTATAAACCCCTGTGTCTTGTGTCCGTGACATATCCATGATATTCGACCACGACATAAACACACTCATACTTAAATTATTAAATCATTAATTATATTGGACCAATTGTAAGACTGCCCTTGGTTTGGGTTCTAATTGCTCGTTTACCCTCGTTTTTTTACATATCTTTTTTTTAAAATCGAAGCCTTCATTTGCCCCTCTAACAAGTCTCCGTCATGGGCGAGGATGAACAATGGAGTAGAAGCAACTAGAGCCTTTGATTATGAAAAAGCAGGGGCAAACGTGTAAAATTTAAAAACGAGGCCAAACGATCGATTAGAAACAAAACAAAGAGCAATCTTGTAATTGACCCAATTATATTTTACACGGGCATCTATCCAGGCAAGTATAAAACATGAACAATCGGACAGAGTCAATCAACGTACTTGTTGTTGTGAAACGCGTCGTCAGCGGTTAGGACCTTCCCCTCTCCGTCTCTCATGATCACGTAGTAGATGAAAGTAGAACAAGTAGACACAAGATGTAGGGAGACTATTCTTTATTCATCCGAATCTTCGTTATTACAACATAGAGCTCCCATGTATATATAGTCCGCCAAGGCCTAAGAGTTTTGGTAAGAGCCCACATACAAACGGACTAGGATTAGGATTACTCCTTCTCCTTTCCTTCTAGGAAAGAGTCCGTGTGTTTTACAACACTCCCCTTGGGCGATTACCACGATATGCATATGCCTCATCAAAAACTCCATCCAAAAACCCGAGTGGGAAAAACGGTTCTTGGAGAAAAGAGTACATCGCATTCGTTAATTGCATTGCACATGTTGTCTCATTATTAAAAACCTTGTGTGAGAGAAACCTTCGAGTAAAAAACTCACATAGGGAAAAAGAGTACAACATTTAACCTTCTTGGTCATATATTCTTCCAGGATATACTATTCTTCATGAATAGGTATTGATCTTCATAATTTATGCATAAACTTCGTGTTTTAGCAAATATGATCTACTTGATCTTTGTAATTCTAGTGGTTTACCTTAAAAGGCAGTTCAATAAAATATGCTCCCCTCATAAAGCCAATCTTTGAACTTCATTGTTCAAACCACACCTTTTCATAAATGTGTGTAAATAAAAGTTAGTTTATAATTCTTCTATGAATTATATAGGAGGAATATGCTTCATGCATAATGACCACCAATTAGTTGTGCAAAACAAATATATATTATCCTTGAGAAATAGATCCTTTGAGGAGGATTATGGGGGTAAATAAATTAATATTCAATATCTTCTAGATAGTGTATCAAACTTATACTAGAGTTTAGATACTTATAATTAATCCTTAGTGGATTTTCAAATTGTATTCTATAAATCTTGAGATTTTGATTGTACAAATCCGGCCTTGCATTTGGCATTTAGGGGATAATTCAATTGCCAAAACCACCATTATTCTCATACCTTCTATGGTATTCTTAGAGGATATCATTAACTTCATGCTAGCTTTTCATACACTTTCTAAGTGTTTTGATGACACCTTCACGGTATTTAAGATTCCTTATTTTCTTTCTCTCGGGTCTATATTTACTTCAAGGATGAATGGTGTTTATTCAAAAATTGACTGGTAAATCCTTCATGGATTAATTCCTTCAAGGATGTACATTCATTCTTAGTGAATTAACAATTCTCTTCTATGAGATACATTCTCTCTTGGATCGAGATGAGTGATATACACAATGACATAGCGTTATTCTTTGTAAAATCATTCAATGATTGCAGTCCTTCTAGGATATGCTCTTCTTGAGACTTGAATATTCATTTAGGAATATATATACCTTAGACTTTAATACTTAGCATGAGATTTCTACAAGTTGTGATTTATATTCTTCGAGAATTATATGGATTTTCATAATCCACTAATTAAGCTGCATATTCGATATTCATTTGTTTCATTTGCGGAGATATAGCGAGAACATTCATTTCTTCTTAATAGGAGATTCAACCTCAATTGCTTTCTTCATTGACCCGATATAATCGCTACAAGCGATTTTGCCATGGACTTTATTTTCCGGATCGGGTTCTCACAAGAGAAACATTCGCAATTAAAGAGGTAGTGTTGTCGACAACTATTTTCTCTTCTCCCAATACTCTCACAATGTGAGAATATTTTATCTCTGTCATTTCCCAAACAAGAGATGGTATATTGTTCTACATATTCAACACTAATGATGCGCGGCGCTTAGTATGTTGGATTTCATCTTCATGATGATCCTCTTCATGAGGTGCTCAACCTTCTTCATGAGGCGTTCTCTTCATGAGAATGGAGGAGTTCCATTTCATTTCTATTTAACAAGTATATACTAAACTAGAACCCACAAAGGCCCGTCCCGTAGATTTAGCTTAATAGTATACATAGTTTACTACTAGTAAACACAACTTTTAGTTTATAACTTCAAGTTACTCCTCTCATTTCTAAAAAATATCGGCATATGCTCCGCTTCATGCTTTCACAAGAGCATTAGTCAAACTATTAGTTGACTTAGTGCGTGATAGTTTTTCTAGATCATTTTTTTCTTCTCTCGAAAATAATATTTGGCATTCAAAATAGGCTTTCTCTCCCCTATTGCCAATATTAGATCTTTTAATAGCATACTTCAATAGATATCCCCTATCATGGGCTTAAAACAATTCAAATTCATATATCTCCAACTACAAGTGGAGGCCCATTTATGTATGCTATGATTAGGTTTTATGGGAAATATTCACGCACATATTTAAACATGGGGGTTATTATTCATTATGCAAGTGAGCTAGAATACTTAAAATGCACTTAAGAATGTTCATCATTCCTATGAACTCAGGGATGTTCTCCCCCTGGTATGCACAAAACATAGTTTAGAAAAACTATTTCATTCTCTAGCTTCTTTATTATTTAGCCTAATAAATTAATTCAAGTACTCATACAATTAAAAATATGGACCATATACTACGAAAAATATAGATACGCAACATACAAGTTCACATGGAATTTCTTCTAGAATTTTCTAATTGCCATCAATGCAAAAATTCCTTAATGCCTTTTCTTCATAAATCCCAAATCATCATAATTGTGTTATCCACTACCTTAGTTCCACAATAATACATCCCATCAAATGGGTTAGACTCCATTGAGAAAAAATTTCATAGATTCACTCCCCCGATCTTAGAAATTTTGGTTGGCCCTAGATCAATCTATTGCTTATGCATGCAATGCATCGAAAGCAAAGCATTCCTTAGTTCAACGGGAACCATATAGACATAGCATGCTAGCTAGCTAATTTGATTATGAGGGGGAGCAAAAATAGCTACTAGCTACAACTATAGCTTGATTATGCTATGCTAATATTCATGCAAGAGTGGAGATAGTTGTAGCTCAATGAGATACACATGCAGGTGTAATGTGGAACGTTAAAATGCAGTCTAACATAATAGATAACAACAAATTGCAAAGCTACAAGCTTACTTGCAGTTAGTGCGGTAGAGAAAGTTAACTTCCTAGGAAGGACGCGAGAACTTCAAGTCTGATACATACACTTAAATATTGATTTAGGACGGCTATGCCTATTAAAAATATATTATCCACATTTTCTTATGCCTTTATCCAAAATTACTCCCCCCTTTTTCATGCCATAATTACTTTAAGTAGTAACTTGCTTCAAGCATTATCTATGAATAATCAATTCTAATGCTTTCATAGAATTCAAATAATACTTCTAGTATTCATTGATTATGACATGAACTTCACATATCCAATGTACCATTCGATTGTACACCATAGGACTCGGGGTAGAGAACAACTTCTAGTTCTCATGTTTGCTAAGACATATACATTTTCTTGGCTAAATCGATCCTTCCAAGATCAATTAAAATGCTAGTATAGTCCAACTATTCATGTGCTTTTAGGAAATTCAGTTTTCCATCTACTGCATGGTAGTGATGCACAAAGAACTATAACCTTTGTGGCTAATTATGGCTTCTTTGTGGATAAAATGAATGCAAAATTTATTTTGATAGGCAATGAGCAATTGTTTATATGTGAAAACATATAAATCTAATTTATTCCATGAGAAGTTCACACATATTACTTCAAGTAATTGCAACTAAGAATATTAAACGTTTCATATTAGTCTTCAAGCTAACAAATTAACCATTAACCACTTAATTCAACGGAATTAAAACTTAATGCACCACCATCAATACTATTAATACTAACGTGTATAAACTTCAAAGATAATAAGCACATGATTTAAGTTCTTCTTCAAGAGAAACTTTATATGTTCCAAATAATATACATTCTCACATGTCTTAACTTCTATACTTGACAAGCGGTAGCTTCATGCTTTATATTCAATAGTTATGATATGTAGTCACACGCCTTCAAGCGGTGTAACATATGCAAGCCACATATTCAAAATTATTGCAACTTAATATCCTGGTTTGTAAAAGTTTGTCTAAAAATTCTAACTCAATTTTCATGAGTAGTTTACGATGGTAAATTCAAATACTTCAAGTATTACATTGCTCTTTGATATTCTTATACACAAGAGACACTTCTTCAAAAATATAGTTTGATAAAATCTTATTTACCATCTTGTCTTCTAGACATTTACAAAGCTTCGAGCTATTGTTTATAGAGCAGCGTTAAGCATACAAGCTTCAAAATTCGACTTTCAATGCAATATGATATTCTATAATCATAATTTGGGATTTTACTCATGCATTGAGTCCCACAATGCATTTGTTACTTCTATCGGCCATATACTCATTCTAGAGAGTAATTCGAAAATATATATATCTTGAGTTTACTACACTTCAATGGTAGCAAAATATCCTACATGGATTTAATAATGACCATAACAAATAATTGTACTATTTGAGTAATTTTGGGATATCTTCTACTTCTTTTAAGGCATGCATATTAATATAACTTGGATCATGTGCATAGAAGTTTACTACATGTAAACGAGTAGCAAGGTGCAAAAAGATAGTGGATGGTTACTCAAAATATTCTTAGAAGCATCTTAGCACTTTTCATCCAAAAAGTAAATATGAGGCTCTCAAAGGTGACAAGTCTAAGGTGCAGGATTTAGAGAGCTCATTCCGCTATTAACTACGTGGGAAAAATAAAAGTCGATCGTGTAGAACAACAATTAAACTGCAGATTTCATGTTGTATACAAAATCTTATATATATGCGGTAAATAATACAATAAATATGCATAAACAGAGGCTATGGTTAATTATTCACGAGATACCCCAATAATTATATAATTCCAAGAATTACGAGGGGTTAACTCTACAGAGTAGATGTAGAATAATAAAAATCTAAAAATCCTTTCTAATTTTTAGGATTTTTATAGATTGTATCTGAATTTTCCTCGACACTTTTTCTTTACATATAGCCCAATTCATCCTTTTTCATTATACATACCCTAAAAACTCCTTTGGGCATAAGCGGCTAAGCGTCTGGACTGCTTTTGCCATGATGGTGGCGCGGCGAAGCTGCAGACGTTAGCGGAGATCCTATGAACATACAATGCATGCGGCACAATGTTAGCTAGCGAATGCAAGCACGCAGACTAGGTGGCATGCGAGGCCATGGGTATATGTGAGAAAACGGTTTTGAAAGCAAACCGTGATGCAATCTGCATAATATGGTTCGCAGGCAAACCTTTCACCGGGAGCGCATACGGACTTTGGATCGGCTTCCTATGATTTGACTATGGGTCACCATAGGATATCGACGGGTCACCACAGGGACACTTCATGGTCCTTCAAGATGCATCTAATGTTGGCTTCATGCCTAATTTTGCAAATATAATGGTGGAGGTATGGTGGCGTCACGGGCCGCGATGGTTACAAGGGGAGATCTAGTCCAAGCGCACGCCGGTGGCGCAAGGCACAAGCACGCGTGTGCAAGATGCGATCGATGCCAATGGCAAAACAAAGCCTCATGTGCCCTGCGGCGTTCGCCGTATTCTTCGTGTGCATCCAAACTCGAGAGAACGGGCAAACATACTCTGGCATGCATGACATGATCGGAGGAAAACTTTTTTTTTTTTATTATTATTCTATAATCATAGATGCAAACTCTGTGAATTTTACTTCAAGTATATAGTAGGTACTTCATGTACGATTCAACATGCATATAGTATATACAACGGCTCAATGACGAGCCTAAGCAATCTGCGACATCGTACTTCGTACCTTTGTTCTTGAATTCAAGGAAAAGCGAAGGTCGCCGTGATAGACGGTTCGGCTAGACGGGGGACTGCCGTGGCGATGAGTCGAGTCGGTTGCAGATTGGTAGCGGACGCGAGGTAGCAGATCCGTTCCGCTAACAACGTCGGGGATGTGACGTCGCCGGCGAAGTCGCTCGGCGAGGCGTTGGCACGCGGCGTCGGTCTGTAGAAGATCGCGGCGGCTTCAACGGCGATGTTGACGAAGAGCTTCTCGTCGGTCGATAGCGTGTTGTGAAACGCGTCGTCGTGATTTAGGACCTTCCCCTCTCCGTCTCTCATGATCACGTAGTAGATGAAAGTAGAACAAGTAGACACAAGATGTAGGGAGACTATTCTTTATTCATCTGAATCTTCGTTATTACAACATAGAGCTCCCATGTATATATAGTCACGCCAAGGCCTAAGAGTTTTGGTAAGAGCCCACATACAAACGGACTAGGATTAGGATTACTCCTTCTCCTTTCCTTCTAGGAAAGAGTCCGTGTGTTTTACAACACTCCCCTTGGGCGATTACCACGATATGCATATGCCTCATCAAAAACTCCATCCAAAAACCCGAAGGAAAAAAAAAACGGTTCTTGGAGAAAAGAGTACATCGATTAGATTAATTGCATTGCACATGTTGTCTCATTAAAAACCTTGTGTGAGAAAACCTTCCCGGTAAAAACTCACATAGGAAAAAAAGAGTACAACATTTAACCTTCTTGGTCATATATTCTTCGAGGATATACTATTCTTCATGAATAGGTATTGATCTTCATAATTTATGCATAAACTTCTCGTGTTTTAGCAAATATGATCTACTTGATCTTTGTAATTCTAGTGGTTTTACCTTAAAGGCGTTCAATAAAATATGCCCCCCTCATAAAGCCAATCTTTGAACTTCATTGTTCAAACCACACCTTTTCATAAATGTGTGTAAATAAAAGTTAGTTTATAATTCTTCTATGAATTATATAGGAGGAATATGCTTCATGCATAATGACCACCAATTAGTTGTGCAAAACAAATATATATTATCCTTCGGAGAAATAGATCCTTTCAGGAGGATTATGGGGGTAAATAAATTAATATTCAATATCTTCTAGATAGTGTATCAAACTTATACTAGAGTTTAGATACTTATAATTAATCCTTAGTGGATTTTCAAATTGTATTCTATAAATCTTAGAGATTTTGATTGTACAAATCCAGCCTTGCATTTGGCATTTGGGGGATAATTCAATTGCCAAAACCACCATTATTCTCATACCTTCTATGGTATTCTTAGAGGATATCATTAACTTCATGCTAGCTTTTCATACACTTTCTAAGTGTTTTGATGACACCTTCACGGTATTTAAGATTCCTTATTTTCTTTCTCTCGGGTCTATATTTACTTCAAGGATGAATGGTGTTTATTCAAAAATTGACTGGTAAATCCTTCATGGATTAATTCCTTCAAGGATGTACATTCATTCTTAGTGAATTAACAATTCTCTTCTATGAGATACATTCTCTCTTTGGATCGAGAGATGAGTGATATACACAATGACATAGCGTTATTCATCGTGTAAAATCATTCAATGATTGCAGTCCTTCTAGGATATGCTCTTCTTGAGACTTGAATATTCATTTAGGAATATATATACCTTAGACTTTAATACTTAGCATGAGATTTCTACAAGTTGTGATTTATATTCTCGAGAATTATATGGATTTTCATAATCCACTAATTAACCGCATATTCGATATTCATTTGTTTCATTTGCCGGAGATATAGCGTAACATTCATTTCTTCTTAATAGGAGATTCAACCTCAATTGCTTTCTTCATTGACCGATATAATCGCTACAAGCGATTTTGCCATGGACTTTATTTTCCGGATCCGGGTTCTCACAAGAGAAACATTCGCAATTAAAGAGGTAGTGTTGTCGACAACTATTTTCTCTTCTCCCAATACTCTCATAATGTGAGAATATTTTATCTCTGTCATTTCCCAAACAAGAGATGGTATATTGTTCTACATATTCAACACTAATGATGCGCGCGCTTAGTATGTTGGATTTCATCTTCATGATGATCCTCTTCATGAGGTGCTCAACCTTCTTCATGAGGCGTTCTCTTCATGAGAATGGAGGAGTTCCATTTCATTTCTATTTAACAAGTATATACTAAACTAGAACCCACAAAGCGTCCCCGTAGATTTAGCTTAATAGTATACATAGTTTACTACTAGTAAACACAACTTTTAGTTTATAACTTCAAGTTACTCCTCTCATTTCTAAAAATATCCGGCATATGCTCCGCTTCATGCTTTCACAAGAGCATTAGTCAAACTATTAGTTGACTTAGTGCGTGATAGTTTTTCTAGATCATTTTTTCTTCTCTCGAAAATAATATTTGGCATTCAAAATAGGCTTTCTCTCCCCTATTGCCAATATTAGATCTTTTAATAGCATACTTCAATAGATATCCCCTATCATGGGCTTAAAACAATTCAAATTCATATATCTCCAACTACAAGTGGAGGCCCATTTATGTATGCTATGATTAGGTTTTATGGGAAATATTCACGCACATATTTAAACATGGGGTTATTATTCATTATGCAAAGTGAGCTAGAATACTTAAAATGCACTTAAGAATGTTCATCATTCCTATGAACTCGGGGATGTTCTCCCCCGGTATGCACAAAACATAGTTTAGAAAAACTATTTCATTCTCTAGCTTCTTTATTATTTAGCCTAATAAATTAATTCAAGTACTCATACAATTAAAAATATGGACCATATACTACGAAAAATATAGATACGCAACATACAAGTTCACATGGAATTTCTTCTAGAATTTTCTAATTGCCATCAATGCAAAAATTCCTTAATGCCTTTTCTTCATAAATCCCAAATCATCATAATTGTGTTATCCACTACCTTAGTTCCACAATAATACATCCCATCAAATGGGTTAGACTCCATTGAGAAAAAAATTTCATAGATTCACTCCCCCGATCTTATTTTGGTTGGCCCTAGATCAATCTATTGCTTATGCATGCAATGCATCGAAAAGCAAAGCATTCCTTAGTTCAACGGGAACCATATAGACATAGCATGCTAGCTAGCTAATTTGATTATGAGGGGAGCGCAAAAAATAGCTACTAGCTACAACTATAGCGATTATGCTATGCTAATATTCATGCAAGAGTGGAGATAGTTGTAGCTCAATGAGATACACATGCGAGTGTGTAATGTGGAACGTTAAAATGCATCTAACATAATAGATAACAACAAATTGCAAAGCTACAAGCTTACTTGCGATTAGTGCGGTAGAGAAAGTTAACTCGGCCGGAAGGGACGAGGCGAGAACTTCAAGTCCTCGATACATACACTTAAATATTGATTTAGGACGGCTATGCCTATTAAAAATATATTATCCACATTTTCTTATGCCTTTATCCAAAATTACTCCCCCTTTTTCATGCCATAATTACTTTAAGTAGTAACTTGCTTCAAGCATTATCTATGAATAATCAATTCTAATGCTTTCATAGAATTCAAATAATACTTCTAGTATTCATTGATTATGACATGAACTTCACATATCCAATGTACCATTCGGTGTACACCATAGGACTCGGGGTAGAGAACAACTTCTAGTTCTCATGTTTGCTAAGACATATACATTTTCTTGGCTAAATCGATCCTTCCAAGATCAATTAAAATGCTAGTATAGTCCAACTATTCATGTGCTTTTTAGGAAATTCAGTTTTCCATCTACCCGCATGGTAGTGATGCACAAAGAACTATAACCTTTGTGGCTAATTATGGCTTCTTTGTGGATAAAATGAATGCAAAATTTATTTTGATAGGCAACAGCAATTGTTTATATGTGAAAACATATAAATCTAATTTATTCCATGAGAAGTTCACACATATTACTTCAAGTAATTGCAACTAAGAATATTAAACGTTTCATATTAGTCTTCAAGCTAACAAATTAACCATTAACCACTTAATTCAACGGGAATTAAAACTTAATGCACCACCATCAATACTATTAATACTAACGTGTATAAACTTCAAAGATAATAAGCACATGATTTAAGTTCTTCTTCAAGAGAAACTTTATATGTTCCAAATAATATACATTCTCACATGTCTTAACTTCTATACTTGACAAGCGGTAGCTTCATGCTTTATATTCAATAGTTATGATATGTAGTCACACGCCTTCAAGCGGTGTAACATATGCAAGCCACATATTCAAAATTATTGCAACTTAATATCCTGGTTTGTAAAGTTTGTCTAAAAATTCTAACTCAATTTTCATGAGTAGTTTCTGATGGTAAATTCAAATACTTCAAGTATTACATTGCTCTTTTGATATTCTTATACACAAGAGACACTTCTTCAAAAAAATATAGTTTGATAAAATCTTATTTACCATCTTGTCTTCTAGACATTTACAAAGCTTGAGCTATTGTTTATAGAGCAGCGTTAAGCATACAAGCTTCAAAATTCGACTTTCAATGCAATATGATATTCTATAATCATAATTTGGGATTTTACTCATGCATTGAGTCCCACAATGCATTTGTTACTTCTATCGCCATATACTCATTCTAGAGAGTAATTGAAAATATATATCTTGAAGTTTACTACACTTCAATGGTAGCAAAATATCCTACATGGATTTAATAATGACCATAACAAATAATTGTACTATTCGGAGTAATTTCAGGATATCTTCTACTTCTTTTAAGGCATGCATATTAATATAACTTGGATCATGTGCATAGAAGTTTACTACATGTAAACGAGTAGCAAGGTGCAAAAAAGATAGTGGATGGTTACTCAAAATATTCTTAGAAGCATCTTAGCACTTTTCATCCAAAAAGTAAATATGAGGCTCTCAAAGGTGACAAGTCTAAGGTCTGCCAGGATTTAGAGAGCTCATTCTCGCTATTAACTACGGGAAAAATAAAGTCGATCGTGTAGAACAACAATTAAAGCGCAGATTTCATGTTGTATACAAAATCTTATATATATGCGGTAAATAATACAATAAATATGCATAAACAGAGGCTATGGTTAATTATTCACGAGATACCCCAATAATTATATAATTCCCAAGAATTCTGGGGGTTAACTCTGAGGGAGTAGATGTAGAATAATAAAAATCTAAAAATCCTTTCTAATTTTTTCGGGATTTTTATAGATTGTATCTGAATTTTTCCTCGACACTTTTCTTTACATATAGCCCAATTCATCCTTTTTCATTATACATACCCTAAAAACCTCGCTTGGGCATAAGCGGCTAAGCCCGTCACGGATTGCTTTGCCATGATGGTGGCGTCGCGAGCCGCTGCGTTAGCGGAGATCCTATGAACATACAATGCATGCGGCACAATGTTAGCTAGCGAATGCAAGCACGCAGCTAGGTGGCATGCAGGCCATGGGTATATGTGAGAAAAACGGGTTCTTCGCGAAGCAAACCGTGATGCAACCGCACATAATATGGTTCGTGCAAACCTTTCACGGGCTTGGAACCACGGACTTTGGATCGGCTTCCTATGATTTGACTATGGGTCACCATAGGATATCGTGACAGGTCACCCCACAGGACACTTCATGGTCCTTCAAGATGCATCTAATGTTGGCTTCATGCCTAATTTTGCAAATATAATGGTGGAGGTATGGTGGCGCACGGGCCACGATGGTTACCGGGAGATCTAGTCCAAGCGCACGCCCGATGGCGCAAGGCACAAGCACGTGTGCAAGATGCGGATCGATGCCAATGGCAAAACAAAGCCTCATGTGCCTGCGGCGTTCGGCCGTATTGTTTGTGTGCATCCAAACTCGAGAACGGGCAAACATACTCCGCATGCATGACATGATCGGAGGAAAACTTTTTTTTTATTATTATTATTATTCTATAATCATAGATGCAAACTCGTGAATTTTACTTCAAGTATATAGTAGGTACTTCATGTGCGATTCAACATGCATATAGTATATACAGCGGCTCAATGACGAGCCTAAGCAATGCGACAATCGCATTACCTTTGTTCTTGAATTCAAGGAAAACGCGAAGTCGCCGCATAGGACGGCTCAGCTAGACCGGGGACTGCCGGCGTGGCGATGAGTCGATGCGGTGCGATTGTAGCTTGGGGCGAGGTAGCGGATCCGTTCCGCTAACAACGTCGGGGATGTCGGCGTCGTCGAAGTAGTCGCGGTGAGAGCGTTGGCACGGCGGCGGTGCCGAAGATGTCGGCGGCGACTTCAACTGGCGATGTTGACGAAGAGCTTCGTCGTCTTGATAACGTGTTGTGAAAGCGTCGTCGGTGATTAGGACCTTCCCTCTCCGTCTCTCATGATCACGTAGTAGATGAAAGTAGAACAAGTAGACGCAAGATGTGGGGAGACTATTCTTTATTCATCGGATCTTCGTTATTACAACATGTAGCTCCCATGTATATATAGTCGCAATCGAGGCTGAGAGTTTAGTTAGCAGCTTCACATACAAACGGATCGGGATTAGGATTCTCCCTCTCCTTTCCTTCAGGAAAGAGTCCGTGTGTTTTTATAACACTTTTGTATCTGATTTCAGGTAGTACACCCGGACGTTCAGGAACGTTCAGGA
>JADLZK010000039.1:0-88886 GCA_015847255.1 Hyparrhenia diplandra
AGACGTGCTCGGTGATAAAAAGTGTATAGTGAAAATGAAGGAATTTGAGGGGATCACACGATTACAAAGTTTGCTAACATCGCCAGAACACTTTCTGTTCTCTGTTCTTCAGGGGCCTTTTGAATCAGAGCATCCCCAACAAAACATATTACCCTGAAGACAAACTAAATGCAGAAGGCAGGTACCTGTTCTACCGAGAATGGTCAACTGATCTCTACAATGTGTCACACGGTAAAAGATGAATTCAACTAGCATTTGGTGAACCAGTTTTGAGCAAGCTGAGTACACAGAAAGAATAAACTGTGACGTAAACTGACATGCTCCTCAAATCCAAATTATTTTGAGGAAAAAAATTGCAGAGCACACGGAGTTTCACTCTTACGATCGAATAGCAGTAAAGACACAATTTACCGAAATGCTAGACTAATAGTGCTCCATGCAAGAAACAAAGTCTGATTCCGACTAGGCCTGAGTTTATCACATCACATACCACGAAAGAAAAAACGAATACCACGAGATCGAAATCAACAAAAGTCTGAAGGTGCGTGACGGCGCTCGGCGGCGACGGTGGTGGTGTCGAAGAAGAGGTCCTGCTGGGCGACGGAGGCAGCGGCGCGAAGGGGACGGAGCTTGTTCATCTCGACCTCCACCATGCGCCCCAGCTAAGTAGCTAGGGTTTGGGGTGGAGAGACCGAGGCGCTGTCCCCTTGTGGGCGGCGGGGGGGCGTGGTGGGCGTCTGGTCGTTTTGCGGTTTCGGGGGGCGCCGAAGGTGGACGAGGCGGAATTGGCGAAGGTCGGGGGTGGCCTTGCCGGAGGTGGCGGAATTGGCGAAGGTCGTGGTGGCCGTGCCGGAGGTGGCGGCTGGCGCTGCCGCGGCAGCTGAGCGGCGGTGGGCGAAGAGCTCCTCGCGGTCGTCGGTGCTGATCTCGATGCGGGTGGGTTGGCGGCGCAGCATCGTGTCCTGGTGATCGATTCTTCGTGGGTTCACAAAGGCCCTGAGCCCAATAAACAAAGTATTTAGTTATCTACGTATGAGTATATTCCGATCTGTTTTCAGCAACACTTCAGTCTTGTGGAACAAGAGTAAAATCTGCATCTATATATCTTTATTTGTTTGAAGTAGCATCTATACATATCTTCACACACATGACATATGTGGAGCCTGTCCTTCGCCGGGTGGCGTAGTGAGAATTACACGCTCAGATCGGGCCGATTCAATTTAATCATGGGGGTGTCGAGACGACTTAATTTGTCGGCGGGGAATGTCGACTCCCGCCGGCCTTCCTACCCAATCGGGCCCTTCCACCCCTCTATCTCCGAATTTACTCCTCGACGGATCTCTCGGCCTTCTATCTCCGGATAACCCGGGCGGATTCTCTCACATCGCGGATCTCCGCTACATTCATCCTCTCCTATCCATACCCTTCTTTCCCCCTTCAGAGAGGAGAAGGAGGAGGTTTTGAAGAAGGATATCTTGTCGACTACTCAAGAAAAGAATGAAGTTATGGCAAAAAAAGAGAACCTGAAGGTATCTCATATAACACTAGCTCTTACCTAGTTGCAAAATGATGTGTTGAATGTTTGTGCTAATGCTTTACCAGTTATAAAAAAGATTGATTTGCATGTTTGTGCTGTTGATCTATACCCCAGATAGTAGTAATAATTGTAACGCCCCGCTTCCCCCCAGGCCAGCCCGCTTATTAAGCCCCGACCGGGTGTCACATACTCACCCCTTAGGAGACCGACATCCCGCCGATCAACCCCATGTCGTGAAATGTCCCCTCTTACACGCCCCGCGGTGTCCGCAAGCCAAGATGTGTTCATGCCCGCAAGAATCGCGCTCCACATGCACGCGGAAACCACAAGGTCAGCCTTTGATACCATTTGTAACGCCCTCGCTTCCTCGAGGTCGGGCCCGCTATATCTGCGCCTCTAGGATCAAGACTATCCTATTGCACCAACACCCGCCTTTTTCTAAGCACTTTGTCCTCACTCCGCCAAGCACTTAGCGACTTCCCTATTTGGCCACACTCCATCGCCAGTTTCCAAGACGCTTTAACTTCGGGAGATTTTAGAAGACTCAAGCCTCTAAAAAAGAAGTTGCAACTTGCTAAAAGGAGTATTCTATCAACCTTATTAAGCCCCCGCCTGTGGTGTCACAATAATGATGATGTGCCTGCTTCTCATGGTCAGTTCTTAGCAACTCGTATCTGGTTACCCGATTTTTCGGTCGCAATTGAAAATTCGCTAATGAAAATCAAGTACTCCGAGCATTAGCCTTCCAAAAAAACATCACCAAATTTTGGTACCCGTATAATTCGGTTCTGCCCGCATTCCCACCCAATTCGACCCTATAAAAATAACAAGATAAACAAAATTTCATTAGCAATTTAAACATAATTTCATTACGATTTGTGTAGAATTTGAACAACAATTAGGTGGAGAATAATATATTATAGTCACTCTATTCAAACCAAGATAATTATATTGCAATAAAGTGATAATTTTAAGTGTACAACTAACAAAAAGTGATAAATGCAAAGTATGAAGTCAAAACTTGGGTAGTTGGGTAGTTTGGGTAATCGAATATACACCCTAATTACCCAAAACAAATTTCTCGTGTAATTAAAATCGCTATCCTAATTTGGGATCGCGTACCTTAGGTTTGGGTAATTCCCGTCCCTGTTCTAAGTATTTCGGTACGTAAAAGGTAATGGGTATCGTATTTTCCCTGTGCTTAATTTAGCCAATAAAAATGGGTGTTAAGATGAATTGCAATAGTTTCGGTAAACTTTGATGTTAGAGAGAACTAAAACTGTGGAGGAATAATTTATTTATCAAAAAATACAAAAATAAAATGAAAAAACAATGTGGAAATATTAGGAATTCCAAGTTGAATCTCGGTGTCAAGTATCAATGAGATGATATTTTTGAAGTGATGATATGGAGGATTTGGACAAGTTATCCAAAATATGAAAAAGCGGGCTTCTGGAAAGAAAAAAGTAAAAGTTTTCCTAAGTGGAGGGATGCAAGACCAAGGTAAACTTGGTATGCAAGACCCCAAGAGTACTACTCTTTGGATATGAGAAATAAAATAAAAAGAAATAAAAAATGATATGTGGGTTAATTTAGAACTGAGGGGTATAAAGCAGGTAAACCCCTACCTTATGAAGAATCTCATCATCAATACAAATTCCAGCCATTGATTGCAAGAGACTATGGTGTTGATTTTAAAAGATTCCATGAGAGAATGGGATCATATTAGGAGTACCTTTGGATATGGAATCCATCCAAAGGTAAGTCTAGAGGTATTTTTAGTTGGAATCCTTTTAGAAAGATTTGATGTGGGTTCTTTTAGACAAGGTGAATTCATTTTGCAATTAAATTTGTGGGATAAGGCCTTTAAAAACTAAAATGAATTTGTCGGGTTGTATATGGTTTTGCTAGAGAGGAATTCAAAAACCGCTTTCTTAGCGGAACTATCAAATTTTTTATGCAAATTGTTGTGAACCTTGCATTATTGGGGTGACTTTTAATATAATCAGATATACACATGAGAAAAAGTTCTATGACTGGAGTTCATAGACACACTCTAATTTTTAATGCTCTAATCCAATTTTATGAACTAAGAGAGTTACGTATATATATATTTCTGTGGCACTTTTACCTAGACTAATAACCAGGATCCTCCAATATTAGAGAAGCTTGATAGAATTTTAATGACTAGGATGGGAGGATATGTTTCCACAAGCAACTGTGAGAAAAGTTACCTAGAGAAATTTCAGATCACAATCCTTTGATAATTTCCATGGGGATGACAGGCCGTAAAACCGCCATTCAATTCTCATTTAATTTAAATTGGTTGAAAAATCTAGAATTTTTATAAAAGTTGAGAAGATATGGAAAAGGCCTTGTAGGACCAAATCTGCTCTTGATAAGACTCAACAAAAAAAAAAATGATTAAACAGTATTTGAAGGGTACAATTTACAAGGGGAATGGAGAAACAAAAGAAGAAGTTTTAGGAGGAACTAGCTGAATTAGAGTCTATTGAGGAAAACAATGGCCTATCATGTGAGCAAGTAGACAGAAAAAGTCTTTTCAGATTACATGAAAATTTAAAAAGCATGGAAGAAGAAATTTATTGGCATAGTAGAAGCCATGAAAGATGGCTACTTAAAGGGGATAGCAAATACCTTTTTTCATAAATGTGCTAGTGGTAGGAAAAGGAAAAAACACAATTTCGGCACAGAATGAGGATGGAAACATTGAAGGAGATGATAAACCTATTAAAACATGCCAATTATTATAGTGGAATTATTTTCAACCATTTACATATGATGTATCCTTGGATGAATCATTTTGGAATAGTATTCCATATATTTCTGAGGACCAAGATATTATATTTAGCAAACCTTTTACAGCGAGAGTAGTTAAAGATGTCTTAGGACCAAAATGGAGCCTAACAAAGCTCTCGGACCATATAAAAATGCCTATTGAGTTTTTTTTAGGCCTGTTGTAATATAATAAAAAGTTGACATATTGCAATTGTTTGATGATTTTATAATAATAAAGTGGACATTTGTAGATTAACCGTGGTATCGTTACTTTGTTGCCTAAAGTGGTAGATGCTACCAAGATACAACAATTCGCACTTCAATATGTTTGCTCGCTTGTTTATACAAACTTATTACAAAGACTTTGACAATTAGATTGGAGTTGGGGAAACATTATTCATGATTTATGAAAAATAGGAACATTACATCGAGGATTGCTTGTTTGAATGAAATCACGTGTGAAACTAAAAGAAGGAAAGAGATTGGAGTGGTGCTAAAGTTAGATTTTGAAAAAACCTATGACAAGGTTAGTTGGAATTTGTTGTTTATGTGCTTAGAAAAAAAAGGATTTGGGGAGAAATGGGTGCAACTAGATAAGGCAAGTTGTCTACGGTGGGGCCAGTTAGTGTCAAAATAAACAATAAGATTGGACCTTACATAAAGAGTTATAAAGGGATAGAACAAGGTGATCCTTTATCACCCATTTTATTCAATAGTCATTGTAGCTCTACTTCATTTGACTAGAAATGGTTCGCCAAACCCAAGAAAAAATGATTTGATTCTTGGTTTGATTAACCATATTATCCCTAAAAAGTGTAGTCATTTACAATATGCTGATGATACCATTTTATTCTAGAGAATACCACAAATATGAAACCGTTATTACATATGTTTGAAATGTTACCGTTTAAAGATAAATTTCCAAGAGTGAAGTCTATATGATTAAACAGAGGAGGATCTAGATATGCTGAAATTTTTAATTATCAAATTGGTTTGTTCCCAATTAAATATCTTGAAGTCGATTAGTCCTAGCAGATTAAAGATTAGAGATTGGCTCCCTTTAGTTGAAAAAAAGGGGACAAAAATTTGAATATTTAGAAAGGTGGTTTCTTTGTCTATGGCTGGTAGGAAAGTTTTAATAGAATCCATCTTGAATATGAAGATTCAAGACTCAACCATCTATCCCTAGTCGCACCCTTTGTATCAAAAAAGAGGCATACCTTTTATGCAAATTGATGACAAAAGGGGAGAGATTGGAACAAAAGATATGGAAGATTGGAACAAAGATATGAATATGGGGAGAGAATGGATTATGGACATAGAAAATAAGAGGCAAGCAAAATTGAAGATTAGAGGAGGATCAAAATTCTTGGACAAAGAGAAGCACACAAGTTGTGGGAGCAAGCTCATGAACTTGATTGATTGCATTTGATATGTGCATATTCATGTGCTTGCTTGCATTTTACATAAGTTTTAAAATTTTATATGCAAATGCTTGTGTGGTGTATGCTAGTTGTATAACTTGATTGATGATATGATAACTAGCATGCATAGGTTGTAACTAGACATATATAGTTTTCACGTGGGATAATGTGTTCATCTCACATGGTATCTTGAGTTTTGATGTATGTCTTAGTTACATGGATGGGGGCGAACTGCCAAATTCAAGACTCCGATTGGTATCACGCTTGTGCTGTTTATCCTATACACCTTAGCATCACTTTTGTAGTGTTAACCCTCCCAAAATTCATATTTATGTGCTGTGTGCAAACTTGAATTCAAATGGTGGGCACACATATAGGGGAGTTACCTACTACCAACTCGGTGTTTTATGGTGCTTATCCAAATCTTGACATTGAGCTTAAATGGTGGATAAGTGACATAAAATCCAAAACCAAGATAGCAATTTATACTTGTATAAATGCAAAGCTTAAATTAAATCTTCAATTCCATATTTTAGTGTTGCCATCAATTACCAAAAGGAGGAGATGAAAAGGTCCCTTGTGGCTTTTGGTAATTGAGTGCCAACATTAGGTGTGGATTCAACAATGTGATTGAGATAACAGTTACGGAGATTGGTTCACATATGATGATGCAAATGAAGGAGCTTATTTGCATATGAGACATGACATGGAGTCATGTGACCGAGGTGGTGAAGATCAAGACAAGGCTTGGCTTGATAACGCCAAGTGTGAAGGGCAAGTCGCAGGGCTTTGAAGTCATGGACCGTGAGAGGCGGTGAAGCTTGGGCAAGACTTGGCGCCGACGGACCGTCACAATGGTGAAGAGCAAGTGGGTCAAGATCGATGCACCAAGAAGGTCATGTGATGATATGGAGTGGATCATATCATTCTTGATCGTGTTGGTGCATTGGTTGGGGACGACTTGGAGATGGAGCGAAATGGAAATGCGCAAGGCAAGGGGTATAACCTATAGGGCATTTCATTTCGCCGGTCGCGAGGAGCTTAGAGAAGTTTATGACCGGGGTTTAGGATAGATGGCCGTGACTATCAAGAGGGGCAAACTTGTTTGCATATCGGCCATCTAGTGCCACGCAGCGATCTAACTTTGCGATATGTTAGGATCGAGTGGGCATGGTAAGAGCAAGAGAAAAAAATCCTTTTAAAAATGATTGTGAAAAATGCTAACACACTTGCACATGGAGATATACACTTGTTGGTGTTGGCACATTTGCAAAGGAGAAGCCGCGGTGTTTTTCTCGGACACTTGTACTGACTTTGGAGTGGAATACTGCTTTGATCCGTTGTTCTTTTGGATCAGGTAACCATGTGGGTTGTGTAGCCCTCTGAGTTAGCTTTCCATAGAGTCCAAGATCATCGAAAACGGAGTTCGGATGAAGGAGATATCGCCGTTTTACGAGGCGGTGTCCGGACGGGACGTTGTGACGGACACTCCGGGTCCGTAGTCAGGTCGAGGTCCGGTCAGGCCTTTTGGAGGAATGTTCACCGGAGGGGTCCGGTCAAAGTCCGGTCGGTGCGCCCGGTCACTTCCAGAGAGGTCTTTCGGGCGTTTTTAAGTGTCGGAGCGCCCGCCGGTGACAGCAAGGTCCGTCCGGACGGGAGCCGAGGCGTCCGAATTTTAAAAGCGACTAGTAACGACTAGTTTTTGGCCTTGGGGCTATAAATAGAAGTGGTGGCTGGCCATGGCTGGTTGCTAGGCACCTTGGGACTTTGTGTCCATGCTTGAGAGTGCTAGAGAGCCCTCCCACTCACATATGCTTGATAGTGTTCATCCGATTGTGAGAGATCGATTTCTAGTGCGTTGCTTTGAGAGATTACATCGTGGTGGCACTAGGTGATCGTGTTGCAAGCCCAGTGCTTGTTTTTTCTTGGAGGTTGCCACCTCCTAGACGGGCTTTGGTGGCAAGAGACTCCGCTGAAGCATGCAAAAGGAAGATTGTGCGGTGCCCGGGAGGAGGATTTGTGAGAGGTTCAGCTTTCACCTCGGGGACACAAGAGTGACACTACTAGGCGTGTCATTGAGTTTACCTCACTTTTTTGAGTGTGGGTTCAATCGTGGTGCCTTGAGGGGCTCACTTGAGAGTTGTATCTTGCGGTACCTTGCGGGCGTGCCTTGAGGGCAAAGTGATTTGAGGATCACACCCAAGAACCATCTAGGTGAAACACCGGGAAGAAACCACCCAAGGTGTTGGTCGACACAACGAGGAGTAGGGGGAAGTTGGCAAGCTTCCATACCTCGATAAAAAAATCACCGGTGTCAACTTGTCCTTCTTTCTTGGTGGTTTGCATTCTCCAAATCACAAGCTTTGTATTTACATTCATTTGTACCTTGTGCTTGTGTTTTGGAAGCTCGTGCTATTACTTCTTGTGTAGCGTGTTTAATTACTTTGCTTAGTTTGTGTAGCTAAATAATTTGAGCCTTTGGATTAGGCGTGTGTCGCCTTGTCCATTGTGCATCTAGTGAGCTTAGGTTGGCTTTTGTGCTTTTGCTCATTAGAATTGTGTAGGAGCTCACCCTTGTTTGAAGTACTAGTGCATAGGTTTGTGTGACCTTGCAATAGAAAACGGTTAGGAGAGCTCAAGCTAGGCTTATCACTCATTTGCTTTGTGTAGAATCTTTTGTGAGGTGATTTAGAGTCATAGCTAGAGGGGTGAAGTCTTGGCTAAATGAACAGTTTCAATTCCGCATTGCATTGGGTTAGCCGGCGCAATTAGTTTTAGAAAGGACTATTCACCCCCCTCTAGTCCCCATCTCGACCCTACAACCTTCTCCCTCCGCATTCGGCCATCTCCAACCCTACCCTAAATCTCAATCCTCTCCATGCACCACTATACTACGTCGATGCCTTCACCGCCGCTTCCCGCTTGAGTTCCCTGAACACCCGCGAGCTCTCCTCGATGATGTGTGAGCAACGATCATAGTCCGTGGGTCGGCGCCCCCTCGTCTAACCTCGTGATGGCGCCTCCTCCAGCACCTCAAACTCTTGTGCGCTAGCCTAGCCTCCCGCTGATCATCGACCGCCGTCACGGTCCGTCCCTTTCACGCCTCGATGGGCTCCATCACCTGCGTCACGCCCGGGCGCATTTAGGTTTGTTGTTTCGAAGGAGCAAAGTTTATTCGGCCGCATTCCCACCACCATTTGCCATTTCGAGTCCCCGTGGCCCAAAGTTCACACCACTGGACACCGGCCATGATGACTTCATCTCTATGGCGGGATCGGCAATGGCGTGTGAAAGAAGAGAAGAGGTTTGGGCCGGGTTCTATATGAAGGAGCAGATCTTCATTGAATCGGGTTGATATAAAAGGAGGCGGTTTGATGCTAGCATTTATTGTATTGATTTCGGACGAGGACCGCACACTGTGACGCTCTTAGGGTACTATATAAATCTAGGGAGGTTGCTTTTTTTCTATCAATGTTTTCATTGTCAACCTTGTAAAAGTGATGTTTGGATTATTTATTATTATTATTGGAGATGTTTTTAGGAAATTTTTAGTGAAAGTTCTAGAAGAGTTTAATTTGCATTTAACAAACCGTTACATAAGCGTTTTTATGGCAGCGCAAATATAAGAAATGAGTTTCATGGTGATGAGAAAATCTCTTTGACTAGGTTACCAACTCAATATCGGCCATAGAATTTAAATGTTTATGAAATAAAAAATTATGCATTAATATTGTTGTTTCATCTATTTTATTGCAATCCTATGTTCAGAAACAACGTTGTGGAACTCTCACACAAAGTGGTCATAGACCAACTCATCATCCTAAAACATGCAAGTTTAGGTGGATCCCACTAATTTTGTCCCATTTACTCATTCATACTCTGTCTTATCCTCTCCTCCCATCCTTGCCCTGATCCCGCCTTTGCTCTCGCCGCATTATGCCCTATTGCACTCTAACAAGTGTGTGTTTGGTTTTTTGCACATGAACTAGATTGACCTATCCCAATTTTAAGGGCCGGGGATGAACTCGCCTCATGTTTACTTTGGAGGAATGGATCCATTTGGTGTGAGGGGTAGAGTGGATTGAGACGGATGACATTCGTTTCTTGTTAGCTTCTACTTTCCTTGGTCTGCAATGTAAGCCATTGTTCCCCTTCTTCCACCCCTGTTGTCAGGAGCTATGTTGCCTTGGCCTTGCCTTACCGCAAGACAAGCAATGGTGCGACCAATGGCCCGGCACCGGCACACTCAAAGATTCCCCTCATGCCAGCGCCTTGTGGCTTGGGGGGCATCGGTTTCCACGGGTACCAGCCCGTACAAGCACTGTGGGAAGTCGGGCTCGGGCTACTACTTGGTTTTGGTAGCTTGGGGTAGTGGCCGAGGCTCCAAAGCCTCGGCGATGGTTGTCGGTTGCTCGGTGAAAGGTTTAAATATGGCTAGAGGGGGATGAATAGCCTCCAAAAAAAATTCTACCATTAGGAGACAGGAGTGTGTTAGTGAAACAAATGGCAAAAAGCTTTTTTCCTAGCTCCGGTAAAGGTTGCAAGCTACCTATCCAAAGAAATAAAATTTCTACAAAATTACTTTAGTGGCAAGCATGTTAGTAAAACAAATAGTGAAAAAGCTTTTTTCCTAGCTCTAAACACGGTTGCAAAGCCACATATCCAAGCAATTCTAGTATATTTTTGATCTCAATGTCACACACAACACTAGTCAGTACTCCAAGTTAATGAGCTCTCAAAGACTAACAGGAGCCTCACCCACCACTTAGGCAAGAAAGCTAGCTCTCAAGACTAACTAAACTAAAGAGCATAGCACAACTAAAAAAAAAAAAGTAAATGCTAGAGTAGAGAGTGCTATAACAACATTGAGCAAGAGAGATGAAGCCAATAACCAATATGGATATCCAATCAATCACAAGATAACCAAGAGACAATGAGACTATGTTTGTATCTCAAAGGTTCACTTGTTTGGCAAAGCTAGTCCTCATTGTGTTGACCAATACTTGATGGTTCGACGGTCCAATTGGTGTCACACAAAACCAAACCTCCTCCAGGCACCACAAGATCCCACCACACAAGTGTGATAGCTCAATGATATGAGAAATCTACTAGATTTGTCTTTGGCAGTTCTAGGGGAAGTGGCACAAGAACCTCTCACAATCACCGGAGGTAGCTAAGAACAATCACCAACTCTTGTGACATTCCTCCACACCTCCAAGCTGATTGGGTGACAGCTATCATCAAGAGTAACAAGAAATCCCCAACAATAACAATCCCCCGGTACCACCACTAGATGCAATCAATCAAGCAAATGCACTTAGAATCACTCAATCTCACATTGGATTAGCAATCAACTAAGAGAGATGAGTGAGAGGGAGCTGCTTAGGCTCACAAATGATGTCAAGTATGTAAAATGCCAAGAGTGATGCCTTGGAGCTAGCTGACACCTATTTATAGCTTCCCTCCATAGCCACCAACCGTTGCCCCCTCAATAGGGACGAAATGGGGGTGACCGGACGCGCTTGCTCTAGATGACGGACGGCACCTATGATTCAGCATCGGCCCCTCAGTCTCAATCTTCATTGAGCTCATTGCACTCAATTAAGCTTGGCCAAATGTGTTGGTTAGGCGATCAGATGTCCCATGGGAGCATCAACGTCTGGTCAACGCAATTTCCATATAATGAGGTTCCAAAGAGCATTTTTAATATCAACCGGGCGTGTATGCCGTCGGGGGCCGTCGGTGCTCCATGTCTCGTCGAAGTTCGAGCGACTCATGCACTTTGTACATTGACCGACGCGGCACCAACACGTCCTATCGCATGCCCTCAACAACAACCCCGTCATGGCTGAAAAACACAACCACGCTGAACAATTGGTGGGATGCTTCCGGGTCCTCTGAACCTTGTCGCGTGTAAGTGGGCCTTTCTCCAACTATTTCCTTCACCCTTGCTTTCAACTTGCCAACCACAAAGTGTGCACTCACGTGCACATGTGTTAGCATTTTTCAAAGCAATTTGCAAGGGTTAGAAGTTAGCACACTAGGTCCTAATGCACAAAACATGAATGAATTCACCTAGTGACACTTGATAACGAAGTGATTCTCGAAAATTTCCCTCTTAATAGTATGGTTATCGATTCTAAACATACTCACCCTATATGGTGTCTTGAATACCAAAACAATAGATTCTATCAAGTTATACCTCGTCCTTGATCCATATTTTTGTTTTTATCTTTCTTCTTTTCCAAATGTGGAGCACTTGATCATCTTTTGGCCACCACCAAGTCACCATGATCATCATTAGCTCTTCCACTTGGATAGGACCACCTTTACTAATTCACACACTTAGACAAAGGTTAGTCCTAGGGTTTAATTAATTATCCAAAACCAAACTAGGGCTTTCACTTGGGCCCACCCTGACTCCTCGATTTGGAGAATGCGTGCAAGCGTGCTCGATGGTATAGCCGCCAAGCCCCATTTGATTTAGGAAATCTGGGGGAGGGGGGGCATTGGTACCTCCGATATTTCATGCTACTTGTCATAGAGTCAAAGCCTATTTGTTTGGCCAAAAGTTGAAGCAGTTTGTTACTAGTTATGTGCAAGCTTGTGACATTTTCAAAAGAGCCAAAAGTGAGCATGTGAAACTTCCTTTTGGTTGTTACAACCTTTGCTAGTACCAACCAAAGGTGTTTGGTCCATGATATCGTATGAACTTTGTGGAAGGCTTACCCAAATATGATCTTGTTGATGTTATTCTAGTGGTTATTGATAGGACATTTTCTTCCATTGTCTCATCGTTAAACTAGGTGGCAAAGCTGCATTTAAATCAATTATACAAATTATATGCATTGCCTCAAGCAATAATCACCGATGAGACAAAATCTTTCTGCTTGCAAGAACTATTCGCTTTTGTCTAATAATCAACTATTAATGAGATCTTACCAACCCAAATAGATGGGATGATCTGAAAAGATTGAATCTATGTTTAGAATCTTTTCTTTGTTGCACTATTCATGCTTGCCCTAAACAATAGAAAAAGTGGTTGCTTATTAGCCGCTACTAGTACAATATTGCATTTCAATCTTCATTATTGGGTCATATTCCTTTTGAAGTCTTGTATGGACATCCTCCATGATGTTAGGGAATTCTTGAGTGTGCAGCTTGGATGATGAGAAAAGATCTTTTGTTGTCTATATTGATTTAGCAATTTAAACACTACTACTCAACGTATTTATCGTGGCAATTTTTTAGATTAACCATGGCGCTTTTCAACCACCATGGAGAGAAGGCCCATGGCTTTTTTTTGCCCCACCATGGTTAGTAAAATAGAAAAAAAAGTCCATCCCAAACCCTAACGAGCCTCAATCTTGGCATTGCTTGCCATCGCATCCGCCACCGACCGGGTCGTGTCCGTTGCTGTGGGGTCGACGGAGAGCTCCTCCTCCGGGATCTACCATGTTGACGCCAAAGAAGATCCTCGCAGCCCTCATGTGAAGAGAAGGAAGGGGCCATGTGTGCTATGTTGTCCGGGATCCACACGAGGGAGGTTAAGGAATAATGGATCGGATCCGTCACGGTGGGCTTCATCGCCGTGATCACGCCACCGCGGGAGATGTGGAGCGATCCACGTATCCTGGGCGTGCCGCCTGCCATGTGTTGGATCGGAGATCACTAGTGCCATGGCCTCGGCACTCGCACCGAGGAGGATGGTGCGCCCCTCAAGGTGGTGGTGTGGGTGGGGGCCGTTGATGAAGAGAGGGAGGGGGCACTGAAGGACCGAAGAGAAGGAAGGGGCCAGTGGGTGAAGCTCGCCCGCCAGGGATAATCGAGGAAGGGGTGTGGTCTGGGCAGGGACGCCGAGGAGGGGGAGGCACCGCGATGGAGAGAGCAACATGCGTCTAGGAGGGGAGAGTGAGAGGGAGTAAATGGAGGAGAAACCCCTAAGTGCTCAATATATACTTTCCCAATAAGGTGGAATGGGCCACCGGATTCCATGGGATTGCTAGTCCGCAAATGGGCTTCAATTAACCACGGCCCACCACGGTTAATCGATTTTATGTGGCGTTCCTATAATCATCACAGTTAATTAAAAAAAAACCACACTTCCTCAAAAAAATAAAAAAAAAACCACCACGGTTAATCGGGAATTAATTGTGGCAGTTTTACATAAAAATTGTCACCATTAAAAATCGAGAAACGCCTTCTGAAATATTTTTTATGTAGTAGTGGACTTGAGTGTAAAATGAGAATGAAATCCCCGGTTGATAAAGGCAGATATAAAAGGCGGTTTGCAAAAGGTGATTTGGTCGATCTTAAGCTGCAACCTCATGTGCAATCCTCATTTGCCGATGGAGACCACATCACAAGCTTTGTCCTTCGGATTTTATAGGCCTTATTACAAGAATCTAAAGTGAGTGGGGCAGGTTGCTTATAAACTAGACTTACCCTACTAGTTAGATTTGTCTAGTTGTTCACGTGTCACAGCTCAAGAAGAATGTTCCCTCCAATGTTCAAGCCCCAACCGGTCGCTCAACGGCTATACTGATCCTTTGTTTTAGTCACCTTGGAAGGTGAAAAGGATTTGAAGAGGAGGTACCTAGAATTTTAGATCGGAAACCATTGGTTCTTGACGTCAGGACACCCTCCTAGGCACTGCGGCCCACAACCACCAGCGCCCGAATACTAACCCTTCGACCGTCTAGAAGCCTAATCCTCGGGAGACGGCCGGGCGTTCTTTCACGCTCCCACTTATTCAGCCGCTCGCTACCTTATCCATAAAAAAAAAGAAGAAAATCTTCGTTTGGCCTTCATCCCGCGCCAAGCATCGCTGTGGCGCCTCCGCTCGGGCTTCTCGCACCTTCTTCCCTTCACTGTCCGCCGGATCTCCCAACGGGCCCCGCTCCTTGGTGCGCCAACTTGTCAGCGACTCCCTGCGCCTAGGGACAACCCCTTCTTCCTGGTTGCTCACGCCTGCAGAGCTCGTCACCGAAAGTGGTCGCACTGGGACATCCTTCCTCCCCGACCCTCGCTGGGCGAGCGGCGGCAGCGGTTGGCTCGTGCCATTGTTGGTGCGTCCTCGGCTTCCCCTCCCCCGGCTACGGCGACGGCGGCCCACATCCTTTCCGTCGTCCCTCCCGCTAGCCTCTAGAAAGCGCGACAACGCCGAGGCTACTCCACAAATCCGGTGGCCATAGCATTCCCTGCGTCGGGCTCCCCCTCTCCCCTATGCTTCTCCCATGTATTGCAATTGTATTGTTTCAATTGTTTGAACATTTTCGAGAGGTATGTTTCAAGTATAATCATATGGATGTTGCACATGTTGCAACTGTTTGAGAGTCCTGTCGCAAGTGTTTGGGATGTTTTAGCAATTTGTTTCATTTGTTTTTCTTGTGTTTATTTGGATATTGCATTTGTTTCACACATATGTTACATACATGTTGTTCGGATGTTGCGATGGGTTGCAACAGTTTTCATGTGGGTTTCAAATGTATTTTTCAAGTGTTTTCTTAAGCATATTTCAAGTGTTTTTATCAGTCATCAACTTTATGTTGCAACGGTTGTCTTTGGATGTTTGAAAGGTAGATCTAGGGTTGTATCTCTCCTCTCTTCCACTTATGTTGTATTTTTCTCTCTCGGAGCTAGCGGGGCATCTAGAATGGGTGATGTACATATTTTGCAATGATTTCAAGTGTTTTTAGTAACTGTTTCAAACACATATTTCAAATGTTTCATCTATTTTCAGACATATATTGCGGTGTTTTAAATCCCGGGCTATAGAATTTAGCGCCCGACCTCGCTAAAATGCTATTTTGGCACTATAGGCGCTATTTGGCGCTATAAGCGCGCTAATGAGCATCGCGGTACCTGCTTTTGGGCGCTATACCACGCTATTTAAAAACACCGACATGTTGCAATTATTACGTCTAGATGTTTCAAAAGTATATTGGGTGACTCATCTTCAACTTTTGTTGGTTTGCATCCTCCACGCATTCAGTCAATAGAAGCGGGATGTGGGAGGTCACGGGTGTGGGTATTTGTGGTGGTCTCCACCGCATGGCTCGGGATGTGGTAGTCACGTGTGTGGGTGGTTTGTGGTGGTCTCCACCTACATGTACGGCACGACATGTAGCACCAAGCACTCAAAATGCAGAGCAGCATGCGGGGCCTAGGAACCCAAGCACTCAAAATACAGAGCAGCATGCGGGGCCTAGGAACCTAAGCACCTACTCCCCTCGTCCCAATATAAGCGACGTTTTTGGGAGTGTACACGCAGTACCAAGACATTGTCTAAGAGCAGGTACAATAATGGGCTATAAGCCAACCTAGTCAGCAATTTTGATGATGTGGAGGGGAGAAGTGAAGAGAGAGAAGAGAGCTTGGCTCTTGTTCTAGCACCAAGCTGGGCACGGATGCATAGGTATTAGTGGGTCCCAATAGATATGGATGTGAGGAGGAATATGAAAGAGAAGGGAAACAAATAATAATAAAGAAACTTTTGCGACCAACTAAGAGATAAATTGTTGTATAGCTTGGCTATTAGTACTTGGTTTATAGCCAAGCACTTGGCTCTACTATTAGCCATGCTCTAAAAGATCACAACACCCCAACGATAATCATTGCTTAAAGTGACAGTTGAAAAAAAGTGCACTACTTTTGCATTAAAATAACGCTTAGACAAGCACTAGCATTTCTCCTCTCCACCGCCTGCCTGTTTTTTATTCACTATACAGTGCTGCTAGTGGACGACAATGAATTGACTGATGGGAACGGATTGCTGTACTCCCTACTCTGTCTTCGGTGCCGGGCCTAAAACAACGGCTGTGTTTAGAGCCCAAATTTCTCCCCAAATTCCACTATACAAGAAGAAGATTATCTGTCACATCAAAATGTCGGCACACGTGTCAGAGTACGAAATGTAGGTAAATAAATAAACTAATTGCATAGTTTAGATGTACATTGCGAGACGATTCTTTTGAGCCTAGTTACACCATGGTAGGATAATATTTACCACTAACAAACGAAACGTCTTCTACAATATACGATGTGACATCCGCCCAAAATTTTGCACCAAATTTTGGGTGTTAAACACGACCAACGTTTATTTTGAAACTTCTCTCCATGGCTCAAACATCCTTTTATATTGGGACGGAAGGGAGTACGCGCGGCAGTATGCGAGGGTGGCAAGCTGCTGCAGTAGCAAGTGGGGGCGGGTGCCACGTGCGGGTCAGGTAGAGGGTCAGGGGATTGGATGGGCCAGGAAGACTTGATGGGTTGGCCGTTGCCCAAGGCCAACCCCCAACCTGGGCCTTGTTTAGATGGTTAAAATTTTAACCTTTACCACTTTCTTCCATCACATCACATTAAATACACCAAAAACATATGTTTGGAGTATTAAATGTAGGTAAAAAAAATAACTAATTGTTTAGTTTAGATGCATTGCGAGGCGATTTTTTTGGCTAGTTACTCCATGGTAGGATGATATTTACCACTAACAAAGCGAAAACATCTTTACTGATGCACGATGTGACATGCGGTTACAAATTTTAGCAATCTAAACAAGGCCCTGGTTCCGGACGTCCAAGCATGCTAGCGCCTAACTTTAGATACACCAGCTTAGGGTCAAGCTACGTCTCAAGGGGTATGTCATGACCAAGAGCACTGAGAAGAGGACAAAGGAGGTGCACATGGAAGCATTAGTACCTACTAGTGCAAACGAAAATTGAGACAAGCAGTGGATGTCGTGGACCGGGGAGCAATGCCGATTGACATGTGGGCTAAGTTGTCATTTGCTAGCGCTATGCCGCCATATAAGCCATGTTCGGCCTAAATTGCCTAATGAGACAAGCATACCTGAGTTCTGAAACTATAAACTTGAAACAGGCAAACCTGACATCCCACAGGTTTATGCTGTTCTTTCTAATTCCCCAAATCCTACCCTGTTCTTTCTAATTTCCTCCCCAAATCCAGTTCTAGCTACCGAGATCGCCAGTTCGTCACAAGTGACCGCGGCTCTTCCACCACGATGGCAACGCTAGATTCATCGTCATCATCAACCGACGTGGTGGCAAACCATGACTTTTTTTTTTTCGAGAGCAGGCCGTTCACCTGGGTGGCAAACCATGATCAAGGCGTGCATGATGACAGCAGGGATGACAGCTTTGCCCATGCCATCCTAGTTTGCACGCTGGTGTGCAGAGCTGCAGGAGCTCATCCATGGCAGCGGAGAGATGACAGGAGACGAACTTAGCCTCTCTGGCCTCGCCGCAAGGAGCAACAAGCTATAAGGGGTAGGGTGGATCCAGAGCGTGTAGCCCAGTACGACCATGACGCCCATCGCAGTCGTGGCCTCCTTGCCCGAGGGAGCCTAGGCGCCCATCAGAAGCGCTGGACCGTGCTGATCCTACTCGTTCATAGCGTCGGGGACAAAAATAACATGGCTAAATAAGTTAAAGCCCGCACGGGGATCCAGTGTAACCCGAACAATACCTAGATGGCCATTTAAAGAGTTTATAAGTTTAGGGGCCGACAATGAACTTCACTTTTTAAAAATTATCAAGTTACGCAGATCAAATATGCCAATAAATGGAAGATGGCTTGTGCATTGAATACTGATCAACAGACGTTGAGAAGCTACAACCTTGGAATCATATCAAAATGTCAAAGGCTACCAAATACGCTTACAAGAGGACGACGACTGGGGTGAAAAAAAGCATGTGTTCCGCATTAGCAACGTCTTCAGCCTGTTGCAACTGCATCTAGCATCTCTTGAAAGTTGAAGGTGACATGGAGAGCATACCGCATTTTTATCTGATCTGTATTATACACTATGTACTCGTTGTAACGCGAGCAAGCCTGCAACCAGACAACAGTGTGTTTTTTTTCACATGTAGCAAATACAGTGCTACAGCCCCACATGGGACTTGAATTTGAAAAACAATGCAATTAGTGAAGATGCGGCGTAGAAGCGCACATACCGTTTTGGATGATTCATGTTCAGTAGGTTTCCCAAGGGGAACAAGCACACCATCATCGGTGGTCCTAGACTTTTGTTAGGTCAGGCGCCATTTGACCAACTCTTTTTTGTGCTGCACCAAAAAGACAACCACAACTAAGAAAGTGAGCCTATCTAAGAGGTGTGGTCGTGCACCCAATCATCCAGGTTCAAGGCCCTTCTTCGCTTGAATTTGAGTGCATATTTTCTTTATTTTCTCCCCAATTATTAATAAAAAAAAATGCCTACAATTTCATTTTGTTTTGTGACAAAGAGAGTATTAATTTCTCTTACACTATATATCAAATTATCAATCACTACAAACCAGCATCTTACTAAAAGGCATGAAAAATACAAATATAATTAATGATGCAGCTTTTGTGCATTAATCATACATATATTTTGACTATTTGATGGTCAAAAACTTACAACATTTGACTTTTTTTAATTCTAACTAGTACTCCAATATATTTTGAAATGGAAGGAGCAGTAAATAAATGCAGTAATAATTTCATCTAAGAGTGTGATTAATGATTATTTTATTATGCAATGTTATGAGGGAGCAGATGAGAGCGGCTTAGTGTGGTCTCAATTGACATTGGATCTGTGCACTTGACGGAGCATCAAAAGTCTATCCCAGTCTTGCATAATTATATGTATGTATTGAATTTACATCAGGAATTGGCATCAAGAATTAAAAATTCTCAATTATAAACATAGTGCTAGAATTCAAAAGATATTGTATCAGTAATTGACCTCAGCTTTCCCTTGGGCAGGCCATTAGCTTTGTAATCTCCATTTAGTAGCTCATTCATATCGCCCAATGCAACCTGGGAGATTAAAGTTAATTAAACAGGTATTATCCACAAAATTGAACTCAGCAAATGCCATGCAAACAAAATAATTGGGCACAACTCTATGACAAAGTAGTGGAACAAAAAGACAAATTGATCACAATCTGAGGTCGGTGAACATGCATGAGTATAGCTCAGAGGTAAGTATGACAAAAATCAGACCTCACACAGAAGCAGGACCCCAGATCTGGATGCTTTTGAAGCGTAGCAGTGCTTTGCACTCTTCGAAAACATATCAGAAAAGTAAAACACCCTTGCCGAGCATGTGAAATCGCAAACCTGGGGGTAGTCATGTCACCAGAATCAGCATTAATTCACCAATCTAGTTTCCAACTTTTTGAAGAGTGTAAGGTAGCATATCCGACTTTGGCTTTTCTATAGAAATAGAAATGTATAACTTTTTCTCAACTAACCACACTAACAAAAAAATGAATCTAAATAGGTTACTACTGTGAAGTAAAGCTGCATGCAAATTCACATGAAAATGAATAAAAATTCATGCGGATATAGAGATAACATTGACATTTCTGCAAATGCACAGATAATAACAGGGCTAATTTTGAGAACTCCAGGGCAATAGTAGACAGCAATAACTCATGAATTAGAAATCCATGTGGAGCCATCTGTTACTGTTATACATATATATGTATATAGGATGGTAGTAATGAAAGTAATTGAAGATAACAAGGCCTACCCTGAGAAAGGATCCCAGCCCAGTTGCTCAACCGAGAACCATGCCACAAAAAGCATCCTATTTCCTTTACTAGCAAACTGCACAAAAGTTTTGAAAAATTATCATCTGACACTATTCTTTTGGCCTGTGCCTGTGCGTGCAGATAAATTAGAAATATCCTCTCACCTTTTGAAACCGCTTTGTTTCACCATGCCTTGACATCTTAAATATTTGCACTATGTCCACAGTATAGCCCAAGTGTGTTTCTTCATGGGTGTTCATCAAATATGTTTTTATCTGCTTAGCAGATATTTTTGTAATAAACGATCAGAAACCTTAAAGATTGGGATAACAAGGATAAAACACATTCCACCCTTCCATGTAAATTTGGTGCTCATAAAATTGACATTTGTTTATATTTGCTAGAAACGTAAAAGTTAATTATTCACTTCTGCAGAAGGTTACAAAGGACAATTATGATTTATGGAGTATTATCACAATTTATAAGGATTGTTGAAAAATTACCATAGAGTATTCTTCTGAATCAGCTTCAAAGGCGTGAAGTCACAACGAAGTTGCTTGTATTGAGTATATAGTGGATCATCATCCTACATTTCAAGGCATGTTACGATTATGTTCCAACATACCTTCATCTAAAATCAACAAGTGAGAATTTCATATTCAAAGTTAGAGTACATTTTGCAAAATTTTGGCATAATTCTCGGAATATTGCAACTTTTAGTTTGATTCAACTAAGGTTCCACCTCTGTTGACTTATTACATAGGAGGGATTGGTTTAATTAACCAGAACAAGCAAATGTTCCAATACACCCAAAATAACTTCCTCCCTCTGCAACTTTTAGTTTGATTCAACTAAGGTTCCACCTCTGTTGACTAATTACATAGGAGGGATTGGTTTAATTAAGCCGAACAAGCAAATGTTCCAATACACCCAAAACAACTTCCTCCCTCCCTCACTCCCACGCTCCCTAGATCTCTCTCTCGATCAACTAGAACAAACACAGCTTTTTATATATAATAGAACAAACACACATTTATTATTTATAACCAAGAGTGACTCCGCGCGCAAAGACTAACAAGCACAATGTTATCTGGTAAAAAAACTCTACGTGGGCAAGACCTCTACCTTCTGCAAGGCACCAAAGGTGGTGCCTCCTCAAGGATTTATCTAAGCACAAACTGAATACTTAGGTTTGGGCGTTAAAAACATCATTGTGGTGCTTCCACAAGACCCAACGAGCAGTGAGCTGCAGGAATCTCCGTCCGACCGGGTTGAAGTTTGGCACCTCCTTATTTGCAAAGTTATACGAGAATCTTCTCCTATAATCTAGTTTTTTTTTTTCCACAAATCCAAATTCCCAGGATAAGTAGTGAAGTAAGACGTTGCTTTATCTCGAAAGAGAAACAGATCATTAATCCGCACCCACTAGTCAAAGAAAACCTCCATCTAGGAAAATCAATAAATTGGGCAAACTATATAGACGAAAGAGGAGCAAGTGTTTGTAAATGTAAAATGGTATAAGAGAATGTTGGGTTCTATGGAGTGTAGTTTAATTTATATGTATGTTAGTCTAAATTCGCTAAAAAATAAGAATAATAATTGAAATTAATTAACTATTTATTTCACAATATTTTTCCAATTTATTAAAAAGTAATAACTTTTAAATATAATCACATATATAAATAAAGAGACACTAGCCAGCAAAAATTGGTCGTCTCATACATATTCACGGTTTGTCTAATGAATAAAGGCATAGAAGTAATTAAATATCAAGGCTAATGGCACTGCACAAATGTCAAATTATGTAGTGGCATACCAGGAGATTTGGCATCTCTACACATCACATATAAAAAAAAATTACTCGTTATGGAAGTGTACCAGGTCACTTGAATCATCCTCAAGAAGCTTGGTTGCAATCTCAATCTGACCTAATGCTTCAACCTAAAAAAGGTGTAACATAACAATGTGAGTAGATTCTAGTATTCTACAAAAAAATATGGATCATAAGGGGTGCTACAGTGCATGAAGTATTTCATTCATATGTTGCATACATAAAAATAAGTGACATGATTGAATTTCTCTTAAAAAGTAATGTGAATATGAAACTTCAATTCATTCAGCCATTCTGACTGAGTGCTGACAAGAAAGACAGATTGTTTTCATTATTAAAAGAGGGCACTAGAATTTTACGGCTTAACATGAAATTAGGATATCAACACGCTACTGAATCAATGAGTGTATTGCTTCAAAATAATCATTATTTCATACCCAAACTAGTGTCATGCTAGAAATAAGTAGAAGGCGGCAGTTTATTACCATTTCCAGCTTAGCTTTTCAGTTTCTGGGGAGTGTCGATAATAAATTCACCTATGAGATGTTATTTGTTAGAAGGTCAAGTGCTAATAAACTAAAAGAAGATCCAAAATAGAGCTGGATATAATATATCATTATGTAACTTCACTAAGCTAGAAAGTTGGAAACTCACTCATTTTGCTGAAACCAAAGTCGTGTGGAATCACAGTATAGAATTCCCTGCAACCAGAGACAACATATAAGGAAATTAAATTTCAATAAATACACAATAGCTATAACATTTGATGACATAAATTTCTACTGAAACAAGCACAATGCAACTATTATATATTTGGTCATGGAAGATTTCAAGCATAGCACAATTGTCATCAGTTTTAGTATGAAAATTTTGATATTTCCATAAAAATAGATGATATCTTGCGATTGCATTCATTATCATTATTAGTACAAAAGAAAATCAATGCATGGTTTTGTCATTGATATTTTGGAATTGTTACTGACTAATATTAAACAATGTCCATATTTAAACAAAACAGTGTCCATAATATCTTTAGTTAATGGGTAATAAGCACTACACAATATTTGAAGAACGAAATCTTAAATTTCAGGCTTTATAAACAAATAAAAAAAGCAAAAAAAAAAAAAAAATAAATATGTTCAATGGAATGTCAACCTGGCATTAGATTCTAGTGATATTTTGTACTTTTACCAAATAAAAACAAACTTGTTATACCCAGTCAATTGTTCAAGCTGTCCCCTCTCTGAGTTTGAAATAACATTGGATATCCTTTTCAGGACATCATAACCCTGTGGAAAGGTAGGAAATGTTATCATCAAAACAGAGGGAAAATATTAGAAGAATACCTAATTTTTAATGCATACAATGCTCAGTCTATGGTATATATAAAGTTATTTACCTGTAATTTTGAAAATATAACCTTATTCATACCTTTCATCTAGCTAGTACAGTTAAGTGAAGGTTTTTCTAAGTGCCAATTAAAAACATGAACACAACTCACCTTAAGTATTGTAGATTTGCTTAGCTTACCAAGGGAAGTTTATCAGCATTATAACCTAGTTGATTAAGGAGGATGAATCAGAAAGTGCAGATTCAACATGAATATACATTTCAAGTTCAACATAATTAAATACAAACTTTGGAAACACCTTTATGATAATTTCAAGTTTCCACATGAATATGCATTTCAAGTTTCAACATTAGTAGAGCTTATGATAATTTTTTTTCCTGTTCCATTTTGTTATTTGAGCGGATGACAAATAACTGGATTCCTACCTTGTTTTACTCTCAGTTTTTCTTTTCTGAAGTTTAAGTATAGGCAATAACACCTAGTTGTTCTTTCTATCTATACAACACCTATCTTTCTCTTTTCTTTGGACTGGTTTTGTACAGTTTTTTTTTATGTATTATAAGAATATAGCTACCACAATTAGGGTCTCCGCTATTGTTTCCGCACAAAAAATATGTCCACACATCAGGAAAGATTTGGTGTTAATGTTCACCATAGTATATGAAGAAAGCTAATAGTTGCAAATATACAAGCTTATAATATGATCTTAAAACCTGTGCAAAGAACAACTACATGGCAACTTACCTATTTCCACCATTTGCTTCTTCATCATACTAATATCACAAATAAGGGATATGAATTGTGCAATTCGAGTTTCTAGCTGTGTCTCCTTTATCCGATCAGTAATGGAGCTTTTCTTCTCAGTCTTGTTTCAGGACAAATAATAAGAACAAATGATTAAGCCCAGGACAGGCATTAAACTGAATACCAGTTGGAAATAGAAGCTTACAGTTTCCTTCTCAGTTTCGCTGTAGTCCGTTTCAAGCCAAGTGTATTTGTTCGTACAAGGTTTAAAGTTTTTGCGGTTAGACCAAAAAGGTTACTAGTTTTTTTCCTGAAACTTCCTCTTAAATTCATAGATTGCTCGGCCTTGTGTTGGAAAGGCAAGTAGCTTATCATGGCCTTCTGCTCCTACTCTCCCCATCTATTGTAAACCATGAAGCGTCCACCAGCATCAGATTCTACAGTTAACAGACACCGATTAATATCAGATCAATGTCAAATGGATTGAGAAGAAAGGCATTTTGCAGAAGCAGTGATTTGCAGAACAAACCTAAAACCTGGATGATATAGAACTTATTGTTGTTGCTACCAACATTAGTCCGGTTCAAGGTGGCATCATAGATCTGATCACCCTGTAAAAAAAAATACAAAGTGTAATATTAAAAAGCTGAAGGAAAGAAAAAAAAAACTGGAATTACAGTTTGTGACATAGCTAGTCCACAATGTGTACGAGGGAATGAAGCAGGCATTTAATGACTATTGGCTTTGGCATAAGCTCAAACTGATACTCACTCCGTTCCAAATTATAAGGCGTTTTTGGCTTTTTCTAGATACGTATTTGCTATTTACAAAAGATATACATTATGTCTAGATACATAGTAAATGCAATGTATCTAGAAAAGCCAAAATGTCTTATAATTTGGAACGGATTTAGTATGTATTTTGGTATTTCTTCTGGCAGTGGTGATGTTTTGCACTAAAGTCAAATGTAAGTAATGTGCATGAAAGGTAGGAACTAAATTGAGCATGGTTATAATTGAAGTAAAAAAGCTAGATGGAAATAAGAGGTAAAAATGAATCCACACCACTTGCAAGACATGGTAGGCCTGTTTTATACGGTCAGGAATGTGCTGATCCAGCACAGCAGCACCCTTCCTTGTGGCAGTAACCATCTTCCCATCACCACCTGTACAAATCTCTATCAAAATAAGTCTGATCCCTCTGTTTAATGAGTTCGCATAGCTAGCCCTGGCAAAAATCTAGTTACAAAAAAACTGGGACGAACGAATCAAATAGACCAACTTGTATATAACATAACTATATTATATATACAAAGAGAGACCTTTTGTGACTTTACTTCCGGCTTGGATTCGGAGGCCATCATCTGAAACGGCAGCGGCGGCGGCGGCCTCCGACAGGAATCTCGCGCGGTGGAGGCGATGAAGTGGGGCCGCGGGAGGAGAATGGCTGCTGGGCGGGCGGAAGGCGTAGGAGCGGAGTTGAAGATTTTGGGTCGCTCCAGGTAGGGTTTTTGGGTAGGTTGCCGGCGCCGGGTTTAGCGTTTTTGGTGGGAGAGGAAGGGAACGACGAACAAGTTCGGCCGACGGGCGACATGTCGAAAAGAATTTCATCTTTGTTGTCAACAACAACATCGTCTCTATAGCGATTTATTAGTAGGTCGTAGAGGCTCTTCTGCCTTTGCTGTCGGCAAGAAAGAATCAATGAGCAATGAGCAATGAGCAATTCATATAATATAAATACAAATAATAAATCTATACCAGAGAGAGAAAATTTCAGTCCCACCTCTTTTTCACCTTTTTTTGCCGGGCTTTTCACCTCTTTTTTTCTACCGGGCCTTTTTTCTGCCGGCCCATCGGCGCAATTTCGTCCGCCCTGGTTTTCCTTTTGGGGCCGCGCCTACCTGTGTCGCCGTCGGACCGGCGGTACTCAACGCTTTACGCGGCCGGGACGATCTGGCCCGGTGCCCTGGCCGGTGGCGCTGAGTCCGAGTGGCCCGCCCGGCGTTGGACCTGTGTACACCTTGAGCCTGAGACCGAGTCACGTGCGGCGAGACCGAAGCCCGCAACTTCTGGCGCCGTCGCGGCAGCCACCGCCAGCGGCGTCGGGGAGCAGAAAAGAACGAGGCGAAAGCACGATGGGGTCCCCACCTGGGACCGCTGCAAGCGGGCATGAGCTGACTGTACGTACGCATTTTCTCCTCTTGCCTGCGTATACCCCAAAACAAACAAGTACGTATATGGAGTACTCTAGAGAAAAAAAAAAAGAGACAAGAAAAAGAAAAGAAAAGGAAAAAGAAAAAAAAAAAAGGAAGCGCACGTTGTTGTTTTTGTTGTTGTTTCCCTTCCGGTTAGCTTTTTCTGCCTACTACGGAGTACTTTCCACCCGTCACTTTCGTATATAAAGTTAGTTTGATGAATTAGAGATTAAAATCTTATCTTAATTATTTAATTGTCTAGAACTTATGAGCCATACTATTGCGAGTTAGATAGTGTATGTCTAGCCAACATCCGAGTGTATTTGAACAATGATGTAAGATATGAATCCTGTTGCGATGCACGAGCACTAATTGAAATGCATGATGTGATCATTATTCTTTATGCTAAAAATATCTAGGATCATTTCAAGATGTGTGTCATGTTATCACGCATAATAACAATTTTGCTACAACGAATCAATCTATTGACATGTTTTTCGTCCCGGTGCAGCGACGAGGCAAAAACATTCTATCTCTAAAATCTCGAGGGTCATATATAGCCAACAATAGTCATTTGTTATATGGTTTTGTAAAATAACAAGTCTGTTGTAGATCTCTTATTTCATAAGAATTTTTTATACAAAATAACTAAATAATGGAATAGCTCTATAGGAGTTTTGCTCTTAGTATTGTCTTTTTTTAATTTTACTAGCAAGCGTGTCCGTGCGTTGCAAACCGGTAAATATATTATAAACTATTTATATTTTCTTTTTTCTTTTGTACAAAATTGAGTGTCGGCCGCCACTAGAGCTCCAGCAACCTCAACACGGCCAGGAAGCCCGGGCCGGATGCGCGCACATATACATAGATCCTAAGTTTCATACCCAAAAAGCCCAGCAACCTCAATCCGAATAGAGCCCACCGCCATGTGATCCAGGTGATATCTGCGGGCGAACAAGGCCCGGCGAGGAGTTGGGGTTGCCGCCCGCAGGGATTGCGGGTCCCTAACGAGCCATAGGGAAAGGGCCCTTGCCAAGCGCCGTCGGGGCCATGGCGCGTGCGAGCTCCACCCTCCATGCGCTTAGCCGCCACCCGGCGTGGCTGATGCTAAATGCTCGCCGCCAGAGGTACGCCCCCTTGCGAGGGGAGGCTGGAGGACGTCGTGTCGGGCCCGTGGTCTATGAGAACACTCTCCCTCGCTTGACCGGTGTCGAGATATGCGATTTTGGTGTGGCTATGGAGGAGGAGGAGAAGGAGCGCCCGTGAAGATCCGGCCCGGCAGTGTGTCGACTGGCAGCGGCGGCGATGGAGATTAGGGAGGAAGAGCAAAGGAATGTGCTACGGTTGGTAAATTTCGGATATTTAAGGATAGGCGGAGTACGGTTCCAATAGACTCCGTACTTCTTTGGGAAAGAGAAATGGGAGGAGAGAAAGTGGCTATAGAAAAATATAGCCTTTTAAAATGAAATTTGCAAAATAGGTAAAATATAAATAAGCATGAAAACTTTTGTGCACATTTCTTATTAATGTTTGGTAATTATTTTATCCCGTAGCAACGCACGGGCATGTTTCCTAGTAATAAAAAAAACGAGAGGAAATTGTGTTGACGCACGATTTGGAATGGCAGGAAATCCATGTATGTATCGTGAAAATATATTTAGGCTCGGTAAAACTAAATATATCTAAGTGATAATAATAGTGAAAAAGAAAAAATGAAAAAAAAAATATCGGATTATTTATACAAAGGATACCATGTGTTTGGTTGTGTATGTGTATAAAACTCTTTTATCTTTATAGCCATGTCTCATGGTTTTATATATTTCTATAAAGGGTAAGTCTAGCGCCACGGAAGTTTGGCACAAACCCGCATTCACATGTCCAAACCCGCATCCACATCAATCGCATCCCACGTGCGGCATTCGAACCATAACGCACTCCATCCCGTTCTAACTAGCGCTAGCATTCGAACTGTCGCCTGCCAGCGCCATCCCATGCCCCCCACAGCAGAACCGCTTCCCGCACCCACCTGCCACGTCTGCAGATGTGTGTTGTGGGGCATCTACAAGCCTCAGGCGCCGACATGTGAACCATGGTGGTGCACCAGCCGTAGAAGGCATACAGCGGATGACAACATCGGATCTAATTCTAAAACATTTGCAACATAATCTGAAAAAGATGAAAAACTTGACACATGTAGTGTGTAGCAATTGCGCTATGTGCAACACCAAGACATATACTTTTGAAACATAAAAATGAACATATTTTAACAAACGTTCGAGACACTTGAAACACAGGCTTGCAACATCCATATATTGCCACTGCAACATATATGCAACATCTGAGATTGACTTTTGCAGCATTTATACAAAACTCTTGAAATTTATACAAAACTCTTGAAACATATGTATGAAACACTTGAAACATGTTGTTCTCCTGTGTGGTCATGCCCCTATTCGGTGGGGAACTGCAGTAACCAGCAAGTTCGGGTCTACGCGAAACGTCGAGAGAAAACGACTTAGCCTGCGTAGGCTTCCCTTCGTGCCACGGTGTTTTCGAACGATCGTGTAGACAAAGGCCAGACCGGTGGCGACCTCCTCCTAATGGAGGCTGGGTGGTGGTGGTCGGTGTCATGGTCCCCGTCATGGCCACGACAGACCAGGTGTATGGGGCACGTCAATGGATAGGTGCGAGATGCGGGATGGTGGCATGGCACAATGGCAATGGGTGTGTCACTCTATATTAATATTATTGAGGAACCGTTGGAGAAAAGAAATGTTTAGGGGATTTTTTTTGTTCATATGCACATATGTGAGAATGTATGAGAACTAGATATGCTCTTGGCCCTAAACACTACAATTTGTCGTAACACGTTGAAGGACCGAAATGGCGACCAGAGGGGGGGGGTGAATGGGAGCCTCAAACTTTCTTTTCAATTTCGGGTCATCGGCTCAACCCCCAACCTCAAAAACAAACTCAAACGGGAAACGAGTAACACACGTGCTAACTAGTAGCAAGGTGTCACAAGCAAAGAGAACACCGAGATGTCCACGACCCAAATGATCGGGTGGATGCTCCCTAGGAACACAGCGGGACACCTCAAACAATGACACACGACCGAGGAGCGCAAAGATCGAACCGGAGGAGAGAAAATGAGTCACCCGACTTCTATAAAGAAGAAGCGAGTTCCCAAATCTAAAATACCAACGCCAACTCGTGACGAGAGTATCTAGATAAATTCCTCGGAACGATAGGAAGTCATTGCAAAAACCGGATCACAAATTTGAGCTCGACTGAATAAATCATGGATTGAAATAGCAAGTGAGAGGCTCCAAAACAACTACCCGCACAGCACTCAAGAGCTTGCAATCAATAGACCTGTAGCTTGAAAGTGATAGCTAGGAAAACAAAATACTAAACATGAGAGGGCAAGTGACTTGATGCTGGAATCAATGTGCAACCTACAGAACGAAGACTGCTGCTAGAAGCTTACTCGATTAAACTAATCCAAGTGCTGTAGCTAGAAAAAGACGTAATAAGATTTTACCAATCAACACATGTACAAGCTACTAAGCACTTCCTGGACCTCACAAGCTAGCACGGTGAGCTAGAAAGGCAGCCAAGCTGCTGCTGGACTCGAAACACAAGGCCAAAGAAAACTACTTATGCAATTCGTCAAAACACCGGTGAGCGAGAAAAAGTCGACTGAAAAACTGAGTTCTCGGAAGCTGGAAATTTCACACACGCACCTAATCTAACTGACCTGCACAAGAACCAATTTAGTGGCTCGATGGCCAACTTCACATCAGAGGAAAAAATCGACCTTTTGTTGGAGTAGAAACCGAGCTTGGATGAAGAGCGGTCGGCCGCGGGCTTGAACGCTGCTGCTTTCGCCGTCGATGCTTATGCGCCTCACGTGCTCCAAGCGAGAGAGGAGCAGCTCGCGTGTGTTGCCGTGCGTTGCAGCAGGCTTCCTGGCCGTGCCCGCTAGCTGCCGTGAGTGGTGGCCGAGCTGGGCTGGCGGCGGTGTCGTAGCGATGCCGCGGCGCTGGCGAAGCGGCGAGATCCCACGCAGAGCGTGGTGTTGCCAAATCTGGCGACCCGGTTGCGCCTACTTGGATGGCGAGCGACCGCGGATGCAAATGCTGCTTCGTGCCCCAAAGCGGCCGATCGCTGCCCGTCTTCTTTGCCGAGAATCAAATCAACCGCCTGCACAAGACAAAAGAAACAGCACCGAACAAGAACACAAGAAATTCATCGCAATATCACGACAAAGCGGAAGGAACTTGAACCAAAAAGCCCGGAGGGCACAAAGTGAGACGGGGGGGCTGCCCTTCCCGAAAATCACCACCAAATTGATGTTCTTGGACCTCTAAACAAGAACCCTAAAATTGAGAAAAAATAAAAACGAAAATGGAAGAGGCAAAGAGGGGAGGATGGCTGCCATCCACTACTTATGGTCCTTATTTCTTATCCCTATTTTGCCCCTTCGATACATATGAGCCAAACCACTAACCCTAGGGCTATTTTGGTCGACTCACGGGTATATTTTTGATCCGGCGGCCACCGCGCCTCCTCATCGGTAGCCTTGCATCCACACAACCTCCCCGATGCCGCCACGTGCCGGCCCCTTCCGGCCGCCGAACGTCTCGGGTTTTGAGGCCCAAACCCACGAAACCCGCCGCCGATGGTTTTGAGGCCCAAACCACCAAACCAGCGCCCGATGGTTTTGAGGGCAAACCACCAAACCTCCTCGACCACGTGTCATCGCCGTCTTGACCGCCCGAAGTCGTCAAGTCATCCGAGAGCTCCCGCACGCCTGCCTTCGCCGTCTTGACCCGATCGACCGCGGTCCCACCCACGTCCTCTTGCATTCGTCGATGTCCCGGATGTCACCACCATGGCTAGCCACCCGGCGATCCGGTCCCTCGGTCCAAGCCTCACGTCCGTCCTTCACCTCCGCGGTCCGTCGGCCCGCGACGTCCTCCTTGGCCCCTTCACCTCACCGTCGGCTACCATCTCCGAGCTCCACCACACGTACAACACGAACCAAGAGATACGTCTTCGACACACTCCCGTGTGCCCGGTGAACATAGCCGAAGCATAAAGAATAAAGGAAAAATAGAAGTAAAATGTTGATCGTTGACAATCACTCAATCACAAAAACTAAACACATGTGACCTAAATCAACCATGTGTTCGCAATCTCCCCCTTGATGAGTGCATTGTCAACATTCAACACAAAAACGAAGAAGGTAGAAGATAGCACATCCGGTGAATAAAAGCTTAGACAAAAGCTAAGACAAAATCTTTGGATAGCAAACATGGAGCAAAAACTTGGTTCCCAAAGACATGGGCAAAAGACTTCGACACAACCAAGCTAAACAAACGGCTAGTCCTCAAGAAGAGGTAGAGCAGGGCTCAACACCACTAGCACAGCTCCAAACTAATTACTTTCACACACAAATAGCTAGACCCTCAAGACAGAGGCAAAAGGCTCAACACATCTAGCTCAAAGTGCTACTCCCCCTAGACAAATGCAGTCACTATCTTTGTATCTTTCTCCCCCTTGTTGGCAAATGCACTAATCAAGCTATGAAATGCATGAAAATGCAATGAGAGAGCTTCAAGTTTATAGCAATCCAAATGAGAAGATGCTCTAGGTAGTTTCATGGCAACAAGATCAAGTGCTTAACACGGTGCTCAAACTGATCAAGAGATATGAAATATGACTTGAAAGCATTTTGATTCGAGTTTTTAAGCATTTCGAGAAAAAGGTGTCCACCACAAAGAATAGCACATAGCACAAGTAAGCTGGAAATCTACCAAGTGCTACACATGTATATCAAGTGAACTACCCCAAGCAAGGTTTATACATCATGCAAAAGACAGAGCCAATACTTGTCAAATTTTCAAGTTATCGGAGATGCAGCGGTTACAAGCATTGGACAAAGCATGAGTGCGAGTGGTTATCCACAACCGTCAGCCTTACTAATCAACCATGTCAAGCCTATGCGTGTGAGCAATCAGAAGCTTAAGACAATGGTCTGGGTCAATCACTACCAAGCTTAGGTTCAACTCAAGTGCAATGAGCAGCAGTCCCAAGACTTGGATGTGGGACGGTATGGACCCATCTCGATCTTTTCCATACACTTAGCTTAGATTTCAGATTTTAGCAGATAAAAGCATGTGGTCATCTAAGCAAGTGTATAACTCAATGAATGAGACATGGTCACCTAGCATACATGATAAGCACAAAGGATCTCAATAACTTAAACATGCTAGGAACTATCTCAATGGTGAACATTTTGCAAGATTCATCGTTGTTAAGCAAGTTCACATGAAAAACAGCTTTGCTCATAACATATATCAATTAAGCAGAAAGAGCACAAGCTGTAAGCACCAACATGTAATTGTTACACTAAACAGAGCATAGTCTCATTGTGATCAATATAAACAAGAAGCTCAAAGTGCAATAGTGTACATGATGAATGCAATATGATACAAAATGATGCACAAAGCAAAATACAAACCTAAAGCTACAACTGTACATCAACTACGAACTACCCCTCAAAAGGATAGCAAACTCCCAACTCCCCTCAACCGAAGACACCTAGCAAAAGAAAACTAGGATACAAAAAGGCACTAAGGCTAGCGTGGCATATAAAAAGCATGATACAAGTATAATACATGCAAGCAATATACAAGTGAGCAAATGAACAACTATCTCATACCGCAAGTAGGGAGATCATGAGTGTACAAGGCATGAGTGTATATGATAACTCACAGATTTGTGTGTAGGTGTCACAATATGGCACACACCTCTTGGAGGCCATCAAAGTGGTGTAGACAACCATCAAGTCTTGATCACACCACGATAAAGAATCAAGTTCCACCAAGCACGTGTTCTCCACCCATGTCCTCATACCTACACATGAGAGGACAAAAGAAACCCAAGTCTTGGATCCCAAAGGGTTAACAAGCATAAACTTGGGAACCCAAGACTTGATCACCTACATCATTGGTAAAACATGGGATGGGCAAATGGCACAACATGGGGTTAGTATACTCGGGGAGAATACCAATGTTGACCATTTTGCCCGAGATAAGCATTAGGCTTAAAACAAACATCCCATGACCCTTCTTCCCAAAGCGCTCACCACACACAACAAAGTGTGGTGCACTCATCCTGTCAAACTCAAAGCTCCCAAAGCGAGGAACACCTTCCACTTTCATGAGCACACGACCACCACGGGTCTCACAAACCGTAGCCTAGCCCTCCGAGGCCTCCTACCTCCCTGGCCTAGCAAGCGCCTCGAACCGACCGCACACCCCTCTCATACATGCCAAGTGGTGGGTGATACAAGTCCACGGTTTCTCAAACGCAACTTGACGCCTAGCATCCCTCTTCCTCCTAAAGCAAAACTCAAACAAGTGACCATCCCTATGGCAATACTCACAAAGTGATACCTCACATCTCTCTTGGGTGGTTGTTGGTTCACTCTCTTGGGTGGATGGTTCACTCTTGTTGTGGCCTTAGCTCTAGGAAGGGTTTCCCTCGGGGATCTTGGGCAAAGTGTCAAGTGGGTTCTTGAGGTGGTTTGGTTTAGGAAGCCACACTTGTTTAGGAGGTGGAGTCTTTGGGATCTCTTGGAGAATGCCATTTTGCACAATGGGCTTGGTAGGCTCAGGTGGGGTGATCTTGGTCAACTTAGGAGTGTTTGTGGGTTTCTCACTCGGGCTCAAACCACTACCTTGACCAACCTTGCCATAGATTACTTCACCCTTCCCACCTATAGCAAAGCCTAATCCCGATGTGTCAGTCCCCCTCTTAAACTGACTCATCATCATGCCAAGTTGTGGCTCTCCACTAGACACCCAACTCAGGACAGAGCGAAGGTACTTGTTCTCCTCTTCGACTCTCCCCTTGTCATGCCTACAAGACATGACCTCCATCTCCAAAGCTTCACACTTAGCACACTTCACCACGGTGCTATACGAAATGGCCTTCTCAAAAAGCGGCAAGCTTGGCAGCCTTCTGCGCCAACTTTCAGTTACAAGCTTTGGACAAGACTTGCATGAACTCAACAACATAGGCTTAGCCTTCAGCTCAACATGCTCATCTAGCAAAGCGAGTACTTGGATTGCAAAGACATGATGCTAGACATATGCATAGCACAAGCGTCACACTCCGTCTCATCGGACACATCCCACGGGCTTCCTAAGCAACTCTATCTCAACCATGGCCATCTCCCACTTCTCCTTGTACTCCTTTTCTCTCTAGCCGCTCGCTTGAGCAACTTCTCGACAAACAAAGCGCTATCGCCCAAAGTGTCTAACTCATCGGAGAGAGATTCAATTGTAGGAGGTACCTCAAGGGAAGAAGAGTCATTTGTCATGTGGCTTGATTTGTCGGACACCGCTCCGTCAAGGGCCATGGTGCGAAGCCCCCGTACTTGGAGTTGGCGGCGAAGCAAAGTCCGTTCAGCTTTTTCCTCGATCTTGCGCTCGGGCTCCTCGTCATTTGGAGGAAGCTTGCCCGTCTCAAGAGTCATTGTCGAGGCCGAGGGAGGCGAGGAAGGCGTGCTTGTGCTCCTTGGCATGCTTAAGGTACTTCTTCTTGATCGCCTCCTTGTCGAAGCCCTTCTTGAACTTGTACTTGCCGGCGGTGTACTCGCTTGTCCTTGCGCTTGTCGGAGTCGTGCTTGTCGGAGTAGTACTTCTCGCCGGAGTACTTGTCCTTGCTCTTCTTGAGGCACGCGGCGACGAAGTGGTCCGGATCGCCGCACTCAAAGCATCCTCCCTTGGGACCACCGCCACGCCGACGGTTCAAGCGGTTGTTGTGAAACCGCGAGAATCGGCTGATGACTAGTGCAAGCTCATCATCCCCAAGACTCTCCATCTGCTCCCTCGTCCGCGGACACCAAGGAAGACAAGGCAAAGCGATATCCGTGAAGGGTTAGCGGAAGAACTAGAACTACCCTTACGAGGCGAGAGCAACATTAGGAGCGGATGGGTTCTTGAGCCGCTGGATCCGAGCCTCGATCTCGGAGGACTTGAGCTTCTTTGTAAAGCTCGTCGGGTGTGAGGGTGTCATAGTTGGCGAGACTCCATGATCGCGGACACCTTCACATCCCACACCTTCCGATCCGAGGCGCATAAGAGCCTCATCGCCTTCTCGTGCTCGTCAAGCCTCTCCGACGGCTTGTTCGCCCGGCTTGTTGCAGATCGTCCCGAAACCTAGCAAAGAGAGAATCGATGGACTCGCCATCAAGCTGGATTAGATTGTTGTACTCTCTCTTGTAGGTCTCATATAGGCGGGCCTTGACTTGTGGGGTTCCCTCATGGTAACTCTCAAGTGTTCTCCACACCTCACGAGCAGTCTCACAAGTGGCAACTCTCTCGAACTCTGTGTCTTTGAGGCTAGAGAACAAGACACTCCTCGCTCGGTTGTTGGCATTGTGTTGGGCTATTTGATCCTCACCCACTCGAGCGGCTAGCACTTGGTAATTCTCATCCTCGACAATCTCCCACACTCTCCAATCTATCCCCATAAGATGTGCTTTCATCTTAATCTTCCAATAGGGATAGTTGGTGCCATCGAACTCCGGAGGCTTGCCACCAAAGTGACCATACCTCTCCATGTCGCCTTCTGCGGATCAAGAACCGATTAAGGTAGATATGACCCTTAACCTGCTCGATACCAATTGAAGGACCGAAACGGCGACGAGAGGGGGGGTGAATGGGAGCCTCAAACTTTCTTTTCAATTTCGGGTCATCGGCTCAACCCCCAACCTCAAAAAACAAACTCAAGCGGGGAACGAGTAACACACGTGCTAACTAGTAGTAGCAAGGTGTCACAAGCAAAGAGAACACCGAGATGTCCACGACCTAAATGATCGGGTGGATGCTCCCTAGGAACACAAAGCGGGACACCTCAAACAATGACACACGACCGAGGAGCGCAAAGATCGAACCAGGAGGAGAGAAAATGAGTCACCCGACTTCTATAAAGAAGAAGCGAGTTCCCAAATCTAAAATACCAACGCCAACTCGTGGCGAGAGTATCTAGATAAATTCCTCGAAGCGATAGGAAGTCATTGCAAAAAACGGATCACAAATTTGAGCTCGATTGAATAAATCATGGATTGAAATAGCAAGTGAGAGGCTCCAAAACAACTACCCGCGACAAAGACTCAAGAGCTTGCAATCAATAGACACTGTAGCTTGAAAGTGATAGCTAGGAAAACAAAATACTAAACATGAGAGGGCAAGTGACTTGATGCTGGAATCAATGTGCAACCTACAGAATGAAGGCTAGCGCTAGAAGCTTACTCGATTAAACTAATCCAAGTCTTTGTAGCTAGAAAAAGGCGTAATAAGATTTTACCAATCAACACATGTACAAGCTACTAAGCACTTCACGGACCTCACAAGCTAGCACGGTGAGCTAGAAAGGCGCCAAGCTTCTTCGCTGGACTCGAAACACAAGGCCAAAGAAAACTACTTATGCAATTCGTCAAACACACGGTGGCCTTGAAAAAGTCATTTGGCGAGTTCTCGGAAGCTCGGAAATTTCACACACGCACCTAATCTAACCCGACCTGCACAAGAACCAATTTAGTGGCTCGATGGCCAACTTCACATCGGAGGAAAAAAAATCGACCTTTTGTTTGGGTAGAAACCGAGCTTGGATGAAGAACGATCGGCCGACGCGGGCTTGAGCTGGCTGCTTCTTTGTCGATGCTTGTCCGCCTCCACGTGCTCCAAGCGAGAGAGGAGCAGCTCGCGTGTGTTGCCGTGCGTTGCGGCCGAGCTTCTGGCCGTGCCCGCTAGCTGCCGTGAGTGGTGGCCGAGCTGGTCGGCGGGTCGGTGTCGCGCGTGCCGGCGGCGCTGGCCTCGAGCGGCGAGATCCCACGCAGCGTGGTGTTGCCAAATCCTGGCGGGACGGCTGCGCCTACTTGGATGGCGAGCCCGCCCACGGATGCGGCTACCGCTTTCGTGCCCCAAAGCCGGGCCGATCGCTGCCCGCGGCTGCCGCCCAGAATCAAATCAACCGGCCTGCACAAGACAAAAGAAACAAGACCGAACAAGAACACAAGAAATTCATCGCAATATCACGGCAAAGCGGAAGGAACTTGAACCAAAAAAAAGCCCGGAGGGCACAGAGTGCAGATTGGGGGCTGCCCTTCCCCGAAAAATCACCACCAAATTGATGTTCTTGGACCTCTAAACAAGAACCCTAAAATTGAGAGAAAAAATAAAAACGAAAATGGAAGAGGCAAAGAGGGGAGGATGGCTGCCATCCACTACTTATGGTCCTTATTTCTTATCCCTATTTTGCCCTTCGATACATATGAGCCAAACCACTAACCCTAGGGCTATTTTGGTCGACTACGGGTATATTTTGATCCGACGGCGGCCACCGCGCCTCCTCATCGGTAGCCTTGCATCCACACAACCTCCCCGATGCCGCCACGTGCCGTCCTTCCGTCCCACCGGAACGTCTCGGGTTTTGAGGCCCAAACCCGCGAAACCCGCCGCCGATGGTTTTGAGGCCCAAACCACCAAACCCGCGCCCGATGGTTTTGAGGGCAAACCACCAAACCTCCTCGACACGTGTCATCGCCGTCTTGACCGCCCGAAGTCGTCAAGTCATCCGAGCTCCCGCTCCGCTGCCGCTTCGCCGTCTTGACCGATCGACACGGTCCCACCACGTCCTCTTGCATTCGTCGATGTCCCGGATGTCGACCACCATGGCTAGCCACCCGGCGATCGGTCCCTCGGTCCAAGCCTCACGTCCCGTCCTTCACCCTCGCGGTCCGTCGGCCCGGCACGTCCTCCTTGGCCCCTTCACCTCACCGTCGGCTACCATCTCCGAGCTCCACACACTGCACAACACGAACCAAGAGATACGTCTTCGACACACTCCCCGTGTCTTGGGGGTGAACATAGCCGAAGCATAAAGAATAAAGGAAAAATAGAAGTAAAATGTTGATCGTTGACAATCACTCAATCACAAAACTAAACACATGTGACCTAAATCAACCATGTGTTCGCACACGTTCACCTCGGCTCTTGGTTGGAGGAGACGTAGCAAATGTCATAAAGGAAGAAAGGAGGCGATTCAATCGTCTAGTGATCTACACAAGAGGGAATCTTTGTAAGGAAAATTTCAAAAAAAAAAACTCAACGACACCCAAGAATCGGTGTTGCAAGTTACTACTAGGGTTAAAGAGGACATTGTACAAAGAAGGAGGGGCTATAGAAAGAGTGGAGGGCGTAGTAGGAAGCCAATTGTGGATTCGACCTGCATGTGGTCCTCGTCTCAAAACAGGGCTAAACCATCTCAAAGGTCAGTCAAATCTATAGACGAAGCACAATAAAATCTAACATACCCTTTATATTGTGAATTTTTTTTGGGACCACGCCGTTGCACGTTTTTCATTAAGCGAGAAAAAAGTTCAAACAAAGTTTAGCGAGGTAACCACAAGTTACCAAAGCAAGACCTATTTCTACTTTGGATCCCTCGCGTAGGATTACATTGTAAATAATTTGCGACTAGAAGAAAGAAACAACAGCAAGCAAACTACAAGCCAGCCCACGCTAGCGGCCTTGGCAAGGCGCTGTTGCCCGCCAAGCACCATGCCGATGCCTCGCTCCTTGATTGTTGCCGCCGGCTCCAAGGGCGAGGGCCGTAATACCATCGAACGTCCTTGTGTTGCGCTCCTTCCATAGAATCCAACCCACAAGGAAGAAGGCCGAATCGAAGCCACGCCGAATAGTCTTTGGTATTAGTTTCCTCGTACATAACCACCATTCCAAGAAGTTCTCCTCCGAAATCATGACAACGGGTAGGAGTCGCGCAACCTTTGTAGCACAATGTGCCAAACTTGCTGGAGTAGGAGCAGCCCAAAATGATGTGGTGGGTCATCTCACTTCTTGATCACGGAAGATACAGCGGTCGAGTCTTGTAGACCGTGGCGATGTCGGCAGGACGCGGCCGTCCAAAGATCTACCATGCGAGGCGAGCCGGAAGAAAAATCGAACCCTTGGCGGGGTAGCCACCTTCCATAGCTGCTTGGCCCCAAGCAAGCGGGGAGGTGCCCGGGAACATGGCGCCGTAAGCGGAGGCGATCGAGTAGGAATGATCAGCAGTAAACACCAAGTTCGCGACCACATTTCGTCGTGCGGTCGTTGAGACCCCGCGACGTTCGGATCAAGAAGCAAAGATTTCTTTGCCATAAGTAAACCATTTGGCGACGGTAATATCGCGAAGTAAGGCGACTAGGCCTCATCCGCCAACCCCTCAAGGTTGAGGTCCATGGCATCGAAGGTGCCTTCTAGCGATTTTGGAAACGTTGCCGCTTAGCCCGTGGCATGCCCGCACGGAAGGCAGCCACGACCTTGTCCTCCACAACCGCGGGAGCCTCCCCTCGTTCAGCGGCCACCCCGAGCTTGCGGAGTAGGAGGAGTTGGGCCTGGAGTGTTGCATTGGCAGCTACGGGGGCGCGCCGCAACACGGCCACCGTCGCACCGAATGACTAGGCGGTGGCGTGCGCACCTTTGCGCATGCGAGGTTTGGACTTGATCGCCCGGTGTAGATAGCGGCGGTCAAACCACCGATTCAATCTCCTCTTGCACGGAGGCTAGGCACAGAATTTATGATCATACATATCAACAATGTCATTCAATTAAGGTTGTGTTTAGATCAAAAATTTGGACTTTGGCAAAACTCAAAGATTTCCCGTCACATCAAATCTTTTACGTCATGCATAAAGCAGTAAATGTAGGTAAACAAAATAACTAATTGCACAGTTTCAATATACTTTTGCGAGACGGATCTTTTGAGCCTACTTAGCCTATGGTAGAAAAAGCAGTTATCATAAATAAACGAAAAAGTGTTACAGTCCACTTTTTCAGCCACTTGCCAAATTTTGGCAAAGAACTAAACACAACCTAAGAAATGCATGATGACCAAAATTTTTCATGCAACTTAAATGTGCTCAAACAGCCATTACTCCCTTTGTCCTATAATAAATGCATTAGAGTTTAAAATTTGTACCAAAATAAGTGCAAAATGCATTAGAGTTCAAAATTTGTACCAAAATAAGTGCACCTCTAGGTACATGTCGGTGTTTAGAAATTCAACCCAACGAGTGATTGTGTGCCTAGTGTGTCTAGCTCGGATGGTTGAAATTTCATGTTTGGTTTTGGAAATTGATGACACCGTGTTATGCTAATCATTTGCTCTAAGTGTGCTTCGAGGAGATAGGATTGCATGGATGACGTGGAGCAACATGATCATGGACATGAACGTTGATGATGGATGTGATGAATCATCATGCTCGGTGTCGGAATGGAAAGGACCCGGAGATCAAGGCAAAGCTATAACTTGATAGGGTTTGCTTTTCGATGATCAAGACACTATAGAGAGTGTGATCACTTTTTAGGATAGATAGCCGACTATCAAGAGGGAATGCCACGACTAATCCAATGAGAAAGTGCCTCTAGGTTCATGTTGACTTGCATATGCATTTAGAATCTAGTGCACTAACTTCGCCTTTGAAATCGACAGAAATTGCCAACACACTTGCACATGGAGACGTACATGTGGTGGTGTTGGCACATTTGCAAAGGCGGCGGCGGTTTGCGAGGGATGAGTTGGGTTTGGGGCGCTCATCCTCCCGCCGAGCTTGCGAGGCAAGATTCGGCGCTTTTGAGAAAATAAGATGCATATTTTTCTATTGCGCCGGATGCAATTTGTCGGAGAATTCTTGCTAACCCTCGTGCTCGAGTTGGTATACTTGTTGGGTAGCAAGTTGGAGCAAAGGCGACAACGAACGACGAATTTCGCAAAAGAATGGCAAGGAGGGATGGCGACCGGACGCTACTGGGCGACCGGACGCCGGACGCCTCCGACCGGCCGGCCCCCGGTCGGGAGGGTCCGGTCGATTCGAGAAGGTATGGAATCGGCCGAATCCTCGGCCGGTGCGTCCGGTCACCGATCGTAGCATCGGCCGGACACATCGCCGGGCGTGTCGGCGGTGGGGCCGGACTCTTTGTTGTATATGATGGAAGCTCGGCCGGGGACGCATGGTCGAGCGTCCGGTCACCGGCCGGCGGCCCCGGCCAAGTCTGTAAAAACATGTTTTGAACTCCAACGGCTCCTTTTTGTTTGGGGGCCTATATATATGTGTGTGATCGGTTACATGAGCTCCCTTTTGCACATTTGAACACTCCTACACACTTGTGAGCCAAAGAATCTCCCCTCCACTCATCTCTTTAGCCTAACTTCGATTCTTGGGTGAGATTGAGTGAGATTGAAGTGCATTGCATTGTTGATTGCATCTAGAGGCACTTCATCCTTGGAGGAGCTGTGGGATTCTTGTTATCTTGGGAATTTGCTTGGTTCCCTAGCGGCTTGGAGATTGAAGCGGTGTTGAGCTCGATTGGAGCTTGTTCGAGGCCACACCGGTGGACTTGTGAGGGGTTGAGCCTCACCCCGCGGGAGATTCGCGAAAGGCATCATAGTGGATTGCTTTCGTGGCTTGTGGATCCCTCTTGTGAGTGTTTCATTGAGCTCCCACCGTGGGATTTGGCACCGCCATTAAGCTTGTGAAACATCAAGTGGGTGCATCGCCACAACGAGGAGTAGCGTGTCGGCAAAACACGTGAACCTCGGTAAAAAAAAATCATCGTGTCAATTGTCTTGTGCTAGTTGGAGATTTCATATTGATCACGGTGATTGGTTTCCACCTTTACACGTCTACATCGGTATATCGATCACACCCTCTCTAGCATTTACACTTGCTTACTTGCTTAGCTTGAGTAGTGGTGTAGTTGCTCTAGCTAGTGTTCTTGTTCTAGATTGTGTAGTGTCATCACCTAGGATTGACATGGCTAGCTAGATTGATTGACTAGTGATCATAGACCTTATTTAGTAGTTGATTGCATATGGGGCTTGCATAGATAAACTTGTAGCACCGCTTTGTTACGCTTTGCCGTTTTAAATACTAACCGGTTGCTCAAGTGTTCTTGAAGGAATTTTTAATATTCACCCCCCTCTAGCCATTAGGACCTTTCAATGGTAAAGGAAATATGAGAAATACTGATAAATTGCAAAGTAAAGTAAAGAGGACAATGAGACATAAGATTTATCCGATTCGGGCAAACAAAACGTCCCTACTCCGGTCGTGAGCACGGGGGGGCTTAGGGTTGTGACTATAGAACAAGTGTGTATAATAGTCGCCGAGAGGGAGTAGGCTCCAAAGTCTCTAGCGCAAGGTAGCGGTGATATGAACCTAGGCGGGTAGTGAAGTCCTGCCTCAGTGGAGGAGAGGCAGAGCTTCGGCTATGGGTGTGTGTACATATGTTGTGGGAAGGTCCCTGCCTCCCCTTTTATATAGCTCAAGGAGAGGCTAGGGTTACAAGTGAGGTATTGTTGTAGTCAAGGAAACTAGTGGCGTGGTAGCTACGAAGCACGGGCTTGTCTTCATGGTGAAGGGCGCCACGGGCGAGTCCGAGAGGAGCGCCCATGTCGGTATGTCGTCCAACGCCTTTAGGTATGTCCTATGTGCCTTCGGGTATGCCTCCCATGCCTTCGGGTACGCCATCATTGTCTTGTGGTACGCAACACACGGCAACGTGGTGTGCTGTCCTTGTAAGGTCCTAGATGGCTAGAGGGGGGTGAATAGCCTATAAAAATTTTCTACAAGCTCAAATTAACAAACCGATTAGTATAACAAAAGGCGTAAACGCGGTTAACACTTGCTCTAGTGTTTTGCAAGCCTTCTAGTGACAATTCTAGATATGTTCTATGATCTCTATGTCACACACAATCTATGTCACTACTCTATCTAATGAGCAATCCTAGATAAGCCTTATGCTAGCAAGAACACCTACACAAGCAAAGCTAGTTCTCTACACAATATAAGCTAGGAAGGTAAATGCAAGAGATAGAGCTCGATATACCAATGTGTAGAGGCAATGAACCAATCACCGATGTCGAGGATGAACAATCAAGCACAATAAGATGATGAGCCAATCACCAAGACAAGAGACACGTCGATGTGTTGACACGGAGTTCACTTGTACACCGACAAGCTAGTCTCGGTTACAGCCGACCAACACAAGGATGGTGCTTGAGCTAGGCGGTGCACTTGCTAGATCCAGGCCACCACTCACAAGTGAGGTACCCAAGACACGAGCAATGTATTCCTTGCAATTTATCTTCCCGACGAGGATTGTGTATTCCTCTTACAAATCACCGGAGGTGGCCAAGAACAATCACCTTCTCTTGCCAACGCCTCCACCAAAACACCAAGCCGGCTAGGAGCGGTGTCTCCAAGAGCAAAAGGAAACCAACCGGCTCACAATGATCCCCAAGTGCCTCTAGATGCAAGAACTCGATGCAAATGCACTTGGATCTCCTCTTCTCTCAAGAATGAAGCTCACAAGCAAGAATCAGAGAGGGGAGGGCTTGTTGCTCAGCTCTAGGATGTTAGGAGTGATTCAAATGGCCAAGAGGGAGAGCACAAGGCAGCTAAGGGGGTATAAATAGGCCCCATCACGAAATGTGGCCGTTGGGGTGGAATATTCAATTCTAGCGGGCTGGCCGGGGCGCTCCGACCAGGACCCGCCCGGTGCGTCCGGTCGAGTCGGTTAGAGCCGACAAGCTCGGCTGGCCCGCACCTGAACCCTTTGGCGCTAACGTCCGGTCGGTGAGTCCGGTGGTGACCGGACCCACCAAAACCAGCGTCCGGTCGAGCCTGAAATATGACCCGAAAAACATGCTCTCTGGACGTCGACCGGATCCTCCGACCGGACCGTCCGGTCGAAACCCATGCGTCCGGTCAAGAGTCCGGTCGCAGGGTCCGGCCTCTCGAGCTGCGAAAATCCGTCGTTGTGTTGCCGTTCCTTCGCCTTTGCTCCAAACCAGCTTTCGTCACTTGATTCTTGTTGCCAACACGTCGAAGAACACCTCGAGCACTTGTGTTAGCATTTTGAAAACCATTTTCATCAAGTACGGAGTTAGCTCTTTAGGTTAGAATGTATGCATATGAATTTTGAACCTAAAGGCACTGGAGGACCGATATGTACGATAAGTTTCCCCTCTTTATAGTACGGCTTATCGATCCTATAATCACTCACACCCTCTATGGTGTCTTGAGTGCAAAATCAAATGGCCCTATGGTTATACCTTTGTCTTGGGCTCATTTGATCTCCAAACTTCTCCAAGTTGGACACTTGATCATCTTTTGGATCACCTCGATCCATCCTCCATGATCACCATGCTCCAAGCTTGGCATGACCAATCTCCAATCTAGTCAAACACTTAGCATCGAGAGATTAGTCCTTAGGTGTCACTAATTATCCAAAACCAAACTAGAGATCTTCAGTCCTTCTAGTCCTTCTCCTCTCCTAGGGCTTCATACTGTACCTGCATTGCATGCGTCATCGTGTGGGAATGGCGCGCAGAGAGAGCCGATACGACACTTCAGAGCCTTCACATCCCTACTGGCGAGGACATGCCTGCCTATCCTGGAAAGAGTGCGGGCGACCTTGCCCAACGTGGTATTTACGCCGTGCCCTACCTTAGGCGTATTGGCCTAGGTATAGCCCCTCGATAGGGAATCACGCGGGGCATGCCTTGTCTAGTCCGACTAGACAGCGCACGCCAGCATCTCGCCTAAGTCGTGCCTTCAGCCCTGGTGGCGGACCACGTGGATGAACCCACCTAAGGGCCACCCGCTCTCTCTGAGGCTCGAGCCTTAGAGACCATCCTCGATCCCTAGGGGTCGGGTGTCCTCGGGGTTCCTCCGCCTGTGGACTGGCGCCCTTCCCTCCGTCGCGTGGCGGTGAAGCCACGAAGGTTGACGTGACGCTTCGACTGTCATCCTTCCACTGGCGACGGTACCTGCCTGTCCTGAAGATGAGCATGAGGTGACCTTGTGTGGCAACCATGCCGCACTTTGGACGAGCGTCGCCGACCTAGCTGGCTCCCGTAGCGAATCCTGCCAAGGTGCGCCATGTCTGATCCGTCTGACGGTCGCATGTGTGCTTGATGTCGAATGCCTTTCTAGCCCTAGGCTCGGCTAGGGCTACCACCGAAGAGCATCCACCTCGCCCAAAGTGCAAGTCGTCCTTCCTTAGGCGTAGAGAGATAGTATGTCGGGTGGAGCACACCAGCCCATGCCGCCAAGCTTTATTTGTCGGGGTTGTGTCGCCATCGGTCTCGTGCCGCGTTGGGGGAGGGCCATCGCACCTATTGCCTGTCGCGCCGTGGATAGGTGGACGCCATTGGGGAGGGGCTACCTATGGCGAGGAGTCTTTGGAGGTGGGGAAGAAGGCCAGGGGAGACGGGCTCTCGCTGAGGACTCATGGCAGAGGAAGGCGTTGGTCGGGCTCCTGCGCGCTCGATCCAACGTCGGGTGGAAGGGAAAGAAATTTATGTAGTCTGCTTTGGTAGGAAGGGGGAGAATTTGGGTAGACAACAAATTTGTTGGGCCCAGTAGATAGTCCGTTAAAGTTGGGTTTTTTTTGCCCTCGCTACCTAAATTGAGGATATGAAGTCCAAAGTAGATACGTTCTTTGAAGTTGGGTATTTTACCCTCGCTACCTAATTAAGTATATGAAGTGTGTTTAGGTAGTCGGATGGAGTCGTTGACCCACCCAAAAGCAAGCAATAAAAGAGGCTGGATGGACATCTAACATAGCCTACTAAAGTCTTAGGCCCTCTTTGGCACGGCTTCGCCCGGCTCGGCTCCTCTTCCTCTCCCTCTTTTGTAGGCGACTGTTCATTGGAGCTCTTTTTCTCTCACCTCTCCTCCTCTCTCACCGACACATCCCGGTGTGAAGCTCCGTGAGGTGAAGCTCGTTTTTTTGCGGCCGCCGGCTCCGGCTCCGCGTAACTACGGGGACGCCTTCTGAGGTGCGAGCCGGAGCCCGCCGGAGCTCAGCCAAGGAGGGCCTTAGATGGGAACCCCTCCCGTCCCCTCACACATCATTGTTCCCCAGAACGGTGCATACATACAAATACACAACACCAGTATATATGGACGTATACCTGTACAGTAACCATATACGTAAACAGTAATGGGTCTCTATAAACAGTAATCTATGAACAGTATACTAGGAAACATGCCCGTGCGTTGCTACGGGATAAAATAATTACCAAACATTAATAAGAAATGTGCACAAAAGTTTTCATGCTTATTTATATTTTACCTATTTTGCAAATTTCATTTAAAAGGCTATATTTTTCTATAGCCACTTTCTCTCCTCCGATTTCTCTTTCCCAAAGAAGTACGGAGTCTATTGGAACCGTACTCGCCTATCCTTAAATATCCGAAATTTACCAACCGTAGCACATTCCTTTGCTCTTCCTCCCTAATCTCCATCGCCGCCGCCAGAAAGTCAAACACTGCTCGGCTGATCTTCACGGGCGCTCCTTCTCCTCCTCCTCCATAGCCACACCAAAATCGCATATCTCGACACCAGTCAAGCGAGGGAGAGTGTCTCTCATAGACCACGGGCCCGACACGGCGTCTCGGCTCTCCCTCGCAGGGGGCGTACCTCGGGCGGCGAGCATTTAGCATCGCCCACGCTCGGGTGGCAGCTAGCGCATGGAGGGTGGAGCTCGCACGCGTGCCATGGCCCCGACGGCGTTTTGGCAAGGGCCCTTTCCCTATGGCTCGTTAGGGACCCGCATCCCCGGCGGCAACCCTAACTCTCGCTCGGGCCTTGTTCGCCGCAGATATCACCGGATCAGGCGGCGGTGGGCTCTATTCGGATTGAGGTTGCCGGGCTTTTGGGTATGAAACTTAGGATCTATGTATATGTCGCGCAAGATCCGCCTGGGCTTCCCTGGCCGTGTTGAGGTTGCTGGAGCTCTAGTGGCGGCCGACACTCAATTTTGTACAAAAGAAAAGAAAATATAAATAGTTTATAATATATTTACGGTTGCAACGCACGGACACGTTTGCTAGTAAAATTAAAAAGACAATACTAAGAGCAAAACTCCTATAGAGCTATTCCATTATTTAGTTATTTTTGTATAAAAATTCTTATGAAATAAGAGATCTACAAATGAACTTGTTATTTTACAAAACCATATAACAAATGACTATTGTTGGCTATATATGACCCTCGAGATTTTAGAGATAGAATGTTTTGCGCGTGCGTTGCACCGACTAAAAACATGTCAATAGATTGATTCGTTGTAGCAAAATTGTTATTGCGTGATAACATGACACACATCTTGAAATGATCCTAGATATTTTTTAGCATAAAGAATAATGATCACATCATGCATTTCAATTAGTGCTCGTGCATCGCAACAGGATTCATATCTTACATCATTGTTCAAATACACTCCGGATGTTGGCTAGACATACACTATCTAACTCGCAATAGTATGGCTCATAAGTTCTAGACAATTAAATAATTAAGATAAGATTTTAATCTCTAATTCATCAAACTAACTTTATATACGAAAGTGACGGGTGGAAAGTACTCCGTAGTAGGCAGAAAAAGCTAACCGGAAGGGAAACAACAACAAAAACAACAACGTGCGCTTCCTTTTTTTTTTTCTTTTTTCCTTGTCTTTTCTTGTCTTTTTTTTTCTCTAGAGTACTCCATATACGTACTTGTTTGTTTTGGGGTATACGCAGGCAAGAGGAGAAAATGCGTACGTACAGTCAGCTCATGCCCGCTTGCAGCGGTCCCAGGTGGGGACCCCATCGTGCTCGCCTCGTTCTTTTTCGCTCCTGACGCCGCTGGCGGTGGCTCGCACGGCGCCGTAGTTGCGGGCTTCGGTCTCGCTTCGCCACGTGACTCGGTCTCAGGCTCAAGGTGTACACAGGTCCAACGCGCTCGGGCCAGGCACTCGGACTCAGCGCGAGGGCCAGGCACCGGCTGCATCGTCCGCCCGCGTAAGCGCGTTGGAGTACCGCCCGGGTCCGACGGCGACACAGGTAGGCAGGCCCGGCAGGCGGAAAAACCAGCGGATTAAATTGCGCGCGATGGGGGCAGAAAAAGACCCGTAGAAAAGCCCGGCAAAAAGGAGGTGAAAAAAGAGGTGGGGACTGAAATTTTCTCTTTATTAGTAGGTATAGATATAGATATAGATATGCTAAAGAACCCACAAGTTGCGCGGGGCTCCTGCTAGTTTTTATAAAAAGCTGTTATCACGATGAAAAAAATAGCTGTAAGGAACAGAAGGAAATGTGATCCTATGGTACAATCCCCCAAAGAGGCAAAGAGACATGTTTACCGAAATGGACATGCCCGATTTTTCATGAAGAAAAAAATGGACATCCAGTTTCGTGTTAAAAAAAAGACTCGGTGGTTGGCATGCACAACCAAAATCTCTCATCCAACCAGCTAGCTAGCTGAGTCAGGCTCTTCTTTTCTGGACGATGTATCAAAAGAAGTGCACAAAACAAGCGTGTTTTAGGTTCACAATGGAAAGGAGTTTTCCAGTTAATCCAAAAGGTCTGGGGTGCTGACCCAAACAGGCGCATGGAAATGAAAACAATATAACCTAACGTCCGCTAGGAAATAGAACTGAAGCAGCACCGCAGCAGAATCGAACTCAAGTGTTGACATAGCAAGGAAGCGAAACTGGCACTCTAAAAACTTGCTCTATTCAAATCCAAAGAAACAAATTAGCATGATGCAGCTGTAAGTAGAAATGCAATTCTTGGAAATTCCACAACCTGACTGGAAATATGTAACTGGCACTCTAAAAACTTCAAATATTCAAATCCAAAGAAACAAATTAGCACGATGCAGTTGTAAGCAGAAATGCGATTCTTAAAATTCCTCAACCTGACCGAAAATATTTACTTCATCGAAATGCATAAACCCGGGTCAAAATTGTTTTCACCTCAGGGTCATTTTCTTCAACATCCTGCATTTTATCACAAGGTTTACCATCTGACCGGACTTTCTTACAACGGTGTTACTGCTTACAACCAACAGTGTTTCCATGTTTGTACTGTTAACTTAGGCCTTACCAGTCCCTGTGCTACATCCGAGGGATGTGCAGTGGACAGAAGGGCGAGTCATCTGGCGATCTATTCTCTGGTGTCGGCAACCTGCCAACGCCACCAATCCAATGCCCAGCTAGCCTCCTTGAAGCAGATGCAGCAGGCTCTGGTGCACCTTGAGGGGGCTGCTGTTGTGAAGAACTCCACCAGGCACCTTCATTATTAACGGGCATCAGCGGGTAAGGAGCCAAGCGATCCCTCTCCCATGCATAGAACTGGTTTCCTCTGACATCCTCGGCCTCCATTGTACTAGGGCCTGATGAAGCTGGTGGGAACAGGCAAAAGGAGGTGTTGTCCGGAGGTGGCACGGAAGGCCCAACAGCTCCCAATGGACGCATACCTCCTGATTGCTGTGACCCAGCAAACAAGCTAGACGAAGTTTGCTGGAATTGATCGATTAAGTTTCCATGCGCTCTTATGAATTGTGGTGCCATAGGAGGAACACTTGGGATCCTTGGTCTTCCAGACCTGCAACAAACCAAGAATAAATTTGTAGCCATCATGGTATCTAAGACCAAGATGAAACAATGATATCTTCAAAAAAGAAAAAAAAAACTTTGAAGAAAACCAGGGCAGGCCTGGACCCCTAATTTCCAATTCCGGGTACCAGCCAGTGTCACTGTGTTCTGTCATTACTCACACTGGAATGTTGGTATCTGAAGTACCGAAATAAACCACAGACCTAAAACAGATATATTTACATTGTACTGGTCCAAAGAAAACTATATCTATACGCATACTTTGTTATAGATACGAATGCAAATAGCCATCCAATCAGATAGGAATGCTAAGTACACAAAACTCCTATGAGTATGTACTCCCATGCGTCAGCAAAGCATTTAAATTCCTTATGTGATTAAATATGAACAAAAATTATGGAAGACTAATGTAGTTTGGCAACTAGACTAAATCAGTCCAGTGTTAACTCCTAGGACCCACAACAGTCAAGCAAGTTTCCTTGTGCCTTGATTTTGAACAAATTTGCCATCTTGGGCCTGCTGCCCATACATGGCATCCAGAACCACCATTTTTCTATAGATGTTTTTAACTACATATTAACAATCCAATTGTACCTAAAGTCAATCCTTAAAATCAGTAAAAAGCCATGTATATATTTCATGATCCACATGCACATGTGCAAATCATAGCATAACAAATGATAACAAGAATCATGAATCCGCCATTCTGCCTAACTGATAAAGCTACTTTTATGTACAGAACTAGGTCATGTCAGCCAGAAGATCACAAACCAATGTCTTCAAATAAAGGATCTTACCCATTTCCATAAAATGAGGACAGAGAGATCCTCGTTGTTGGCTTTCACTATCAACCCCTCCAACCCTCATTGCACCCAGAGGGAGTCCCTGCTGCTCAGCTATACCGTTATCATTGTTGGGCTGAGAATAGTATGCCCAGGGTCGTCGGCCATCTGATAGCCCAGCCATAGTGTTCCAGTGATCATGATATGCAGTACCATCCGTTGTTCTCTCGGCGACATGGGAGCTTGATGATGCCGGTGGTGGGGCAGGCTGAAAATAAGCTAGATATGGACCAGGATGAGGTGTGGCAGGTACTGGTACCATGGGCTCAGAGTTGAATTGCCCCGAAAAATCATTAACTGCATTGGCAATATTGCAACACTTTCAACCATAACAAATATGATTCGGTAAATGTAAGATTAATAAATGTCACTATTGAAAATAAGAACTTACAAGTAGCAGGAGCTGAGGACTCTACTTCTCTGTTAGATGAGGAAAAAAAATTAACTATGAGTAAATAGAATAATAGCTAATAGCTAATACAACAGTAATTCTATAATACAAAAGAACATAAAACAAAATATGGCTATTTTAAAGCAAGAGCGCCATTGAAAGTCTGTAGTCTCCCAGCATCAAAAGCATAGGCGAGCACAAACAACTAAGCACATGAGGAAGTGCATGGTGTTACAGAATTTTGAGGTGACCCGAATCAGTCTAATCAAGGTTCTAAAACAGTGGCACTAAGGATTCCAGTAACTGATGGCACAATAAAGTTCAGAAAAGTGCATTAGATTTCTAGAAGCAGGTCACTAAAGTATACCTGCTGCAGTGATGTAGTGATAAATATCAACTAAAATTCATAGTAGACAAAAAAATAATCCCAATCATAAAAGGAAAAATTGGACACAGCAACAAGCAGAAAAATTTAGAGGTCAGAACATACTCAAATAAAGATGGAAGTTCTAAGCGCCCAATAGGACACCACTGAATGCGAAGAGGCTGCATAAACAGTCAAATAATGATAAGCAGGGTTATTATTTAGTAAGGTAATACCTCTTTTAGAAGAAAAAATAGGCCATAAAGGTGATATTCAGAGTGTATGAAAGATAGCAGTAACTTTAGCCAGTAATGCCTACTAATACTATATGTACCCAACCTCATTGTAACTTTGCAATATTTCTTATACTAAAAAAACATTTCTGCTACATGCTCTAATAAGCTAGGATCAATGCCCAGTCCCAATGAAGAAAGCAAATAAAAACATACAAAAAAAATTGAGAATCTTTAACTTCCTTACCACAAAGGTTGCCAGCTCTGAGTGACCATGATCATAAACGTCATCATAACCCCATTCATCATTGTTTACGTCCTGCGATGAACGGGAACCATTTGCATAAAGCCAATTCCCATTCTCAATTGTGCGACAATTGGGGCATTGCATAATTCCTTTGGCATTAAATGCTGAACCAATGCAGTCTGATAAAACCAAGGGATACAAAATATTAGAGTAAATCAAGTGCCATATACACACACAAATTACTATGTGCAATAAATAATTTTAACTTCAAACAAAACAGCATCACGGATTCAATAGGATACTAAGCAAGTAAGCATACAACAGCAAGTAAATATGGTTATGTTATATAACAGTTTACTACAGATCACACAAGAAAAATTGATCCAAGGTGCAAAGATATGAATGCATCACAGGTATATTAGTTATTGTGAGCAGAATTAGTTAGCAGTACTATCAGTAACTGATTTTTCCTCATCTCTTAAAGGGTGGTAATGAACTTTCTTTGTTAGCAACTATCATCTTACTGATAGCATAGTCACTCATCCAAACCAGCATTTTAATAAACAGCAACATCATTTTAGTGTGCATTACCTAGTAACTAGTATACTACTGACCATTCCTAGGCTCCAACAACAGTGTGCTATGGGATATCATGGGCACTAACAACAGTGTGTTGGAGCTTCCCTTACTACAGTGGACCCAAATCGTTCTGAAACGACACCAAGTCCTTCACCAGCCTGAGACAACATTGGAGCTTCCCTTACTAGAGTGGAACTAGTTCATGAGCACATCAATTTGATTTGTTTTTCCGTTTTCTTAAAACATGACTTCCAAACTAAACAAGTCATAACAGAATGGAGCAATATTTCTCACAAGAGTACGCTCAAACTTTTGAAATAGGCCAAGAACCACTGACACTTATATGACCTGATGGAGCCTGGACCAAATAACAACAAACCTTGATCCAAGGGCATGCTCGTACCTCGTCCGACCATAGTCACAGCATATGGAATTGCTATATAAATTCCACAGCATAACCCAAATAGGATGAACAACTTAAACCCCGGCCGTGCAAAAAAAAATTTTTAAACAAAAACTAGTCAGGTAAAATGTAATTGTGGTAATAATTATCACAGTTCACACGGGCTCATTTAGATCATGTCCCCAAACTGAGACCCATTTCCAAATTCCAATTTTTCCCACTCTAGTCCACTAAAAGAACCCTTAAATTCGACACTGAAACAATTCAAGAAGCAGCCTGTCTCCGCCACCTCCCACCTCCTAAACACATGCGTCGCGCAATCAAGAAACAAGCATGAGATCTCGAGGCAGCGAAGCCGCTCACCGAGGTGAAATTCGTGACCGCACTGCAGCCTCGCGGTTGACCTCTCCTCGCCGCCGGCGACCACCGTGTCGAGGCAGATCGAGCACGACATCACCGCCGCAGCTTTCTCCTCCCCGCCCTCGCCCTCGCCCTCTTCCTCGCCCCCCTCCACCCAGCCCCAACTGCTCCTCCTCCCCTGCGCCCTCCTCCGCCGCTTGCCCCTCCTCTCTGACTCCTCCCTCGGCCACCACGGCTGTCTCCTCCTCATCCTCCTGGGCGCCGGCGCCCATCACGGAAGCGCTCGCCGCGTTCCCCACAACTGCGACGAAGGAGAAGCTCCGATCTTGCTTGCGCACGCACTCGTGGCCCTCGCACCGCTCGCTCGATGCCACCAACGAGCTCCTCGTGCTGCGCCTCCCTCTGCCTCTATCGGTTTCGCGTCCACCGGAAATCAGAAGACGGGGAGGAATAAATGAGAGAATTGTGGTTTTCTGCTGGAGCCCTTGGATGTATCATAATTCCAACAAGAAGCCTCTACCGTGTGGGTGTGGTTTTGCCCTTGGTTATGTAATGCTATTTAAAATGTTTAAAATTTTGGTTTAGATAGTTATTATATTAAAAATGAAATCCATTTTTAGAATTTCTGATGTAGCAACTTACTATAAAGATTTAACAAACTTACCCACATAAATCTTGGTCCAACGGCGATAGGTCGAGAATCGCCGACAAGGCAACATGGATGTTGTTGTTTGTGAACAAACAAGCGAATGGAATGGTATGCCCGATGGTTTCTTTGAGATCTTAGAGTTGAGCCGGGTTGTGAAAAAAGGATGGCACATAACCGGTGGAGCGAATATGAACACAACAATAATAAGGGCGACAAGATGGGGAAAGCGGTGGTCGAGGATGCTTTGGCGGCGACATTGAAAGCCGAGGAGGGGTATGCCATTGAGGCGAGGGATCTCCGTGTCCTCTCGAGACGCAATTTGGATGAAGAGAGGTGCACTTTTGAAGACCAGGCTACGCCATTGAGGCGGGGATCTCACATGTCCTCGGGAGATGCAAGTCGGATGAAGAGAGGTGTACTTTCAAAGGACCGGCACGTCATTGAGGCGAGGGATCTCACGGGTCCTCGGAGATGCAATTTGGATGAAGAGAGGTGTACTTTCGAAGGACGGGTACACCATTGAGGCGAGGGATCTCACTGGTCCTCAAGAGATGCAATTTGGATGAAGAGAGGTATAGTTTCAAGGGCGAGAAACCTAGGTTGTCGGTTTTATAGACGTCATCAATCAAATGTTAAGAAGATGCTCTCGATTATGCACCCCAAGGTTTTGCAAATTGCAAGGCATAAGATAGATCAATCAATAATAGAATCAAGATACTACTAAATAATATGTCTTTACTGATATCTTGGAAAATATATTTTACTGATAATATTTGCAAATACATGTTATGTTAAATAATGTATAGCTTACACCATCCATGTATTGTAACATTATACTAAAAAAAGGCTTAGTAAATCCAAAGATATAAACCATTTCGATTGCACATTATGCAATATTTTCATGTTACTAAAATAATATATCGGTTCCTCTATTAAACGTGGTAACATTATACTAAAAAGGCTTAGTAAATCCAAAGATATAAACCATTTCGATTGCACATTGTGCAATATTTTCATGTTACTAAAATAATATATCAGTTCCTCTATTAAACTGTGTTCTGAGCTCTTTATTTTGCCTAAAAAAACTTCTATAGGTGAAACGTAGTTCTATAACCGTACTTTCTAATCTACAGTCTATAGTTTAGAGAAAGCAGTAAAGAACGTTGTCTCCCTCCATCCAAGCCATTTTATTATTTACAATAATAACATAGAAAATATATAGTTATTACTTTTCTCAGTATTAGGTTGTGCAGGAGCGCCTCATGATCATTATTTTAAAATCCAGGGTCGTTCCTGCAAGAACTGAAAACAAAAACCGGAGCTATTAATACCGTCACACGAAACGTGAACCCTTCACAGGACCAGCCCCCCACACCCACCGTAGCAGATCCCACCCGTCCATCCCGCATCCAACGCCAGCCTTGGGTCACCGCTTGGCGTGGCGTCACTCGCAGCCTCAGTACAGCCAAGTGACGACGTGAAACGCCACCGGAGGCGGAGGCGGAGGCGGAGGCGTGGCGGCTGGCGGGTCATCGGCGGGCTGGTAAAAGCGCCGTGGAGGCTACACCTGTATGACATGCGGGGTCCAGACTAGACGCGGAGCGTGGCCGCTGGGCTTGGTTTGACCCGGGGCCTGGACGGGACGGGATGGGGCCAGCCAGACTGCCATAGCGGCAGCTGACGCAGGCCGCTGTCGTCGGTGTGGCATCTGCCGTCTGCGCTTCGGGCTCTGGAAACCGGGTGCCGTCTGTCAGGTGCTGCTGGTGACGCCAGCCAGTGGGATGTGACCAGAGTCAAACTGGTGTGTCAGCCTGTGTGCCAGCGATTGCCTCGGGAAACCCGGTGGGCCCCGGCTCTGGTTTCTTTGACTGTACTACCGCTGCAGCGTGGAGATCCGGGGTCCGTCTGCGAGTCCGCGGTGCGGTTTCGTCATGCTCGGCTGCAGGAGCCAGGAGACCCGTTCCGTTTCCCTTGTCTCGTAACGGAAGCGAAGACCCGAAAGCAGACGATCGTCGGAAGTCAGGCCACGGGTGCGGACTGCCCAGTGCCCACGCGCCACTCGGGGCATGCAGTGCAGTTGGGAGGTGTGGGAGTTCGGCGCCCACCGTTCTGCGGTTCAGGGCCACGTAGGTGCGGCGCCCGGCCAAATGGCAATACATTTCGTACGGGGTCCGTTAAGGCGGAGTGCAGTGAAGGTCCTTGGCGTTTTTTACAAGAGGTCCTTGGCGTTGGAGCGTGCTGGATAGAACGAATCTGATTTATCTTCTTCAAATAAAATCAAATATTTATATTAACTTCTAAAATTCGACGTTTCACCTTTCTAAGAGTCTTGCACTAGTTATTAGTCCACCCACGTGTCTAGATCCTATCCCAAATAGACCTACGTTGTACTAGTATTGAAAGTAGGTTTCCACGAGGAATAAGGTAAATACCACGGTCGCAATAGTTACTACATAACTAAAATTGTTAAAAAGTTATCCAAATATCTTTCTAGAAAATATTCATTTTAAAATACTAAAATCTGATTTAACCTATAAATTTTGTTCTAACTTAGAAAAGTATGAATTTGTTGGTTTCATGCTCTATGTTTTTGTGAGCTAGGCACCATAATATAGAGCATGATTTTAGGAAACATAAGTCCAGCATCTAGAATCTATCCAAACTGTGCTCCAACTCGATCGTATGCTCTTGATGCGCGGCGTAGTCCTACAACGATAACAAATGAGAAAGCGGCCATGTTCATCTCGGATCCGAAAGTATTAGGGTTCATGGAAAAGGCACCTTTATATTTTGTCTCAAGGCGTCCTCCATTTCATGTGATCCACCGGGTGGTAGAGAGAGAGAGAGAGAGATGGGTTTAGGATGCAAGAGGGAGTTCGGAGTCATCGGGCACTGAATAAAATGAATAAACAACCAAGATAGAAATTTGTCTTCACAGACATGAAACCAATCTAGGAATCAAATACCGAAATCTTGGTTCATTCATTCTCAATTCTTTCAGGGTTGTTTTTTATCTCAGTTTTTTCCCACATCTAGCGGGAGTGTATGCGGTGAGGTGTCCCTCTTGGTAACTTAAATTGGCGAGTGTTTATCGACCTCGGAACGAGTCGCATTCAACAACCAAACGTTGGTTCGACCGGTTGTAAAAAAAATGTTGGTTCTAACGAGATTCGAGATTGGATTCAAACAACTAAAACATAACCTCTTACGATGGGGATGATCGATAAAGAGGCTTTAGGAGATTGGACTAAGGCCGAGCCCCGGCGCTCCAACATGTATAATAGCTCCACAATGCCACATAGGGATGCCATGCGGAATAGAAGACAAGAGGTAGCGAGATAGCACCATAGCGGAGTTTGAGTCTCCTCTAGAGGAGTCGATGGCCTTGTCGAGGAATAATGAAGCGGCTTCACTAGAAAGGAGGAAGAGAACGAACAACACCACTAGCTAGTCTTCCATCGCAAAAGCTACTCCTCGAAAAGTGACATCTAAAGTGAGAGAAATAGTAGTGTCGGTGAGAAAATAATGGAGCGGTATGGTCTTCGTTGTGGAGATTATGGTATCGGTTGGTACTATGTCTACATGGAACACACCTTAGACAAGAGATGCGCCTAACAAGCACACCTAGTTTGGATTTAAAGGTAACCTTTTTGGGACAAGGGAGGATCAATAAAGATGCTTCGGAGATCCAACTAAAGAGCACATCCGATTCAAATTTTCAGATAAGGAAGGTTTTCTCTCGGTCGCACTTAGGCTTCTAGCTCAAATGGTTAGGCCATAAGCTCAATTTAGGTTTAACAGTGGCTGTCGAAACTAAGGATTTCCCATTGTTAAAAAAACACCGCCCCAAAGAGTAGCACAAGAAGGATAGCCACCGATCAAAGGAATCCAACGGTGACTAGCATTTGGGGCGACGTGTGTAGGCTGAAAATGGAGGAACCAAAGTGGGTTTTAGAGGGGAGAATTAGGGTGTTTATCAAAAGTTTATTTTGGGCGGCTTCTAGGTCATGACACAAACCAACTAGGATATATTGGTGCCTCCACTATTTTTTTAGGTTGCAGCGATGTTTTTTTTTTTTTTTTTTTTTTCCTTTTTGGTTTTGGCCACTGAGATTTGAACTCTGGTCGGTGATTCTTCAACACTGGAGCGTTGGCTCTAGGCACTCGTTTTGCTTGAGGTTTTAACCACAAATCTCAAACAAAAAACAACTTAGCCATCTAACTGCTTGGAGCAAAGTACTGGCTCTTTTCGCTTGAACTTATAGCTTTTCAGCCATTCGAACAGTGTTTTCCTATCATAGAATCAACCAAAATTATCCAGAATCAGCCACAGAACCACCAGCCAAACATACGTGGCAGAGTTACCATGGTTGAGGTACTTGCAAAGTCCTACCAAACTTGTGCGGAGCTTAATATAACACGAGCAACTAGTCTGCATCTCTGGCCTGGAAGCTAGCACGAATCGGTCCTGAGCTGGTACCTGCTTGGGTCCTGTCGGTAGCTCTAAATGGCTCCAACTCTCCGTACAATGTCGCGAGAAAGCTGTTTTCTCTCTTTTCTCAAATAAATAAACTAGAAGCCAGTAAAACTATTATTTTTTGCTTCACCAACTCAACAGGAGTTGTCGTCAAAAAACTCAACTGTATTTGTTTGAAACCGTACCAAGCAAGACCTAATCGACATCTGCTCCTTTCCCTTTTTACATTACAAATTTACAATTAGTGGTGCCTCAACCTCTACTTTGCCAAAAAAGAAAAATTTCTATTGAGTCAACATCAATTGAAAGTAACAAAAAACACTTGGGAACAAGTATTTTGGTAAAGAAAAATAGCTTACTAAACTCGTATGTACAAGTACAACGATGTTATCCAAAATCCCTCTCAAAATATTGGATTATTCAAGATTGACAGTGAAGACTGCATTGATGATGCATTGCCAATTGCTACAGAAATTAGAATGGATATACATTTACCCAAGGAGGTCAAGCCATCTAAACAGTAAATGCTATTGACAAAAATGGAGTTTTCTGCTTGTGTCACTAGTTACAGGATTGTTTCTCTAAAAGTACAGGTTTACTTACACTACCCACGGAACAACATCTACAAAGTTGCATGACAAAAATAAGGGTACAGATGTCAATATATAAAGCGAGCAAGAAATCAGTAACAAGGAAATAAAGACAAACACGACAAAACTATATATGATAGAAAAGAGAAGAATAAAATATCTACCATAGCTTGCCTTTCTGTCCTTCCCAATACTTGTTTTGCGATATATAAATGATCAACATGTTTCCTAAACAAGATGTTAGAAGAGTTCTTCTGAGTTGAATTTGTTCCAGGCTTCCTGTTTGCATCATAGAAGTTTGTAAGCAAAGGTCTAACAGAATAAAACCATTGCTTGCCAGTCGTGAGATATTTTATAACACTAAGACTGCCAATCGTGAAAAAAGGTTTCATACTGTACAAACTAACGATGCATTAGAAGCACAACAGCAACAATGAGCTTTTGTAGCTGCAATGTTGGGGAAACTGAATTGATCGAACAGGTAAGAAGGTAATAGACCAAGTCTAGAATGACATTGAGTAGCCATACCTTCAGAAGGTCGAATACCTTTTCCGCAATGTATTTCTGTTGAAGATTTGCACCCTTCTGCTGCACTTTATCAGGATGGATGCACAATGTTGCTTTCCTGTATTCTTTCTTGACAGATGCTGCTGTAATCAGGTCAGTCAATGATATAGGTCGCCAACCACATTCAGGCCAAAAGAACCTGCACAGTTAAACAAGAAGCATTAGCATAGCAACTGGATAACAAAAGGCTAGAAAATATAATTTTCTAGCACTCAATAGCCATACTTGAGCATCTTCCCAAAAATATAAAACAAAAAGAGATTTCGTGGCACAATGTATGATACAAAAGGTTGCAACCGAAACAACATCCTGCCCGTGAGACAATTATTTTGAAATTATCCTCACGGTGAACATCATATCAGCACTTCGTATATTAGACTTACTTAACCAACTATTTTCTATACTGTAGACACAATGATTAATTTATGCTACATTATACTAATTTTAGTCATGCGCATTATATCATTCATCCTATGTAAGAATTTCTTTATAATACAGTTTTTTTACTGAAAAAACGAACGGAACATCTCAACATCAAATGGTGTTCACTATTCACTAGGAGATAGTGAAGCCACCGATGTAGTTGTTATGACCGGGCGTCACATATCAAGCGGCTCAACGCCGCGGCCAAGCCAGTGACTAAGCCATGCCAGCGGTTAGGGGCTAAATGCCCAGGATTTCATTTCCTTAGATATATTGCTTTGTTTCCACAAATATAGGATCTTGATTGATTGGTTTGTTAGAGGGATAAATACCTCTAAACAGTTTTGGAATGAATTAAGCAATGCCTGGCCTCAAGGGGCCTTCCCTCACGTGTCTCTCCTCTCTCGCTCACGTGCACCACGGCTCCAATCCGCGCCGGGGGTACAAGCCCCCCTGGCCTCCTGTCTCCTACCCTTACCACCTATGTAGGCATGCAGCCGCAGTAGGATCGTTAATCCTATCAGTAGCCTTCCATGCTTGAGAGTAATAATATATAATGCTTGGGTCAAATAGACATGATACTACAGACAGAGAATACATTCTTATGCAGACTAATTCTCACCTTACTAACCAAGAGGCGTATATATAACCTAGCCACATCATTTTATTTCTGTTATTACAATTTCAGTACACCCTTTTACTGTGGGAATTTTCAACAGGCACATGAAAACAAGATGGTTTAAAATCAGCCAGAAATACAAAGTATTTCAGCAGAGTTCAATCATGGATGATGCTATCTAAAGGGGCATCCAGTCTTAAAAAAGGGGGTAAGGCCTAACCAAGCTGCACACTTATTACCCCTGCCAAGCTAGACACCAGAGAAATTTGAGCTATTATACATGTTTAATTAGTATGGTAGCATAGCCTATAGCCTTCTGGCTCTCTTCCCGATTTTCACCTTCTTAATGCATATGCAAAATAAAATGCTTCACTCCATTATATCTTAAAATGGAGGGAGCATGAGCTAGGGATGGCAATTATACACGTCCAAAACCAATTTGAAAAGTTTCTTAAAGGCATTTAGGGATGGCAATCCTACCCATGGGTATCGCTACGATGGGTGTGAGCGTGTGTAACACCCCCAGCGTCCAAAAACTGCTTATATGGCCCACTCCACACGTGGAGCGGCCAGCACAAGCGTAGCTCCTCGCTACACTTTCGTGCTCAAGCCGTGTAAAAGGGTTAACCCGAAGGTGCTACGTTTGGAACAGACTATTAAGGTGGTACTAAACCCACCAACGACAACCACACATGAGCCACTTGGGCTACATGGGCCAACTTCACAGCTTCTGACAGGCTGGGGTGTTACAGCGTGGGTACAAAATCTGCCCACAGGTGCGGGTACAAGATTCTAACCAAGGGTATGGGTGCGGGTATGTCACTTCACCTTATACATGAGCAAAATTAGCCGGTCCAGAGCGACAGGTTTTGGCCTGCCCCGAACCTTACTGGACAGGGCCTGGGCACACCGCTGCCTAGAAAATTTTTCGGGCCTGAGCCCGGCCTGAAATGCTGTTTTTTGCTATTTTACACTGTAAAATATGCGGGTGGGCCAGGCCCAGCCTAAAAAAATTGAGGCCCAACTTGCCTATTAGTGCTAAAAATACAAAGAATTCCAATTCTAGTGATAATCAAGAACAATTGGGTGCGGATACCCTATCATGAGTCTACTACAAAAAATTATATATTAACTATCTCCTAGTATACATTACCTCAAATTCCATGTGCCCAACAGAATAAACTGACATAACAATGTTTTCCATAAGTGCCTTTATTGCAAAGAAAATAAGTACTGGAACTTAACAACAGATATGGCTAGGAGCCTTTTTTTTTTTCCTCAAAGCACAGGGGAGCTGGGTATCACTATATAAAAAGAGAAATAAAAGGATTTAGAACCCCATACAGACACCACAACACTTATACACTCTTTTCCCTAGAAAAACAACCTCAACTAACAAATCAATTGTCACTTGGTGCAAGGGTGCAAGGAGATGAGAAACTCCTCGAGCCCCAGCCAAACACCAAAGGTGTGATTTCTCCCCTAATGAGCACTAGCACCCCATTTAAGATAGGCAAGATCTCATCAACATGCAGCGACTGCAATCAGAAAACATATTTCCAAGGAAAAACGGAAACAAAATCATATATCTACACTGGAAACAGGGTACTAACATATTGTAGTGTTGATAGCAAGGCCCGTGAGGTTGCCTTCTTTGCCAGCAGCCCACCTCTTTATCTCAAAGTCAAGTGATTCACCAATTCTCTGCAAAGAGAAACCACATTACCTCAAAAAATAAACTACCTACTTAAAGCCCAGAATCATCATGATAAGATATAGAGCTTACATGTCGCTCTTCCTGCTCCCTCTGAGCTTGCAAGTCACGCTCATTCTTCTCAGCAAGAGCTTTTGCCTGAAAATATCATATGAACACATATAGTTGCCTTTTTGAAATCAATGTTACTTTTATAATTACTAAATGAGAGGTGATTGCAGATTGATTATAGGTTAGCATACCGCAGACGCTCCATTGTTCTTTGGTGTCGTTCCAGTCTTGCCTTCCTTCTTTTTCTTCACTCTCTCCATCCACTTCTTGAAATACAGCAGATGATGAAGGTGCTATATGTGAATAATACTCCATATTAAAAAAGGTTAGTGCTTCATGCACTCAAAGTATGCTGAAAGGTAGTGTTTCTGTACTAAAAGAACATTAATTTTAAACACTGAAGAGAGCCTGAGTTGTGACCACCTATCTCCACGACTAGAAACATTGATTGGCATCTTTAATCAGCATGTGTTATAACTGATTTGCAAAAATTAGTTTCTAAGATAGCTCAGAGAAACTTCTAATACTAAATAGTACCTCCAAATATAGAAGATAGGCCATCCATAAGATTGATTGTGAAGGCTGTGTCAAGGAAGAAGTTGAACCAGAAGATGTCCTCCTTACACCACCAGAATCAGCATTGCCATGAGGTTGAACATCAAAAGGATTCTGAAAATTTTAAAAGTATCAGAGAAAAGTTAAACAGAAAATTTCCCTACAAAATAACTCATGCAGTTGCTTAGTTCTCTCACGTTGTTGTGTTGTTGTATGATCTCGTACACTGCTTGATCTAGAAGGCATGCCAAAGAATGACTCAAGATCAGGTTCTTCTGTTGCTCTCCTTGGATGATTTTCTCTTGCCCGTGCTTCAGCTGCAGCCCTTTCTCTAGCTTCATTAGCAGCCCTTTGCCGAGCTTCAGCAGCAACCCTCTCGAAAGCTGCTCTTTCAGCCCTCCTTCGTGCTTCTGCAGCAGCTTTCTCAACAGCAGCCCGCTCAGCTTTTGCCCGAGCTTCTGCAGCAGCTTTCTCCCGAAATTCCGCTGCTTCCTTTTCTCTAGCTTCAGCAGCAGCCCTGGCAGCTCTTTCCCTTGCTTCTGCAGCAACTTTGGCATCCCCTTTCCCTTGATTCTGCTGCAGCCTTTTCTCTAGCCTCTGCTGCATCTCTTTCCTTAGCTTCTGCAGCAGCCTTTGCAGCTCTTTCTCTTGCCTCGACTGCAGCTCTCACGAGCTTCTGTTGCTGCTTTCCATACTGCAGCTCGCTCTGCTCTTTGACGAGCCTCCTTCTCAGCTTGCATGCGTGCTTCAGCAGCTGCTCTTTTCGCGTGCCTCCCGTACAGCCTTTCTCTACAGCCTGCCTGGCCTCTCTCTCTTTTTCACGCCTCCTCTGCTCCTCTTGTTCCCTTTGTCTCACCTTTTTCCCTGTCCCTCTCAAGCTGTTCTTCTCTCTCCTTTTCTGCTCTTCGATTTTGCTCCTCTTTATGTTTCTCTTTGTATTCGTTCATTCTCTAAATCTCTTCTTCATCTGTAGTTTCCATTTCATGAGCACATACCTCTGCTTTCTCATCTATTTCTGTCTGTCTATATTGATTGCTACTGAACAGAGAATCAAATGCCCCTTGGTTCCCCCCCTTTAGAGTGTCGCATGTCAGTCCAATCCATGAAATTTGCAGTAGCTACAGATGGATAATGCCCATTTCCCTCTTGCTTTAGAACTTGTGGATGACCATTGGCAGCAAAATTAGCAGGCTTTTCCATGAAAAAAAAATCTTCCAATTCATCAATTTGGGATGTTTAGAAGTGTTTGAATATGTCGAGGAGTGATGGTAGCCTTGATTACGATGATGGGCATATGCTTCACTAGTTACAGATTCAGTAGGTGGTCTCTTAGCAGCAAGTGGAGGTGGAGGCCGTGAAGGAGGCGGTGCACTTGTAGGTAGTGTCACTAGAGCAATATCAGAAACAGTTACCCACACATCATCAGGCGTCTGTGAAGATTGATTTGCCTCTAACAAATCGTCTTCCACAGCAAATGGGTTTAATGTATGAAAACCAGTGGTAACAGGTACTTCATGGATAACAGATACTTCAGGAAGTTCATCTCAAACAATGCATTGTCAGGTGCTTCTGTTGAAGCTCGTTGGACTGGCTTCTCGGAGGCACCCAATCGGAGTGACTCATGCTATTTATGTTTTCAGCATGTCTCCTTTCATTTGTATCACTCTGGTTTTCAGATGTAAACTGAAAAAGCGGTGGCATGACTTTTGGAAAGTCAGTAAGCGATATCAGACCCCTGAAATATCCCACTGGTATTATCAGGCGCATCAACATTTGTGTTCCCTTCCTTCACAGGCATTCCGATGTTATCCAAAAGATCTGAAAACAACCCAAAAGATGAAGATACCCGATTTGTGTGTACCACCTAAAATGACGAAAAAAGGATCTTCTGGCGTGCTCACACTCATTTTGCTGGATGAAATTGATTCACTTTCTTGCCTTATTATAGGTTCCTCCTGTATATATTTCAGTCACAGCTGATCACCAAACAAAGAGAAGAATAACTCATATGGTTATCACAAAAGACAACTATATTGCATTTGATTCTTACAGTTCCCACAAGCAGTCATATAAGCTGTCAATAATTAAAATCAAAGCAATAGAAATTAGACAGGTCAACACAACACATCACTTATCGACAACGTAGCTCTCAGGGGATCAAAAACCAGATAGGAAGGTAATTGAAAGGAACTTGCATTAGCAAGATGCATTTAGTGAACTACTCACTTCAAACGAGCACAAACAGGCAAGTAAAATACAATATCATACCAAGGGTTCATTGCTATAAAAGTAGCTAATAAGCAACGATAGGACACACATGGCCTGAATAACAAGTTTTCTCCAGTTCCAACTTCTAGTTAGATTCAGGATGCCATATACAATTTTCTGCTATGCACTAAATTGCACCTGCAACTTCTTCAAATAAATATGATCCATCAGGCACAAACATTTGAAGGTCTTACATTGTCATAGATAATCATCTTTAATGGTGAACAAAGCATCCAAAAGAACCAATATGGATCTAATAATGAATATAATGCAAGAAATATGACATGTCAGTTCAGAGTCTCAAGTGATTAGCCTAGATTCAATCTACCATAGGAACTAGAACAAGAATGCTCGCTACTGCAAAAAGGAAGAATGGCATGCAAAAGACGGAACTCATAATGTTCCCAAAAGTTCTGAAAATGTAAGATGCCTAGAAATTATATTAGAAAAAATAAATATCAAGTCACGTCAAGGGAACATATCAGCAAACAAACCGTCGAACCAGCGGACAAATTCAACAGAAGTCTATCTAACTGTTTCCACAATCAGTGCTATTAAACAGACATAATATCTTCACCCACCGTGGCGCAGAGAGGAACAGGGTTGGGCGGGGGGCAGTGGTTCAATTACAAGTTTTCATGTTTTCTCTTGCAGTTATTCACTTGAAATTTTCATCCACATCATTGTGACTTACTTTCCCCATTTTTCCTGCTGTTTGGAATTATGTTTATTATGTTTATGTGGCATTGCATCACAAGACCTAGAATCTAAGCACCAAAAGTCCTTAAGTTTTATATAAAAACTTGGACAGGACTTCATTTCCAGAATCTTGCTTACCCAGGATGGAGCATAATTTGTCAATTCGATAGGTGTAACAACACAGCTAAAACCTTACCCATCCAACCTCACCTTCTAAATAATAAATAAGTATGCAGAAAATACATAGATAAATGCAAGCTAAATGGGAATAGAAGACTCTCAGACCTTGCCGAATAGGGATGGCTCGTGCCTCCACCAAAGTCAGGGATTACACCATCATCAAAAGCCACTGTCTCAGGATCCATTTGCGGCGCCGGCTTCATGCTCCTATCAAATCCAGGTATCAAATCGTCGTCGAACCCCACCGGCTGACAGTCAAGCTCCACCTCCCTGACCGGCTCCTCCGTCGAATTGGTGCTCCCACCCAACCCAGGAGCAAGTCTTCATCAAAACCCACCGCCTCCGACTCGAATCCCTCCCTCCGGCTTTGCCACTCCTGACGGCACCGAGGAAGTCCTCCCTTCCCCGCCACCGCCGCCTCCAACTCCAAACAAGGGGAACGCGTCGAATGGATCGGCCGTGTCAGGATCGTCGTCGAAGACCGGCTTTGTCGAACACGGGCGGCGGCGGCGTCGACGGCGAGGAAGAAGCCTTAGGCGAGGGCTCCGGGGGCCTCGTCCGCGTGGTTGAAGTAGGACTCGAACATATCGTCGTAGAAAGAGGCCGACGGGGTCTTCGAGGGACCGAGATCGTTGAAATGGACAGAGTCATCCATGGCCGGACCGAGCACGCCTCCGGCAGCGACGGAATGGATGCGCCGGAGTCGGGAGAGGCGGCGAGGTTTGGGTGCCGTGCTGACGACTTCAAGGAAGGAGGTCGAATTTCATTTCAGTATCTAAGTTCTCAACGTACCAACGATCTACTTACCTCGCTAGGGTCAAGCAAAGGTGACCTAGTTCAATTCTCTCGCGATATACATCCACACCATTCTAATTCATCCTAATCACCATGCATGTATATAGTTGACATATCCACTATAACCCATAAGTTTATAAAACATGTTCCCACCGATCCAAACTAACCTCGTATTTGAATCTAACCCATAAAACCCACTTTTTACCCACCTTGTTAGCAAGCCTACTCAGTGATTGGGGTTTTTATCTACATGTTACCACACTGTTTATTATAATGTTCCTTTTTGTTTGCTTCATCAAATTTCTTTGCAAGTAACGTGTTAATTTGCATACTTTTAAAGGTTAGGCTTGATAAATATATATATATATATATATATATATATATATCACTCTCTAATCGATCAGCTTCGGGACTTACGTTCAAATATATTGAAAATCACATTGATCTACGCGTTTGATTTGTTTATCTTCTCTCATGCTGCATTGTCATCCGACGATCCGGCTTAATTTAGATGGTCCTTACTCATTACGAATCCCGTGCATGCTGCTTCCTCCTCCCGCACAATATCTTCCCAAAATAAACCCGTGCATGCAGCCTTCCTCCTCCCGCACAATATCTCCCCAAAATTCACGAACTCTTCCTTTCTCGCGACGAGCGGCAGTGCGGACAACCACCGGTCTTGCCGAGCCGCGGCGCGCGGTCTTGGCGACCATCGGCGAGGCGGAGTCCCGCGCGGCGGCGGCACGCGGACGAGCGGTCGCCCTTGGCGAGCGGCGGCGCGGCGGTCTTGGGACCATCGGCGAGGCGGAGTCCCGCTCGGCGGCGGCACTCCGGACAAGCGGCTGTCCTGGCGAGCAGCATTGAGGCGGCGTCCTGCACTTCCCCCGGCGTCGATCTAGGGAGAACCGAGCTTCCACCTCTCACCCGCAACGACCTCCCCGCCGCCGACCGCCACCAGGAGGGTCCTCGGCTCTCATCACCGGAACCACGAACGCGCTCGCGTGTTTCACCCGCCTCGACAACCTCTGTATCCCTCCCTCGGCTTCCTCTTTCCTGCAGTTGGTGGTACTGGTACCCGAGGGAGGAGGACGAGGTTTCCAGCTCCTTGCCCAACAGGTGTTTGATGGAATTGCCTCATCCTCATACAAAGCTGTTCCTCTCCCTTAATTCAGTTGCACCTGGGATGCAGTGTTGCATAGGCAACCATGGCCGCCTCCATGTCCAGGTCGTGGGCTGTGGCCATCTGGGTTCCTCCCGATGAGAATGAACTAGAGGTCCAGATTTTTCAATTACAGCAACGATGGCCTCCGCATGAGCGACCTCGAGCACGAGACCACAGCTGGCGCGCGGCGACTCGCAGCGCCATTGAAGTGGGCCAATGCTCCTCACTCGCGACGGGGAGGGAGGAGCTGGCGCTGACACAATGCATGCGATCGGGAGCAGGTCGCCGGTGGGCAGCAGTTGGACCACGCCGCTGACAGTACCGAGTCACCACGCACACCAACGCCAGAACATGACGATGGCTTCTACACGCCACCTGCACCTCCTCCACCCCTCAGACTGCTACCTCACAGCATTGATCGATCCCAGGTGCCTTCATATTTTCCCATGTTGGAATCACTCAGCAAATCCTAAGTGCTGGTATTTTTTTTTTTTTTTTTTTTTTTTGCTGCATCTGAAAAATGGTAAAAGCACGGTTATTTGTACATTGGACAATATGCGGAGTTTTTCATCTTGACATGGCAACAATTGAGTGTGCTAAAAGAATGCATATCTCCTATATCTTCTATGTAAAGGGGAATCAATAGGTGCTAGCAGTGTAGTCTGTAGCTGTGCCTAATTTTCTTGTGCTTTCTTTTGTCATTAGTTATCCAAAGTCAAAACCTGCATACAAAAAATTGTGTCCTTGATACAAATTGTGCTTCATCCGATTCTAGGCATAATAAACCATGCCTATTTTATCAGTTTGAATAGGCGCCCGTAAATTTCTCATTCAAAACCAAACCTGAAATTTTCTAGTTCCATCATCAGGTTAGACATTGATTTTCACTTTTGACAAAAAGCCAAAGCTTCCTTTCATTAATCTGAGGCCAGTTGTCCGTCACCGTCCATATGGGTGATTTGGGACTCATCTACATGCATGCTGTAACAACATTGCTGTTGGATTTTATTGTGGGCCTAGCCCACATTAAATTTAATAAATAAATAAATAAAAACTCAATGGTAAGTAAAGGTTTTTGGAAGTGAATAGTTTAATACCGTATTGTTGCTTTGATGAAAGTCATTTCCTCTTCTTCTATTAACTCAATTTAATCTTATTTAATTGGTGGCTAGTTTCATCTCTTCGGAGCTATATGCATCGATTAGCTTCTTCATTTGTTTTTGAATTATGCGCATGAATGGGCTTTTTGGGGAGTTAGTGCATGAGTCCTTCACGTGAGTTGCTTGTTTCGGCTTCTCTTCTTGAATGTTGGCTGCTAGAATAAAAGGATACGTCCGATATATGGTGATCTTAATTTTAGTCACAACAACAACAACATCTTTACATTTGCTGCATGGTTTTTTCTCAAAATTACGGTGATTCATTTGGCGCGGAATTCGCGGAGAGCAGATTATCGGAGACCATAGCCGTCTATGAACTCTGCTGGGTGTCGCGGGAATTAGGTTTTTAAGTGGCGATTAACGTGATAAACTCAGCCGATATGCATCTTCTTCTTAGCAACACCGCGGATTGGCGACTCCTTTTTCCTAGTGGCGGCAGTACTTGGCTTGGCACTCACGAACCTAAATCCTGCATGGTGCTTAGCAGTCCACTACGCCGGGCAAATCTTTGCGCCGATAGTAGCATACCGTAGTATGGCGATGTTGGTGCAAGTGGAGCCTCTAATGCACCTTGACATAGGACCTTCCTCACGGGTACATGCATCAACTTATATGTTTGTTTTATTATTTTCATATCATGTGTTCTTCATATTTGGCTTACATTATGCCATGGTTAAATGTGTTTGCACATATTTTTATCACCTAATATGATCTTAGTCTTAGCTATGCCATGGTTATTTGTTTATGAACGCTATTTAATCATACATATAGATATATATATATGTGATGTTTCAATTATTATGCTATTCATTTTATATGTTATATTTTTAAAAGGGAATATATTAAAATAGTATAATAGTACAACCAACCACTCATAAATTTTACATAAAACACCTAGCAGAACTAGAATTGACGCTCAAGGTGCTCCTTTGAGGCAACATGTCGAACTAGCCACGGTGGAACTTCGCGGAACTAGGAGAAAATCACCTCCTTCCTCACGACCAACTCCAAGCTTTGGATATACGCGCGTAAGTTCGCTTTGGACCATCCGGGCGTTGATAGCCGTTGAGCGAGGTATTAGCCCCGCGCATCAGGAAAGAGAAGAGGAAAATGCATTTCTCGCCATCGCCAACCATATCAACGACTGGGAAGAAGGATGGAGTCGATGAGCACAACGATTCAAACCAACAACACATCCTCAAAGGGACACAAAGTGATTTCCACCCCTATCGCAGCGAGATGGAAAAGACAAGCCAACAAAACGTGACTCACCAAATCCCGGCGCCGCCCGACCTCACAGTCGTCGTTGCCAACCGAAGCACATGATAGCGAGGTGGACAACAGGGAGATTTGTTTTATTCCATGGTGGTAGCGCCGTTTCCACCCAACGAGCACCGCCAGGAAGCCGTGATCCACCTGCTACCATCACCTAGAAAGTTAGGAAACCGACTGATATGTCGGAGGAGTCGCCATGAGACCTCGCAGTACCTTCGCCGCCGCTCTCGGCGGATGAACAACCACGAGGAAGAAGAACCCACGCGCCCAACACCTAGTAGTATAGATATATACAACACTGGCGTCAAATCTTCGGGTCCTCCCACCCTCCGGCCGACGAGAGGGCCACTAGAGGTGGAGAGGACCAAAATTCGAATCGAAAAGGTGGTAAGCCCCGGTTCACTCACCCCAAACCCGTGGGGGAGAAGAGAGGGAGACCCGTAGGTGCTTCGTTTTTTGTTGGCCAATAAAAGCAACAATATGTGTTATCACATTCATAAAGTTGTTATTTTTCAGATTAATTGGACTTGGAAACCGGTTAAATATCACAACACGTAAAGGAAACAGCGCCGATGACTGATTTTTATTGCGGCGGCTCGCCTCCTCAGTATGCTGTGTAGTATCACCTGTTGCTGTTGGGTATTGACTTCGTATCGTATATATCCTTTCTGGCAAACACACAGGCCGGGGCCTTGTTGGAACGAAATGGGAATGAGATCGCATCAGCAGCCGAGCGATAATCCGGATTGGTGGCACGCGGCAGGCAGGTGCTCAACAGCGACACACCTGTTAGCTGTTAGGGCTACAGTGACCGACCTCATCCTTTTTCTGTTATCCTGTTAGGTGCAATGAAATCTTCATGTCATGTGCTGAAGTCCTCAACTGTTGTGTCGCTCCATTTTAGTTAAAATTAATGCAGGGGAATATCAAGTTTTGTTTTTTCCTTACTTATTTATTATCACGGAGTAAACTCGTATCGTCACCAAAGCAAGCACAACTTATGTTCCTTCTGCAATTTTTTTTCTATGATCCTACTTTTATGTAACTGATCGAACTAAACTAAAAAACCAAGATTGTGTGAAGAAATGGACCTCCTCCAGCTGTCGCCAAGGCACGTTGTACGGTTGTAGTACTATAGCGTGCTGTTGGCTTCAGCAAACGTTCTGGCTGGTATGATAAACGGCAACTTTTCAGCTGCTGACGGCAATGCCAGATTGATCAACGCAAGTAAAAGTCGCTGGCCAAAAGATGCGTCACGCGTCAGCACCTCGGCCCCCAGTTGGGGCGAGAGACTCGCGACCACACCGCCCCCGCCGCTAGTCCGGTAGCCCTCACATCACGTCCGTCAGGTCAAAAGAGATCTTCTCGTTTTTAATAAGTTTTCTTTAGTCGATCTAGTTATTAGATTTATCTTCTCCTCCTCCTCCTTCTCCCCTTGACATAGAGATAACAGGGTGAATTTGTTTTCTCCCATAGCGGCGACAATGACCAACAACTTCCTTAGCATGACACAGTGGAGACTTCTTTTTCCGAGTGACAACATAAGGCGAGATAATGTCGACATGCTATGAAAGAATTTTTTTTCGGATCTTTTTTCTGCATTCGACAATCCGATGAAGGACTAGGAAAATATATTTTAGATCAATCTCTTTTTTGTTGTTCGGTGGCATAAAAAGAAAGGGAGACAAAAAAAAAGTTTCTCAGTTCGCAATGTTGGTCGTTGATCGTGGAGATCTGTTCAAACACAGCCTCAGTATCTACCAGGCGGTCATCCGGCACGGTCATTAATGATTTGAGACATACAAAAACATACATACAACCTAATGATCAACTTCTAGATATATATATATATATAATGTGGAAGCGAGCCGTAAAGTTTTAGAAGCCGCGCCAATCCTACTAGGAGAGGCCGATCTACGGTTAGTGAAGAACTGACTCATGGAGGATTCCCTCCTCATAAAAATTTATATTTTTACTTTATGATATTTTTTTAACTTTGACTAATCCTTCTATTCTTCTCAAGATAATTCAAATTATAAGAATAGCATATTAGTATTTTTTATATATAAATAATATCATTAGATAAATAGTTGAATATATATTTATAATATAATAATTCTTTAGACGCACAAATGTTGTTAAAATTAGCTTTGCATAATTTTTGTGCATAAAGTAAATATTATCTATCAACTACATTTTAAAAGCAGCATTAGAATGGTGCAGCTATATCTTCCATGAGTTGTCCATCGCAGATGTACTAATCTGAAGCTCAAAACAAGAGCACGACATTTGAAAATGATCAATGGGTACAAGGTTGATAAATAATTTTTGTGCAACAAAGTAAATGTTTCGCATACTATTGTTAAGCATTAGAATGAACATAAGTATAATGGTGAGCTCTATTTGCGTGAGTTTATCTACTGCATAGTACACTAAGTTTTGAAGCTAATAGCCATAGAACATTCTCCCCAACCAAGAGCTATCCGCATTAATGACCAATGGGGTTTTGCAACCCACGAAGTACAAATGCTACTGTTTATACGGCCTATCTAGCACATAAGAGTAACACATTACCAACCTTTCCCGTCTCATCACAAGTCGCTCTCCGTTGTCTAAAATTTAGATTAGAGCAAAATCCTGGCAGATGTATGACGTGTAGAAAAATAAATCATAAAAACTAAAAATAAATAATAAGAAAAGCAGCTGCTGCCGTTGAACAATGTTGTGTTGGTACCACTGTACTATGTTGCTGGATACCGAACAGCAACATTTCACGCAACCCGCAGCCGCCCCCCACGCGGTTACACAGGACACTCCTTCCCGTTTTGGCTGAAAACATTTGAATTTGAATCTGCTTCTCAAGAGTTTTCTTTAATCCCTCCTACTTTCTCACTACCTTTCCACGTAAATAAAAAGTAATATCCCCTCTCTCTCCCCTCTGCGTGTGTATTTTTCAAACTTTGTGTGAAAGCAGCATCAGAGCCACCTCAGCAGCGGAGCAGCGGAACATCTCGCGCTTCTCTGAAAGCCATTTCAGAACCACCTTCAAACTCCTCCGGCGGCGCTTCCGCGAAGCAATCCCAGTTCCTCTCTCGCCCTCGCAAAGCATCAACACCCCTCCGGATCCACCCCGTCCCCCGATCCGCTCGACCTTTCAATCAATTCGGCGCTAGCCTCATCGGCATTGCCTGCCGGCTCGTCGTCCAGATCTGAGCGCCAGATCCCGCCGCCTCCCCGCCTAGCATTCGGACGGATTCGCGCGGCGGCAGAGCTGGCGCCTCAGAAGCGGTCCCAGCGCGGCGGCGCGGTGGAGGTGGAGCCTCCCGCCGCCGCTGCGGCGTCAGCCGCCGCGGGGGACCCGGGGTCTGTCATGGCGCGCTGGCTGCAGTCCGCGGGGCGCGCAGCACCTCGCGGCGTCCTCGGCCGTGTGGCGGGGCCGGGCTGGCTTTCGACATCCGCGGCGGTGGCCTCAGCGGCGTTGGCGGCGGCGGCCTTCTCCCCGAGCCTGATGCAGGTTGTCCAAACCTCAGTATCTTGCCTGCTACGCGTTGAACCGGATCCTTCTTCTGGTTTCGGGTGCCGGCTGTAGCATGCCACCGCTTGGCATAGATCAATGGTATCCATCGTGCCCAACCACCATGTATCTTTTTGATTCTTCTATTTGTCCGATTGTGGTATCTCACTGAAGATTCTGCCATCCTGCCGAATAAATATACCTTATACATTTAAACACCATCCATTCTTTGTTTTGCCTTTTCTATTTTTATTTATATTATTATGAAAGTGTTTCTTAGTGATAGAACCAGTATTTTTTTCATTGAGCCAACCCGCCATAGTTCATGGGCCTTATAAATATTTGATAGTCCAAAAGTTCGGAAAGTTTGGCAACAATGATTTATGAAACATATATTTCTTCTTTCTCGAAATAACTTGCCTATTCGCCTTCGCCTTTTATCTTCTCCCCTTTGTATTTATCCACACGTTTCTCACCCTCACAATCGCCTTGATTCTATGGAGCCTGCTGCTGCATTTTACAGTATAGCATGCCTTAGTTTTGTCCAGGTTTTGTTTACTTGTCAGATTAAGCGCATCTTAGATCTCCTCAATATTGACAGTGATTCGAAATCTGCACTAGTATTATATCCTATGAGCAAGGTTCCTATGTTGAGTAGTGTTTCTCATATATCTGACAGGTTCAAATGACATTTTTTGTGTGTTTTTATTGCATTATCATGTAAGTTGAAGTATATGTAATTTGTTTTTGCTGGTAGGAGCTTTATTAATGTACATTTGTTTGATTCAGTGCTTCTATGTAGTTTTTAACAGTGCAATAAGTCTTGTTTTTTTGGGATATGGGCCAATAATCGAACCAACGAGGAAAACAGAAGCTTGCATACACTATTGAGGAGCTCATTTTAATGGTGAATTAGCATCTGCATCTATATCTGGCCCCATAATTCAACAGTGACAGAGTTTTTGCTGGTGGGGTGCCCTGTAGATGGATTTTTATTCACCCGAACTTAGAGGTGAATTTGGGGCTATTTTGGATCTTCATGCAATGGATGACAGCGAGCTTCTTTCTGAGGTGTTTCTTAGATTGTACCTGCAAGATGACCTGGTATTCTGAAAACCCGCATATCTACGCTTCTCATGTTTCCTTCTAGAAACTGAAGGGCGAGTTCAGCTGACTAAGATGTCTTTTTTTAAAAAATATCTCCCGTGCTGTTTCATAAGTTGCAATATCATTTTCTCCATCCAATCTAATTATCTTATTTTTTGTCAGAATGCCGCGGCCAGAACTCATTTGAGCCTTCGCCTTTATGTCAAAAGAAATGGCGGCGGCACCGACGATCGCATGTAATAACAGAAAACCAACAGGTTTAGTAGACAAAACCGGAGTAGTGCCTCTCAAACCAAAAAGAGAACGACCGTAGTTCAGTGCTAGAAGAAACGCAAAGAAAGATTAAAGTCGTGGTGTATGTTGGATGCTGCCATCTTCTGGTCCACTACTGTCATACACTTCTTTTAAATCTGCTCTCTCTTTATTTATTTCATTGAGAAGTGTCCCTTTTCTTTATCTCATCATCTTGTGCAGGTATAGGAAAAGACCACTGAACAAAAAAGGGAGATATTCTCGAAAGAGGAAGACATCATAGATGTACACAATTCTCAATTTTGACTGTCCGCAAACTGTAAATGGACGTTCTGTTACAATCGGCACACTTAATTATTTCTGTGTTTGGTAGTTCACAAAATAGTTAATTGTTTTTGTCAAATATCGAAAAAGTTATCTTATTGGGCTTGTTGGAATAGTTTTTGAATTTTGATGATAGTGATGATATTTATTGATGAATTAACATTGGAAGAAAAGATGCAATACATGTTCTCTTTCAACGTGTTCACGCGGATAACCACTGTACCTGTGTATGTAGGGACAACCTGCATGTTTGACAATATTTGTATTCACCTTTCTAAGAAATAAAAGCAACACTAAATAACTATGATGCTAGCATGATTTAGGGTATTTATGCATTGTAAGATTGAATTACCCATGGCTTGAAGTGCTTTGAAGTTGACTATTCTGATTGGATGGAATCACTAACCATAATTCAGAAATTGAATGTTGATTTCAAACATCTCCATTTCAGTCAACTTTTGAGTTCTGACGTGCTTGTTCCTGCTCACCGCCTGCAGTTAGCCTGTCCTTTAGAGAAGTGGGTAGTATGTTGATTCTGGGCCTATATATGCGTTGTTATAATAATCTGCATGGTGTTGTATAGCTGGGAAATAGAACCTAGTTTTTTACCAGGGTTCCAAAGTAATTTTCTACAAAAGCAGGGCTGATGGAGAGAGAAACCATTCCTTATTTTACTATTTTATTATAAATTGTATCACATAGCTTGCCTGTTAGTGAAAATCAATGTGTTTATAGATGCATGTCCAACATGCTTTAGAACATAAGTTTCATCCCAAGCATTTTTTAATACTTGTTCATATCAAATATACTAATATATTATTTTCACTGAAAGGTGGATTTGACAGCTTATGTGGAAAAGCATGATTTCTGCTTTGACACGTTTTGGATTGAAATGTAACTAATGATGAGGTATTTTTAATTACATTCAGTAATTGATCTCTCAAAACATTACCTTGCACTTTTATCGAATGGATGTTGTAAAGTACTCCTTTCTTTAATTAGGTCTACATCTTTCAATGCTTGCTTTTGTTTTAACAGGTTTACCGTGAGACTGTAGAGCCTAATACCAATAATTTTTCCAAAGGGACAGCGACATGCTTTGCATATGTGAACAGGTTATATAAAACTACACACTATAAGTCTAACTTTCTTTTAGTCTAATTGTGACTTATGTCCTGGACTCCGCTAATGATTATTTGTTTTATCTCTTTGGTGAAACTCTTTGGAAATATAACCTTGTCCTTGCCATTATGTTTACAATGTAAATTCTCTACTACCAATTTGTTTTAATGAGAACTTTGTAGCTTTGTCAAGCATTTACTCTAGAGTATTACCAGCATTGATTTGCATGTGGTCCATTGGATATGATAAATCAAGCATCTGATTTGACCAGTACAAGTGTGGAAACATTGCGGTTTAATATTTATCTATAAGTTTGATCCCTGTTTGGGGAACCTTTTGGGGTGTGGGTGGGCGGGCGAGGTTACTTAATGATGATGGTACTTGAACTATACATGTTTGAATTATCAAATTATCTATTGTCTGAATGCCCACGGTCTTCTGGTTGTCTCAGCTGGATGTTACATTTTATATGGTAGTCTTGGTGAATTATGATAAGGACCGTTCCTGTGTACTCAACTTATTTACTCCTGAATTTCTTATTGTTTTCATTGGTAGCTTGGCTTATGAATCTCCATGTGCAGGCAGTGGCGGGACCTATACAATGCAGCCCCTGCCTCTTATAGGCTGCCACATGATATGGTTCGCCTTTTACATCAACCTATGTATCCGAATCAACATTTCAAGTTGTGGCTCAGCTACTTTGCCAGGAAATTTATGGTGGCAAACTCTTGATCTTCTCAACGAAAGGAGGTTATTTACTTGAATTCTTATGTTCATGTTTGGCATGTATTATCCATTGGCGAATTTCTTGTTTTGGGTCATTGGTCAGATGCTTTTTACACTGGTTGCATGCGAATTTATTACATGTATAATTCAAAATTACTCGCTCTGTTCCCAATTGTAAGGCGTTTTTGGCTTTCATTTGATACATTACTTCTACAAAGTATCACGAACATAGTGTATAACTAGAGTACATAACAAAAAGCTATGTATGTAGAAAACCAAAGGGTCACCAAATTGAAAATGGAGAGTAAACAATAAAAGTAGTCACTTTGATTCTTGTTCCTTTTTTTTCGCTCCGCCATGTACTACTTTCTTACGCTGCAGTGCCTTATTCTCTCCATCAAAATATAAAGGATTTCTGCAGGGTTTTGTCCTATAGGTCTATGGGATTTATAGGAAAAGAACAATATTTTTATACCAAATGAGCATCATTAGAATAATTCTGAAATATATTTCGCAATTTACTTATTTAATGTAGTAAGGTGCTAATTTACTTCCCTATAAATTTTGTCAAACTAGGACACTCAAACTTCCTTATATTTCTTGAATAAAGGCAGTATTTATCACATGTCATATGATACAAGCGATTGGGGGTGGGGTTCTGGGGGATGAATGCCTTTTATAACAGTAGCTCCTTCGTTCAGAGTTAGTTGAATCATGTTTTTTGGCGAATTAGTTGAATCGTATTTGTCTCAGATGTGGTGAAAGCTTGATTCCCAGTGTCGAATCTGCTGGAAATGTGTAATCAGCGGGCTACACATTTAAGCCAAGTGGTGACTTCTATTTATTTGTACTTTTTGTTTGCTTAGAATTTTGCTAATCTAGCTCTAGCCAGTTAAGTTCAGTTTTTTTGAATGGTTTCTTGGGAAATAAAACCTGAGTGTTTTTTTTGGAATTATGTTTTGTATAGTTTCATGGTACATTACTATCCTTTTTGATTTTTGTTTTGTGAATTTTTACTTTTATATATTTAAAATCAGGCTATGTTTTTTTATTCTTTTTATATTTTTTGTGAACTCTTATTTAATGAGAAGATGGAAAGAAACAGGTCTGTATTGTTGGTTTACAGGAGTTTGAGGTTTTCTGATGTCCGAAGATTGTCAAAATACATGTCGAGAAATGCGGCAAGAAGCACTGGCACAACTGGAGCCAATGAAGAGTCATCCGATCTCATGCTATTCTGCAATTGGCTGTGAAAAAGCATATCCCAGTTACTGGAAACCGAAGACAAAAGACCGAGATGCTATTGAAGCAAAAGATACAAAAGCTTGTGGGGAAAATGTCATTTTATTGATCTTGCTGGAAGTGAGCGTGGTGCTGATACAACAGACAATAGCAAACAAACAAGGTATTGATTTTTGGCGGTAGATTTGGTCTTCTGCTTATTGCTTGCTTGCGTATGCGATATTCATTTTTTTCTTATGCTTATGCCTTGTGCCAGAATTGAGGGTTGCAGGATCAACAAGAGCCTTTGGCTCTCAAAGGTATGTATTCGGGCACTGGATAATGATCAAAATACATTCCCTTTCAGAGAAGCAAACTAACAGAGGTGCTTCGGGACTCCTGATTGGAAACTCGAACGGTGATGATTTCCTGTGTTTCACCAAGTTCAGGTTCATGTGAACACACACTAAATACCTTAAGATACGCCGACAAGGTAATATGTTCTTTAATATACTGAATTTACATGTATGCTTCTTTTTAATATACTGGGTTTACAGCATACTTTTGAATATATATCTATGCTTATGAGTTATCTAGTTGTTTAATTCTTGCAAGCTCTGGTTCCTACTCTAGTAAGTCTGCATACAATTCATTCTTCTTTAGGTCCATTAATAAGTTAAGCACCTTGGAGGAGAATTTGGAAATCCTAGAGCACCCCTGTAATTTTTTTTTTCTTCTGGCAGCTGTGATAAAAATCGATTGCTTTGCAGAACCTCACAGGCCAGTAGCTGCTCCTTCAGAGTGGTTTGAGTCATCCTTGGTCATGGTTGTGTATTTATGTATTCCAATTTAGTTTAGGTGTGGCTCGGGGTGTGTGAGTTGGGTTTTCAGAGTATGCCTTGTGCCTCTCCCTTGTTTTTCCCTTTTGTTTACTCTATCTAATTAAATGACAAACATATCTTCTGAGTGGATTTCTAGAAAAAATCTAACTGATATCACTGATTGGTAAACAGGGTTAAAAAGTCTTTCAAAGGTGTGGTACACACAAAAAGGACAGTTTGCTGTGCAGTCTGTATCATCTGGCAAGAATCTCTACCTACATCATCACCCCCTTCATGTGAAGCTGAAGAGACTATGGAGCAGACTCAGAAATTAGGCCTATTGATTCTTTTTAGGAAAGGTGTTGACAGTTTCACTTCCAATTCTTCCATGGAACCTGAGAGAAACTCTTATAGTACTATTCAAGCTATCCACACAGAGGAAAAAGAAGAAACTAGTACTAGATCTAGGAATGAGGAGAGGGACTTGAAATCTAACCAGGCTGGTTTTAATAGTAAAACACAGTCACTTCAGGAATCAATAAATTCACAGAAGAGGGGAAAGTGACAAAAGTCTCACCACCCGGAGAAAGGCTAACAGGGATGAAATCAGAAAGGCAGGTCAACTACATGAAAAAAAGTGTGCACCTGAAATTAGTCGAACTGTTGTTAAGCAGCAACATAAACAGCAGCAGCTGGAAAACCATCATCAACCTCAGCATCGCGAGTTTCATCAAGCAATCTGAAAGGAAGATATGAAATAAATACAATACTTGAGGTGAAGTCTTTTTTTTATCAGCATGAGATATTGTTTGATCCTGATTAGAACATGATATGATGTATTTTTTGGGTGTATCTTAGGAGAAGGCGCTGGCAGCTCACAGAGAAAGGAAATTGAGAGAAGTACAATGGGGTAGTGCGGGGAAGTAAGTTCCAGTTACTCAGTTGTATTTAATTTCATAACAGACTCTGTTTGGTGGTTGTCCTGCTCTTAGTAAAAATTTGCAGGTTCCATATCTTTGTCATTGTCTCAGCAGTACTGTATGCTTTTAGTAAACATAAAATACATTTTTTTTTCAGGAGATGAACCTATTAGCGGAGGTCGATCAGCCAGGTAGTCTTATCGACAACTCATTAGGCGCAGCTAGCTTTCTGTTGTCACGGAAGGCTTCTGGTTTTTGTAAGCACCAGGCACGCGCGGTTTTCAGCAGCCCTCAAGGAACAGGAGATTCTTAGCGTCAAAAACACTGAGATAGTTTAAACCCCCAAAATAAGGAAGCCTTTATTTTAGGTTTGTCATTGATTTGCGAGAAGCCCCAGATATTGGAATATTGTATCATGGCCAACATCGCCTTGAAGAAGGTAAGGGTGGACAGGATTTCCGGTAATGATTAGGCTGGGAGATGAAATGTGGGCTGATGCAGCACAGGCATTAATGATTTTGGTTTTATGATTAAGTTTGCCAATTTTTTTTTTTTTTCCTGAAAAGGATGCTTGGGTGTATTTTCTATTGGTGGCATAGGTTTGTCAGCGTTTGCCATTTTTTCTTTTTGTACAGTATAGTTGTAACCGTTGTTTGAATGTGTAGTGAAGTGCTGCGGTGAGGAATTACCCGTACCTTGCCTTACCTGTTATAGTGTTGTATTCTTTTGTTGATATTATTTCACATCAACAAAGAAAGGCCTCGACAAAAGGTCTACAATTTGATTTGTACGTTTGGGTGCCCTGTTTATTTGCTACTGTATGTCAGATTTGCATTTTTTGTCCTTCACTGTACATCGAATCTCAGACTAGTTTCAAAAAATAAGTGTTTATAACTAAATAAATACAAGAATAATAATATTTTATTTATGATTGTTAAATGTATTTCCATAAACTTATTGGAAGATATATTGCTAATATTTCATAAATTTTAAAAAGTTTGATTTTTTTTTTGACAATAAAAGTTTAATTGAAACTTATTTTTTGTGACGTATCCCATGTCTAGTTTTTTTGCTACCTTTTTCTCTGATGTGACCCTTTTTCGATTTGAAAGATAGAATTACTTTGCAAGCATGATTTTGATCTAAAAGCTAACATGCATGTCAAAGAAAATTAGAACCCAATTGACTGCAATTACGAATCCCTAACAGCAACTTCATCAGGGGCCTTTCTCAAAGCCAAATATTAGTGCTCAGGGGAGGAAAACAAAAACTCAGCATGCTTAATTACTACTCCCTCTGTTTTTTGCCCATTTAATCTTTTTAGATCTTGAAAATTGTAATAAGTAGTAGATTAAGGTGCATAGTGCATACGAATACTTCCTCTCTCTCTTTTTTTTTTTTTTTTTTTTTTTTGAAAGAACCCGGGAGATTTCCTTGTTGCGGAGTGGATCTGGTGGATTGGAGGTGTGTCGCTCAGCAGGGGTTGGGGAGGAGTGTCAGGTCTCTCATCTCCTTACCTTGGCCCGTACAGGTCTTTTCTGTGTTTGAAATCTGAGAGGCATCAACAGCTTTACAAAATTTGTAGGTAGAGAAAACCAGGAAGATCATTGCCCAGTTCAGTCACAACTAAATAAACGCAACAATTTTATTATATAAGCAGCTTAAGTGAACAACCATCTTATCATGACTGCAATTTTTGGTACACTCCGGTGAGGGCAGCTCAGAATCAAATAGCTAATGTCCCAGCAAAGTGAACTCAGTAAAGTTGTGAAATCCTTTCATCCTCCAGTGCATCTCTTGCAGTGGGATCCGGAAGTTATTATCAGATAAAAGTAGGGGTTCCATGGACCTCTCTTGGTACTCCATTGTATATGAAACTACATTGCTATATATAAAAGAGGCCATGGATCAAGTTCACCAGTTAGAAAAGGGAGTATATGCCAGCTGTTTGAAACAGTGAGATGAGGAATACGCAAATGGAGCTCCACTTAGTACATATTTGACAGAAGGACTGCTACCGAAGTTCAGTTATACTCCTACACTCTAATCCACTAGTAGTTGGCAGTTGAAGATACATAACAGGGGACTTGCATAGAGTAAGAAATATTCCGTGTATCATGCTTAGAAGAGGAAAGAAGCCAGCTACAACTTGCCTGCTCCACATGCATGCTGAAGCACTAGGGCAGCGAATGCGAGGGGTGGCGTGGGAGCCGAGGCGCGAGGCGTGCTAGCGGCCGACCCGGCGGGCGGCCCACCTAGCGGCCCGTCGGTGGCCCGCTGCCTACGCCACTGTCGTCCTCGTCCCCATGCGTCGTCGCCGTCGTCCTCGCCCAGCCCAGCAGCTCTGCCCATGCGCCCGTAGCACGTGGGACTTCGCGCGCATGATCCGCCACTCCCCTTCCTTCTTCTTCTCCTCCCCATGAGCGCTCGAATCGCGCCGCCGCCGCCATGGGCGACGACGAAGCTCCCAGCGCGCCCGGCCCGTACCCATCCGGATGGAGTCTCTCCAGCCACGAGGCTTCGGCGCCCCGCCGCCCTAGAGCTCACACGCCAGCGAGCTGCCGCACGCGCCATGTCGACAGCGCGCGGCTAAGGCCGGCCGAGCCGAGTTCTAGAGCGGGGGAGGAATGGAGGGAGGGAGGCTTCGCCGGAATCGACGACCTGGCCGGAACCCTAGCGGCGGGGCCTCGCCCGGGAACCCTAAGCGAGCGAGGCCTCGTCGGGAACCCTAAATCGACGGCGCCGGCGAGGGCGAGGAAAACGCATGGCAGCCAGCTGCGCCTCCGCTCCGTCGGCGAGAGCGGCGGCAGCCGCGCCAGGCAAAGCTGACCGACGGTCCGAGGCCGTGGGCGGCCACGAAAGTAGGTAGTGGCCGGCCTCGGGCCGGCCAGGTCGGCGGCTAGCATTGCTGAGGAGCCGGGGGACTGCGTGAGAGGAGCAAGGTGAGATGCTGGTGGCGATTTCTTTTTGGGCCTTTTTATTAGTAGGACTAGCAAAATTGCGATGTGTTGCGGGGAGATAACTACTAAACATTTATGAAGAAATATCGGTAGCGTTAGCACGCACCATCACCGAGCGGCGGACTTGAGTAGCGGCGGTGTATGCGCCCTGTTGACTGAACTGATGCGTCGCGGCGGTGCCGGTTATTATGCGATGGAAGCCAAAGCGAGAATAGCTGTGCGTGTCACGCAACGCCGCAGAGCGAGTGATAGGAGGAGAGCGGGAACAAGCATCACGAGTATCTTCGCCGGCAACCTTGAACACTTTGCTGCAAAATTTGCCGGGCGAGGCGTTCCGGACGTCGACCTGCTGAGCTCCACCGCCCGGCGCGCATGCGTAGGGAGCTTCCATGCGTGCGATCCCTTCCCCTTCTTCTTCTCCTCCCTCACCGAGCTCGAATCGGCGCCGCCGCCGCCATGGGCGACCTTGAGGCTCCATGGCCGAGCCCATACCCATCCGGATGGGTCTCTCCACAGCCTGAGGCTCAGCCGGCGCCGCCATGCGAGCTCACCGCCGCGCCCGAACCGCCCGACCACGCGCCGTGTCGGCTGCGGCGGCCGAGCGGCCAGGCGAATTCTAGAGCGAGAATGGAGGGGAGAGCTTCAGCCGGAATCCGACCTCGCCCGGAACCCTAAGCGGCCCGGGCCTGACGAGATCCCTAGCGGCGAGGCCTACGCGCGGAACCTAAATCGGCAGCGGCCCGGCGGGCGAGGAAGAGCGAGCGGCAGCCAGCTGGCGCCTCGCCTCGTCGGCGAAACGGCAGCACTGCTGAAGCGAGAAGCTGTAGCGCCGGTCGGGCCGGTGGGCGGCCCACCAAAGAGGTGGTCGGCGGCCTCCGGCGCCAGCGGTGGCGGCTAACGTGCTGGGAGGGCGGGGGACTTGCGTGAGAGGAGCAGGTAGATGCTGGTTGTGATTTCTTTTTGGGCCTTTTATTAGTAGGACTAGCAAATTGCGTCGCGTTACAGCAGGGGAGATAACTGAGCAAACATTTATGAAGAAATATCAGCCGCGTTAACCGCGCCGCGTACAGGCGCGGCGGACTTGAGTACTGCGGCGGTGTCGCGTGTTGCTTTCGGGCACGGATGCGTGCTTGGCGGCGGTGTCGGTGTGTCGATGGAAGCCAAAAGCGAATGGCTGGCTGCGTGTCCCGCCAGCCGCGGAGCGGCGGTGATGAGGAGGAAGGAGAGCGGAACAAGCATCACGAGGGGTATCTTCATGCGGCAACCTTGAACCTTTGCACAAGGAGGCTGCCGAGGCGGTCTGTTCCCGGGCGTCGACTGCCGCTCGCGCCCGAGAGCGCCCGAGGAGGGGCGGCTGCAGTACGTGCTTTCTGTCGGGGAGTGCCGCGACCTTAGATTTGTTTAGTTCGCGGTAATGCGACGCAGCGAAAGCGATTACAGGGAGGCGATATTTCTATTGTAAAATATCTGACGCTCCCGTCGATCACGAGGCTTTACATTACGTGTAGCAAAGCGAAAATACAGCTAAATAGCGAAGATGTGCAAGTCTGCGTATTGAGACACACACGGAGCGGCAGGTGATGAGAGACGAAGACGTAGCGTGGCACTGGCTCACTCCCGCACCAACGATGTTTGTAATTCCATATAGCTCGGCAACTCTGCATCAACGTTCATTTCCCCGACGAGACGACTCCTGCCTTCTTGTGTCGTACGTGGTGCCCGTGCCTCCGCCCGCACGGCCGCCGACGCGCCGCGCAGCGTCTGCATAACATCTGCTTCGATTCGTATACATCAGACGACTGCGCCCGCCACCGCTGCTTGGTCCTGATCAACTCCAGTCGTCTTGCCATCGGCCCCGTCGCGTCTCGCCGCAGGAGGGCAGTTACGCTGATCTATCCACGGGCGAGTTCTGGACGTGCGTGGACGGAAGGAAGAATTGATTTCTATTTTGATTCTATTTGTTTTATATTCCTGGTGGAAGGCAATGTTAACGTAACAGGCCTTGTCAAAAATAATGTTAACCTAACAGTACATTAGGTTGGCAAGACCGAGACGGTTTTCTGTGGACGAAATTTTTGGATGGAGCGACGAAAATTTTACCTGCTTTATTATGGGTATAGATATAGATGTGAAAGTCGTTATCTAGACTGAACTAGATGGGTGGAAGCTTAAAAAGCATGTTCTCTAATTCATTCCACCACAAGCTCTCTTAAACTTTATCATAGAAAATTAATTTGCGTCCACTTCTCATAGAGAATCACTCTTTAACTCGCTTCCAGCTCCCTCCGACCTCGGTGCACCGTCACAAGCGAGCTGTGCCGTCCTAGCCATTCAGATACACTCACAGCGGTCTCGAGGACCAGTCAATCAAGCTATTATAATAAAAGGTCCAGCCGTTCCAGATACTGTCACAATGGGCTGGGGTACCAGTCAATCAAACTATTTATAATAAAACAAAAGGGATTGGAACACTACGCAAAACTCTGCACCAAAGCCGGTCATACTCACTGCGCAGGTCACATAGCTCACAGGATGCTCAAGATCACTGGGTATATATATAGTTCCAGGAGATTTGAGCATTACAAAAACTCTGCACTAAAGCAGGTCATACAGCCTATCCCAGTGAGTTTGCTCACTAGGCCACAGGACGCTCAAGATCACTGAGGCCATATATATAGATTCCAAAGTTACTCCATACACTCCCTATCTCCTGAGGAATCGCATTTGCAATCTATTGCCAGCAGAAAACCTCTACTTCACCTTATGTCCCGCATAGCTCACTGTGCAAAACTCAAAGGCGCTGTGCCCATGCAAAACTCTCTTCAACCTATTGCCCGGCCCGAAACTCCCTTCAACCTATTGCTTGACAGCCCGTTGCATGGTGGGCATGCGATTTGTGCAACACTAAGTACACTTTCAAAATCCTTGCACCTTTAAAGCCGCTACGCCCATTTTCCATCCAATATCCGAACCTGGCCAAAATGACCTATATGATGTGTCCTCAAGGTTTATTCAGCCCTCAAAACTCCAGTATTTCCTTTGCTGTTGCCACTCCTGCTGAAGTAATGCCATTTTGTTTCTGCAAAATGCATCAATTTTGTTTCAATTTTTGCAGATACATGCAAATTATTCATTATAGCGAAAATGACTAGACAGAAATGTATTACCTGTGCAAAAGTAGAGGTCCATATCTCTGCTGTAGGGAGTCAATGTATTTATTTGAAGGCATGAACACATGCACGCCCAGTCCACATCTAGAGCGACAGAGGACTCAGTAAATTAAGAGCGAAACTTAGAAAGCAGGAATAGTGCTGTAAAAACTATAATTTTTCTCATGTTCATATCTGGGAGGTGGAAATTGCATTGCAATCTCAGGGAATTCATTAACCTGCGCGGAGCGCAAAGAGAGAATACAACTATGCCTTTGCGAGGAACAAGATGAGAAGTACCCATTCTGCTGCAAAGGAAAGGTTTTGGACACCTTCCTGCTTCCATGAAAACACACATCCATCTGTTGGCCACTTTTGTCATTTTGAGCCTCATCCACAATATACCTAGTCTGGTAAGCATTGATATATATATAACCAAATAATTGGCGAAGTAGTAGAATTTTCATTTTACAAAAGGAATAAACAGAAAATGAAAATGAAAGGTAAACTTCAATATGAAAGCTTTCCACTTGTACATATGAGAGAGAGCAGAATGCAGCTTTTAACACTTGTGGCAGAACCTAGGAGTAGAGGATGTAATACTAGCACAAAGACACTCCAAGACCCTTCTGTCCATGTGCCACCAAAAGTGAGTCCAGATATGCACAGACTTTTGTCCCTTATGTTGATGACTGCTAGAAAACACCAATGGACTTCCTTTGTGTATGGGAACAAATATCTGGATAATAAGCTTTGGTTAAATGCAAACTAAGTTAAACCCACAAAGTAAGATCTAAACCTGAAAAAGATAATCCAGAAGTGTTTTACCTTGTCGCAGTCGCATTGGAGCTGTACCCTAGCCTCGCTTTTGTTGTCCATCTTCCTAGCTTGAAAGCTTTATAATCATACCCACTGGAACTGGAAATCAGCCTGACAGACAGTAATAAGAGATCAGTATGAAGGTTATAACTTCACAAAACAGAAACATTAGCGGCTCAAATACAACACATGTCACGATTGCAAACAAATATGAGTAATGAATGCAACAAGACAATAGAAAAATATATATGAGAGAATGTCATTAAATGGCAGCTTGTGTGCATGCACATGTATGAATTAGCTGAGCAGTTTTAGGTGGATATCATATAAATACTAGGAAACAATGCATCAGGTGAGGAACTGCATGCATATCTTTCAATCTGATATGATGCATGCATTTGATTGAGAATGGTAGTTGTTTAGAAGCTTGGAGGAAACAAACAGAGGTGTCCCATCAAAAGGTAAAACAAGTTCCAACACAAACCTTTTGTAGAAAAAGGTGTTGAAGAAATGACATTTTAAGAACTTGTGAGGTTCTCTTAGTTCCCTCTCTTTGGGCAGATCCAAGATACAAATTGATAACCTGAAAGTGAGTCGGGAAAAGAATAGCAGAATTTTATACTGATATATTACATTATTTATGCTTAACTCTGCAAAGAGTTACAGAAAGCAACAAAATGAAAAATACCTCACATCATTTAACCATTCTTTGTCATTCAAGCACTGCGGGATCTCCCCTCGTTATCACAATATTTGAAAGCTTCATGTACTATTGTATTAACCTCTCACGTCTGGAAAAAGGACCCATTAGATACCACTAGCTATGTATGAGGCATCCGATGCGACTATCGCATGACAAAAGAAGGAAACCTGTTCCCACCATATGAAGAGCCTGATGAACCATTTTCGCTTTCATCCTCATCAGTAATAGGAACAAAAAGGCTCAGGCACCTCACTGAAAAGGAACATGTTAATACTCGGTAACATTAATGAAAATGAGTGTGTACAAATACATAGTCAGGTTTGCTGTACCCATTAAGTGCAATTAAGTCTTTACAGGAACAGCATGAATTTCTTTCCAACACATCTATTTTTCAAGGGAATTGCAAAATCACGAGGCTTATATCCCAACAGACTTTGAAATGAATTCCTCAGAGGCATAATGAACAGAAAATCTAGTAGGTCTCTTATCTTTCAGTAACAAGTGCAACATACAAACAATTATATACAAGGCTACAGAAGCATCTAGCCTATTATTTATTTAAGATAAATTGTACTCTCAGGGGCAAAAACAGCAGCAATGATTGCAAGGAGCTAGTTATGGAGACAATCACATTCTCAGAAAATTCACAAGCATTAACTGCCCTATGGCTGGTGTTCCATTATATGATCTGAAATG
>JADLZK010000040.1:0-92003 GCA_015847255.1 Hyparrhenia diplandra
CACTAATAGTCTTCAATTTACAAACAAACTAGTACGTAAAAGATCTCTAAATTTATATCTTTTTTCTGGTGACATGTCTTTGACGATGGCCAGGCGTCTACGACGACTTAACCGCAATTTCTCCGAGTTGTTTATAGTGCTTTGAGTACGTGACTTTCCACGCTCGCTTTTAAACAAAAAGCACATATGCTACGTGACTGCCGAGGATACCTTGGTTTTGGTAAAAAGAATTATTGGCGTGGATCACTAGTGTACCACTGTATCAAACCTAGAGAAGTGCTCGAACACCGTGTGCATCAATATTTTACCACGTGAGACGAGAGAGGAAAAAAAAACGTTGATTGATCCGAGTCAATGCGTGTGTCACAAGCGTAGCTACCCGCTGCCAACCAACGACAGCCATTCTTGCTACTGTTGAATACATAGAGCCTATTTGATTTTCTACTCGAAGTTTATTAGTGATTAAAACTGAAGACTAAAATTTTAGACTACTTTAGTTCACTTTTTTTTTTCGCGATCGGGTCATTTCACCGTGTTTCATTAAGAGGAGGAAAACCAAATCCAAATACAAACTGGCGGGATGCGGCGCAGACATCGTCAAGAAAAACGAAACAAAACAAAACAAAACAAAGCACCCCAACACAACACAAGGCAAACAACCCTAACTCATTGGATGCAACCCGCAAGCTGATTACAAGATAGCCGAGACGCGACTAGACCACGAGCACTCGGGGCCGCACCGATGCGCCGCTTCTTCCCCTTGCAAGGAAGACCTCCATGGCCTCCCCGTTGACCCGGCGTTAGGGCCCGTGAGTGCATCCCTGCAGCTCGGCAAAGGAGACCGCATCCTCACGCTCCGCCTCGACCTCGATCCCCATCTTCTTGAGCATAACTTTCCTTACCCGGTCCTCACGGCATAAGGTGCCTGGACCCACTCTTTGCGGCGAGCGTGCCTTTAGCGTTTTGGCATTAGCTCGGGCGTCTTGGCGCTGGGGCGCGTCTTCCTCAAGACCGGCGTGGATAGTATGGATGGCTCCGCCGGCCTCTTGAACGTGGCTATGAACTCATCAACCGACGGCACGGGCCGGGTTGGAAGAGTGTGCGGTGCACCCATCTTCGATGCCACAAGCTCCGGGGCCACTAGCGTGTGTACCGGGAGCAACAACGCCTTAGGTGGCCAGCGGAGTTCGTTGTGCTCCTCAACCCGGGCGGCGAGAAAGCCGGGGCTGCACGGTGTGGCGCCCACGGCGGCGACTAGTGGAATGGCGAACTTCGGCCTCGACCAAGTCGGCCCACCGGTCGACCACCAGCCCCGGAGGTAGTCTGCCAAAGGGGCGCCCACGCAGACGGCAGCCACCGTGAGGCAAGGGGCCGCCACGACCTCGTCCTCCGGGAATGTCACCGGGCACACGGCGATGGAGGCCGTGAGCTCAATGAGCATCGGGTCAACCCGTGTAACGGGGGTCAACGGCGGCCGGCCACGACGGAAGCGTCGCGGTCAACAACAAGACTGCCGGGCGACGATGTTGAGCACCCGGGCGTTTGCGCCCCGCGCCGCCGGTGACGACGCCGAACGCGACCGGCACCCCTCCCAGCGCGTGCGTCGCCGACGACGGGGGGCTTCCGCCACGCCGCCCGCCGTTGATGCCTTGGGAGCCGGGCGTAGAATCTCCGACGGCCGATTGGAGCCGTGTGCTAGTTCGCGCTTCCGGGCGCGCCCGCCGCTATCTCTTGGCGCCACAACGGGCGCGCTTGACGTATCGATCGGCGAGCAAAGCGCGGCGCCGGGCGCGTCCATGAGCAGGTCGGACGGCGAATGAGCAGCGTCCATGAACGAGTCAAGGGCGGGCGAACGCCGATGCGTTGCGCTGCGGGCGTGCGGTGACTTTGCACATCGCCGGCATCGGAGGCAACGCCGGGGAAGCGGCATATCGCGGCGGACGCGGGTCCTCCGCGGCGCTTGAAGCAGCAGGCTCACGAGTTCGACGGCCCGGGCGACGGTGACGACGTCCCATGAGAGCGTGTAGGATCTCGATGGAAGCCTAGAGGGGGGTGAATAGGCTTACCCCTAAAAAATCTACCGTTAAAACTTCAACAAGTCGCCAAGATGATATGCGCGGCACCGCCACGTATAGGTGCAAAGATCGCCGCAAAACCGGCGGACGATGGAGTGACAGACGCAGAAAGAACTTCTCTCGGCGGTAAAGGGCACCGGCCGCCAAGGTGACTAAGCGGCACCGCCGCGTGTTACGTAACCCGAGCACCACCAAAAGTAAATCCACGAATTTGGAGTTTGGTGCTCAAGGTTTCCACTTGTTCCCCGCACACAAATACTTCACGCACAACTAGCCAAAAGTGGTAGAAACCTAGCAACAAAGTAGATCGGGTCGAAGCCCTATCTCACAAGACAAAATATGCAAGAATGTAAAGAACACGAAAGTGACACAAGGATTTGACCCGTGGTTCGCCGCCACACAAGCCGGGTTACGCCCCACGTTGTTGAGGTTGCCCACACAAGGCTTAGCTTGCCCACCGGCTTGCTTTTTTCCCTCGTTCACAAGTCTAGGAGTTAACCCTAGAGATGTGGGGTAATGTATTGCTGTTTTGTGTGAGGTTACAAACCTCCCAAGGCTCGCCACACGAAGGGGGGCAAGCTCAAGGGCGACGCCTAGCCGCCTAGAGCAAGCTCCAAGAGTAAAGAACCCTAGGGTTCCGGTAAACGTGAACCAAATGCTCTTTTTAAGTGGGGAAGTAGTAGATCCGGCCTCCAATCGAAGTTTGCTGCCTTTTCCCTCAAAAACCGTGGTGGGAAGTGAGAGATTGAGGGGAGCTCAAGGAACTTCAATGGAGGTGAGAGAGAGAGCAAAAGGTGAGAGCTGGTCGTTACATCACGAGGAAGAAGAAGGAGTGAGCAGGTGACCGTTGTGGGAGGGGTAGAATAGGTATTTATACCCCACAGTCCCAACGGTCGGGTTTAAGTGTGGCATCGCCGCAGCGACACGCTGCAGACCGCCTTGACCGACAAAGAGAGAGAGTGGAACCATGTAGAAAAGTCGGGGTCGGGCTTGAGTGATGATTTGTGTCCGATTTGATATTTAGAGCACTTGGTCCACGTACCCGAGAATCCTAGGATCCCTCTTAATAGTACGACATTTCCTAAACTCAAGATTCAAAATATGAAATAATTTAAACGCCTTAATCCCTAAACACCACCATCTAGCTTATTTGGTGCCTTTGGACCTGTGCATCAACTCCACATTTTAATCCCCGCATGTCATCTTCATAAATCTCATTAGTTCCCTAATTCGGTGGTCATCAACGCCAAAACCCACTTAGAGCTTGATTGCACTTACTTTAGCGGCCACGACGACGGGCGGCGGCGGCAAGACGACCGATTGTGAAACCGTCCTCATCGACGAACGCCGCCGCTCTCGGCGTAGAGACCGGACGACGATGGGGCGGTCCCAGCGAAGGTGGGCGGGGGACGCGTCTAGGCGTCGCCGATGCCCGACCATCGCGTCCCGCCCGGCCCATGAGGTCCGCTTCCTCGCGACGGCGGGTCGGCTCGCGACGCCATGCATGGGAACCAACGACGCCCGCATGACCCACACCCAGCCGCCGCACCCCCACTCTATGCCGGCGGGAGCAAGCTCCCCTCGCGGTGCACCAAAGAGGCGCCGACGAGGCCAACGACGGATTTCACGCCTACGCCAGCGCCGATGAGGACGCCGTCGGGCTGGACTCCGAGCAATCCGGTGAGGTAGCCGTCCTCCCAACGTTGCGCTGACCTCCCCTCAGAGTGTGAGTGGAAGAAGGGCGGGGCCGTAGGGGGAGAGCTTGCTCTAGGCGCCGGGTGGCGATGGGGTTACCTCGCCATCCTCCAACAACCGCTCCACCGTCCCGCCGCGCCCCTCCATGCTAGGGCAAGGTCGGTGAGACGGGCTCCAATGGGGCCGCCCCGGCGTCGGCGTGCTGCGGGATGTTCCGCCGTGGCCATTGCCATGGCGAGCGACGGGGAGGTGCGGGTGGTGGGGGTCGCCGATGCGAAGGCCGCTCCCGACGAGCCGCCGGGCCGGCTTCCTCCGTAGGCGGCGACGGGCAAGGTGGTTGACCGACCGAGACGACCGGGTCCCCAAGGCGTTGGTCGGCGGCCCGTCTCCGACGGTAGAGGAGCCGACCTCACCGCGTCCGGCCCCAAAAAGGCGACGACGGGCGCGGCGACGCTGCCTCCACGCCAAAGACTTCGAGTTAACGGAAGCCGCGGCGAGCGGCGAGTGATCGATAGGGCCGCAGCGAAGATCCCGGGGAGGGCGACCCGGCGCGGCAGAGAGCGCCCGCCCCCGCCCCCGGAGGCCGGCGGCGAGCACGGCAAGCAGCCGGACCGGGACGAGGCGCGCTCCGGGGGGGCACCCGCCTCGAGGAGCGCGGGAGAGGTCCCGCCGGCCCCATGGGCGAGTAGATCGCGGCGAAGGGGAGCTCCGATCCGGGCTTGGAGGGGGCAGGTTGGTGGCTGGGAGGGGGTGCCGGTGGCGGCGGCGCCGCCGCCAACGGTCGGGAAGGGAGGGTCGGGTGGGTCGGGAGCAGGAGGCATCCGTTCGGTCTGATTCCACCCTGGCCGACTACTCACTTGTATGGTCTAAATTAAAGTCTTTGTAAAATGGTCTAAACTTTAGACAACACTTTAAACCTCTTTTTAAAGTCTCAGGAGTTAACTTGGTCTATTAAACTTTAGACCATATGATCCAAACGGGCGGTCGTTTTTAGACAATTTTTTTCTTTTTTTAGCGTGTTTATTTCCTCTACCACATTTTACTAAAAAGTAAATCAGACATGCTTGTTCCGACTATGTTTTTTTCTTCATTTATACAACTTTTGAGAAAACCCTTCTCACAAAAGCTCTTCTAAACAGGGCCAATGACATCCAATCTAACACGTGCGTAATAACTAGTGTAGCAATATGGAAAGATTGCTTCACTTGTTGTTAAGAAAAGAAAATGAGGGAAAGTGAGCGTAGCTTAATTAGCTAATTTGGTGATTACATTCCTTGTGATGGAACTCTTATTTTGTACACATCCTATCCAAATTTAAGCTTTTGATTTGATGTGAGTACTCTTATTTTTCTACATTTAATATGTGATTTAATGATGCTATTTTTTAGTGGTATATATAGGATGTGTCGGTCAATAGCGGTTTACATATGGCGAACTTGCATTGTTAACTTTGAGATTGCCGTCTAAGTGTTTCGGATGTGCTATATGCGTATTTCTTCCATCCTTGAAAGATAGTTGTCGTTGGGGTGCGTGTCACAAGCTTGACTCAGTTTATTATAGGAAATATGTGAAATTTTTTATCTTTAAATAATTTTGTTAAAAAACTCGATTCAAATATCTTCCCAACGATACTAATTATGTATCATAGATATTAATATTTTTTAATATATATTTTGTTAAAGTTGTTTCTTGGAAAGCGCAAACGACGGTTATTTAGGGACGGAGGAAGTACGTTTAAGGGGTTACTGTAGAGATGGTAGGATGTGTATGTGTATGTGTATTTATAGACATGAGTGTATATGTATGTGAGCATCTGTATCTGACAAAGAAAGAGAAAAACGAAATGATGAGCATAGCAATAATGTTTTGATAGAGAAACGAAACCTACCGTCAGAGAATCAAATCACCTGCGGTCAAGAAAAATCAACACTTTCGTTCAAAAGAAAGGGCAAAAGAACAAGTACTACTTGGTTCTACTTGTCGATATTTTTTGAATGTTCGAGTTTTATTCAGGGACCGGAGGGAGTATGTTTTTTTTGAATGACTATTTAATCGTTGGTTCGTCTGACTGTAACCGATGGAGCTGGACAAACTAAAGGGACCAAGGCCAGCTACGTACACTGCGACTTCCACTCTCTCGTTCTCTATTGTTACGCTGAACCGACAGACGAAGAGTTTCTTGGAGGACGCCATTCACGACGTCGTTTTCTCTGAACAATTTCTCTCGATCTCCAGAATAATCTTGATTCGATGGCCTTTTTCGTGTCCAGTCCTTCAGTTCTTTTCCCCTGACGTTGGCAATTCAGAGTTTCAGACCATACATTCCCCATGAATGAATGCAGATGCAGAACAGCATCATAGCATTAGCAGAGCATATGGGGAGGCTGGCATTTCCTTCAATAATCCAACGCTGAACACTCGGAGTTGAGGCACGCACAACACGTACGCGGCCGTGGATGAGAGGTGGAGGGGCGCATTCTGTCGGCGCAGGCTGGCCACAACCCACATGGTTGAAAACCAACACACTTCATCAGCATCACTGCAGTTGACTTCACGGGGCAACTGCGTCAGGCAACACCGCAGCAGCCACAGCTCAGCTTCTGGAGCTGCAGGACTGCCATTTGCTCTCTCGTTCCCCCAGGTCCTGGTTTTTTATGTTGCTGCGAAGGACTGATACGACGGTACGGGGCTAAGCAATCCAAGAAGCATGCAGGTTTCCATGCAAATTTGTGAGATGATTATCGCTTGCCCGATACAGCTTATCCAGTTGTGCTGGATGATCAGCTAACTGAAAGCGGCCTTTGAAGAGTTGGATGTCACTACAGTACATTAAGAAAGAAAACTTAATGATTACAACGCCCCAAGCACAACTTATTATGGCTCTATCCTCTATGTCTTCTCCACTAGGACGACGGTTCTAGTGAACCTAAACACGGCATTATCTAATTCATTGTCCAGAGTAATAGAAAAACGCTTTTCTACTATACCATACTGATTAAGCACAATCCCACAACACTAAGATAACCTTCTAACTTTAACATTATCAGTCTGTATATCACAGGTAATAGCAACAGATGAAATTGCAGAGGATTTTAGAGTTGAAAAAACAAAAAAAACTTAGCACACTTATTTAGTATAAGATCTCTAGCGGTGTGTTTGGCTAGAGGTAGAGCCAAACCTAGGATGGATTATTAGCGGCCTTAGGCCCTGTTTGGAAGCCCAGTTTTGAGGCTAAAATCTTTGAAAATTACAGGCCCCAAAAGTTTTCCGGCCCAACTCAAGAATTGTTTTGGAAGTCTGGTAAGCCGACTTTGTTTTACCTCTGTTTTGGGCCAAAACCGACGGAAAAAATTTGTATTCTCCTCCAGCCCGATAAGAAAAAACATCATCTATAGAGGACATCTCGTTTCACTCGCTTCACCAGACGGGGCCAAGCGAGGGTTCCTCACAGCGGCGGCGCTGCGAGCGGGAGGCAAGGCCACGGGCACGTCAGCGCGAGCGTGAGGCGAAGCCGCGGTCGCAGCGGCTACGACCTGGGCTGAGCCAGGCGCGCATCGGTGGCTCAAGGCTTGAGTTATAGTTGGCCATTTGGCCCGCTGGCCCGGCCCGGTCCGAGGGCCCGCAAAAACGGCCCGGTACCTGGCCCGTTAGGTACGGGCCACGGGCGGCCCGGCCCGGTGCCGGGCGGGCCATGGGCCGCTGCCTCGCCCGTGGCACGGTGCTTGGCCCGGCCCGCTGGCCCGGCTCGCCCGCCGCTGGCCCGGCGGCTAAAGCCGTGTGATTTCATTACAAAGAGCGCTCCAAGAAGATATCAGCCCAATTACTCAAAAAAAAAAAGACAAGACATCAGCCCATTCATTCTCCATTCTCAAAAAAAAAAAAAAAAAAAAAAAAAAAATCCATCTCTTCCCCCACGCGCCGCATCTCTCCTCTCGTTCGGCTTTCTGCCGCACCACTGCTCCCCCTCCCCTCGCCACCTCCCTCCGCCCCGGCGACCATGTCGGCGAGCCAGCGGGCCGGCTGGCGGGCCGTTCGGCTTTCCGACAGAGTGGCCGGCGGCTGGGCGGCGTCGTCGTTCAGCGGCACCTGCGCTAGCAGCGAAGCGGCGCCCGTCGGAGCTCGGCGGCTGGCGGCGGCGCCGTCGCAGCGCGGCGCGCCCGCTCACTTCGCTCCCACCCCGGCGGCGGCGCGGCCGCGGCGCGGCGTTTGGTCGGCCAGCGATGCCGCCGTGGGGGAGCGGCGTTTTTTTTTTTTTTTTTTTTTTTGCACATAGCGCTGTGGCCCGCCCGCGAATTAGTGGCCCGAGTGGCGGGGTGAAAAATGACGGACGGGCCATGGGCGAGGGGCGGCCGAAGCAGCTGGGGTGGCACGGCCCGCAGCGGCCCGTGGCCGTGGACCCTTGTGAGCCGGCCGGCCCGGCCGGCGGGCCAGGCGGGCCGCGGTACCGGGTCGACCCGTTGAACATCTGGACAGCTTGGAGTGGGGCACGCGGTGGCGGTAAAACAGTAACGCGAGATTGGCTTGTAGTCCAATGGTAGGACGGTCCGGTGGGGACGCCACCCACCGGGGTTCAAATCGCGGTGCTTTCGACCTTTCCGGGATTTTCCCAAGGATTTCGGCGTTATGCATTAAGTGGTAGCGGCGTTCCGTCGACGGACGAGGCGCCTATGGTGACTTCGAGAATCTCCGGATCTGCCGGCCGCCCAGATCCTTGGAGGTGCTCATAGGGGTAGGGTTTTGCGGCGTGTGTTCATAGGGGTGAGTGTGTGCGCGGCGTGTTGTGAGCGTCTGCGTTGTCTTGTAATGTAATTCTCAAAAAAATTACACCGGTAAACCAATTACAAGTGTATCCTTGTACATTAGAAATTACACCGGTAAATTAATTACAAGTCAATAATGGCAAACAAGGCCTTAATGTAGTCTTGGAAGGCCCTCAGGTTCCTACGGGCTACGGTCGTCGAAGATCTCATTTTTTTAAAACGAATATCTCAGATTACTGGCCTCAAAAAGATTAGGGTCAAGCATCTTGGAAACCAGGCGAAGCTGTTTTTTTTTCAGATTACACCCCTTTAGATTCTTAAACTTTACAAGTGTACTTTAGACGAGAATATTGAAAAAGTTTATACGCCCATGATGCATTTCATTTTTTTTTTTTTTTTGTAAATTTTTACACTAGTTTGTGTAACTTTGCTATAGAAAACCTCTCATTTCCAGTGAGTGAATGGCCTACCTGCTTTATAAACTTTGATGACTCGCACGATACGTCTATATTCAGGGGCTGATAGTTTGTCATCTATTTAGTTACATCAGTTGTTCTGAACTTACATCAAGACAAACAGTCTGCTGACTACTAATTTCGGCTGATTTAATAGTATTATGTGAAAGAATAAGCTGAAAGAGATTAAGCTGAAACAAGATAAAACAAGAACAAACGAACACATTCAAGGTCTTCATCGGCTTTAGGCTAAATAAAGATAAGATGAACGGCACACAAACAGTTCAAAGCAATAGTTTAAGCAACGACTTTAATTAAAGTTTGCAGCTTAGTATTCCCTCCAAGATGATGCACTCAAAATGTATCCAAGCCAAAGCAAGGCTGACTTTTGCATATTCCCCACGCATGGTTTGTTTTCCTACATATGTTTAGTTATTCTTTTATTGAAACAAAGACAAAGATGTGCTTTTCTCCTTGTCCTCTTTAGAGTCTTTTCCTTTATTCCTCTTTCACCTTCACTTTGGCTCCTGCTCACGTGCCTCCTCATCACCCATGACATTTTTCCCGCCATGCCCACCCCTCTCAAATGAATGACACTTTTTATCTTTCCGTTGCACCTTGCTAATTTTCATCATACGCTGTTACGGAAAGCAGAATGGTTTTTATTCTAACCAACGGAAAGAGTTCTGCACTTTTCATCTGCTGTGCAATTTCCTCTGGTTCCTTGACATGATGCTCTCACCCGTGCACACACTGCCAGTTCAATGGCAATCCTTTTCCATCCCACCTTTTCCGTTCTGTGAAACGGCAAAGATGGTCGTCCCTTTGCTACGTTTCTTGCTTATATAAGCATGCACATCTGCTGTCAATCTGTCATCACATCCGTTGCTGCTTTGGCGTCCAAAGCGAGAGCTCCGACTATCTAACTGGTACTTAGCTTGCTCTTCTTCAACCTCGGGTTCATCTTTATTCGATCACCTGAGCTAACAATCTCGTTTTATTTCTACTCCGCTATCGCATATTGCAGGTTAAACCGCGAGTTCGCCATGGGACTCCAGAGAAAGATCCTGGGAAAGAGAACCATCCGGCAGGTGCCTGAAGAAGAAGTAGAAGCTGTCAGTATTCCGCAGCTTGTGGGCTGCGGCCGCAGAAGCTGAAGCGGTCGAACTCCAACGCAGATCGAGAGGGTGAAGAAGGTCCACGACAGCTCTCACCGCCGCCGTCGGCGAACGGCGCTGGAATTGAACGGCCCCCCTGCACTGCCCTCCGGCGCCGAAGAAGCCGAGGCTCGTGCTGGGGTGTAACCTGGACGGATTCAAGGTGCTGCGTGTCATGGACCTGCGTTGCTTCCTGCGCTGAGGGCTGAGCCAGTGCCATTCATGTAGCTTTTTGAGATTTGACTGCAGCATCAGTTATCCGTCCGAGTTCCAGTAATGTAATGGCGGTCATAGTATGCTCTTTTGCTCTGTCATGACTCGCATATTTCAGCAATGTAATGGCGGTCAGCTGCCACAGCCAGCCATATTTGTTAATATCCATCTGGATTCAAATTTGGACTTTGCCAGCCAGCCATCTGTGTTGTTTTAGTGTCGATATTCATTGGACCTAGTGTACGCGCATGCAATGCAATGCATGTAAAGCACATGCATCAATATCGTGTTTTAGAAAAGTTTAAAAGAGGGGCTCTAGTCCCATGGTATGAAAATTTAAAGTATGGGGTGGATTTAAAAAAAAAAAAACCCAAACTTAAAAATATGGGGAGATGTATTCAGCTGCAGTAATAACAGCTCCAATCTGACAGTAAACTGGGATGGCATGAGAGCAAAGCTTGTGGTGCAGCCAGGGCTTGTTGCAAGCACATTCAGCGATTTTTCTGATGGTCTCAGCCGTATTCAGTATTCATGCTATCTACATATATTTGGATTACAGTTTCAGGTGAACACTCACATGCCGTATCTTCAACTCAACTTTGTTGCTAACACTTGTCCAAGCAGTGTGCCATCAGCTGGAATGTCACCTCTACCATCCCCAGTGAGTGGAAGGCAACTTATTCCCTTCAGTATAGGGCTATTATCTGGATCTGCAATTTTAGTGCCCATTATTCCATACCCCCTTTCTATCATGCAGCAGTGACCACTTTCTTTTTATTTTGCACGGGTCCACTCCAAAATTGGCCTTGTTATTTTGCAGTTTCTGTCACCAGCATAATTTCTTTAGGATATGTCGCTTTATGTTCAGTTGACTCCTGCATATCAACATTAGCACCACTTTCTCTTCTTGGCCATATATTTTAATGACAACTCACCTAGCTCCTTTCGTATTGATCTTTACAAACTTACTCTGTCAGTTCTGTTGCCAATGTCTCAAACAGCTCCATAAGGTCCTTACCCCCAAGATGTTAGATGTGCCTGCACATCTCTCCATGAGAGTGACTCCAGACGGTTACAGATAATTTAAGAGTTCCTCCATGGCATCCTGCAACTCCCTTTTGCAATGCAGTCATGTATAATGCAGACATCAGGTCGCTCCTTCACAATCGCTTGCTCTGTGCAATTCAAGAAGTGTAAGTAATCCAAGAAACATACAGATGTATCTTCAAAGCTGTGAGATTATCATTTGACTGATGCAGATTATCCAGTTATGCCTGATCTTCCCATTCAAGAAAAAGTCTTGAAGAGAAACTTTGACAGTTCTTTCTCAGAAGAGTTGCAATTCAATGTATTAACAAGAAAATTTAATGGTTACAACACATCCACACACACAATTTTTGGTTGTATGATAAAAAAAAAGGTGGTTGCATCAACCTCAATGGAGCATCTAGCGCAAAGCGCCGAGCTTTCCATTTTGCTAATAAGCACAAACTGCAGAAGCAACATACTACAGTATGCGAGGATATAAAAAAAAAGGTGGTTGCATCAACCTCAATGGAGCATGTAGTGCAAAGCGTCGAGGTTTCCATTTTGCCAATAAGCACAAACTGCAGAAGCAACATACTACAGTATGCAACATCCAACGTCATCTTGTTAGTGGTCCTTATTCTGTGCCTGCCAGCCGACTCCGTCTGCGAAATCTGATATCAAGCGTTGGGGGTTGGGGAGCATCTTTACTTGGTCACTGATGGCAGACTTGACGGCTTCCTCTGCTGGATCATTACCACCTTCAGAAATCATCCAGACAATGAGCACGATATGTTTGAGGGATGAGAGGTGCTGGATGCCAACCTCCAAACTGCCGTATGTTGATTGTGCTTTATCTGCATCGAATCCGAGCCTAAGCCATTCTAGCATTCGCATGCCTCCTTCAAATATCAAACCAGGTCCATCTATATTACAGAATTCGAAACGCCTTAGACATCGGAATGCACCACGGCTGATGATGAGCCCATCTTCAGAAACTTGCTTTACGAAAAGGTAAAGCGAACGGATGGCGGGCAGATCTTCAAGAATACATAGATACTCTCGCTCCATCTTTTCAACTTTTATATCCAAGTGGGTGAGATCACATAGACAGGAACTAATCCACTTTGGAAACCTGGAGAAGTATTGACTGATATGAATGAACTTTTGGAGGAGACATGGAGGAGGGTACCACGAATCCACAAAACAATCTCCACCAACATGGTCATTAATAGTGACACGCCGAAGGTTGTTTTCTCCAAGTTTGCAGAGGGATGACATCAAAGATTTCTTTCTAGTTTCCATATCACTTGTTTCGACCCCAATGAAAGTCACTCGGAGCACCCTCAACATGCTCAAAAGTGCTAGATCTTCCCCAAAATTGATGGAGCACTTCAAGCAATCAATAGCCCCTAACTCCTGAAGGGATTCCATGTTACCAAACCCATCTGGCATGATGAGACGTTGACCAACAAGACACATCAAGCGCTTGAGCCGAACAATACTTTCTGGCAGCTGTGTTACTCCAGTCCCGCTTAAATCGATGGTCTGCAGATAGTGTAGATTTCCAATTTGATCCGGTAGCATGACACCGCTTGCACTACGGAACCCCAGGTATCTCAGATGAAACAAACTTAAAATGCAATCAGGGTCAACAATCCTCAAATCACGGCATCCCTCTAGATCTAACACTCGAAGGACAGGTAGGTCTAAAAACAGGAGGCATAGTCCAATCTCCAACATTGCAGATACTAATCGACCGGAGATGGGACAGATTCATGGTTGCTCGAGAGACTGCCAGTGCATGTTCTGGATTGTCCCAGACAGAGAGCCGACGAATCCTTTGATCCAATGATTGAACCCCCTGGCCATCCAACATAGTTAAGAAATTTTCTTCAGCTGAACGAGAGATAAGGAAGTTCAATACAATATCATGGACTCAACATCCTCCTCCACGTGTTTCATATCTTGAACGCAAGGTTATGGGCTGGACCAAACTCCGATTTACAAACTCATAAAAGTAACTCTCGGCAACTTGCACCAAAGTAAAGCCTTGTTTTTCAGTGATAAATCCTTCAGCTATCCATCTCCATACTAAGTTGTCTTTGTAAATCATGTGATCCTCTGAAATTTACTGAGATACAATAAGCAATTTCTCATATTGTGAGGTAGATCGCTGTAACTCAGAGACAATATCTTATCTATCACTTCCAGGCCACTATCTTTTTCATGCATAGAATGGATAGAATTAAGTGCCCTCTCCCATTCTTCCTCTGTTCTCGGCTTAGTAGCTAACATGCTAGCTAGAGTAACAATGGCCAGTGGCAAACCATCGCATTTTTCAATTATCTCATTTTTAATCCCCTCCAGCTGAACAGGAAACTTATCTTCATCACATAATGTCCTTTTGAGGAATAAATTTTCAGAATCCTTTCTGCTAAGAGGTTTCATTTGATAGACGAAACCCTCATCTGAAGTGCAGCAGAACTGACCTACACTGTTGATGCGTGTTGTCATAATTATTTTACTGGTAGGACCATTTTTAGGAAGAGCACATTGGATGGTTTCCCATGCTGACTTGGTCCAAACATCATCTATCACCACAAGATACCTATAAGCAAGTTTGTGAAGCAGTTAAAATCAGTTCTGTATAAAGACGGTAGAAACGGTTGTGCATACATGTAAAAATGCTACAAAAGTTTATGAAAATACAAATACGACATACACCAGAGGTTAGCTTTTAACTTTGGATTGCCATCATGCAAAATTACTTATTGTTATGTAAGAGAAAATTGGTGTAGTTAATGGCTGTACAAGCCAACAACCACTGAGATTCACAAATTTCTAGGAGTTCCAGATTAAGCTAACAAAAAAAAAAAAAGAAATGGTAAACTAACCTCTGATTTTCGAGATGTGATCTTAAATGGTCAATCAGTAGTTTTTCGCTGCAAGATCCTATTGCCATCAGTCCTAAATCTACACCGTGGCTCCCAATTTGAGCTAGCAACTCCCACAGAAGGCTAATCATATTGGGCTTTTTGAAATTTGACACAGACACAAAAGCTGCACAAGAGAATTGGCCCCTGATTTTCTCGAACACCTGTTTAGCAAGCGTAGTCTTGCCTGAACCTCCAGATCCAACAATGGCGGCAACCCTCCGTCGCTCCGCTGGGGGTTCTCGCCAACCAGCCGGCCAATGATCTCCAGGCTTGGGCCCTGGATGCCGACGAGTTTCTCCACCTCCACATAGAGTGCCTGTAATCGAGGATCGATCTCCGCGTGCGAGATGCTAGAACTGCCCTCCTCAATCCTGTATCTTTTCCGACGCCGGTACGATTCATTGGCAAGATCATGAAGCTCTTTGATCTCCTGAGCAAACCTGTGGCGGTAGTGGAGTTTCTTGAGCTTCCGGATCATCCGGAGGAAGAACCTCTTGACGCCGGTGGTGGTGTCCGGCGGTTCGTGGTCGACGTGGTGGGTGAAGAGGTCGATGCTGTCCTCCAAGTCGTAGGCCAGCTCGCGCATCTCAGCCGCCCAGGTCTTCGCCTGCGCGTCCGGGCTCTCCATGGCCGCGTGCTTCTCCAGCGCGAGGTTGATGGCAATCGGCTCCTTCCTCAGCTGCTCCATCTTCTTCCTCACGTTTCTGAGCTCGGTGTACTTCTCGACGAGGCTAGCGAGCTTGTCAAGCACGGGGCCCAAGGCGCTCTCCTCCCCAGCCCCTGCCATCTTCGGCCCCAGGCGATTCCTCCCCTCTCTCCGACTCACATAATCATTCGATCTTGGATACTATTTATTTGACAATTACAGCAGGCTGCTTTGTTCATCTAGAAAGATGAATACTCACGGCTCTACACAAGTCACAAACTGGTAATCGAGTGTACTTCACGCAGACACTACGATCTACGAAGGTTCCAAATCTCGAGTTCTCCCAAAGTACACCACGGCATCTCAGCGACCCCACTTACCCACTTATACTATGACATTCAACGGTGAACCCCACTATTTGAACTAACTAAAAAAATATTATAACTCATATAAAAAAACTAATTAAATTCTGATTACACTATAGAATTTTTATTTTAATAAATCATTCAAAACAAGATCTTATATGGATATTTTCGATAAATAGATAGACCCCACTTATAGAGTAAAAAAAAAAAAAGAGAATTAAAAAAGAACAAAAAAGAATAGAAGGGTGATAATAATATTTTAACTTATAAATTTTTCCTTCATACCCGCGGCAACGTATGGGGAAAATCTATGCCGATATAAATTTGGTTTCAAAAAAGTCTAAAATACTACCCTCAAACATGGTTTATGTTTAGATAATATAACTCTTAAACTATCATTTAGTTTGTTGTACTTCTCTCAATTATTTCAGTTCCTCTAATTTATCCTTCAATAAAAAATGTTTTTCTTTTTCCTCTACATTCAAATTGATTTTTAATTTCTCTGAGGGGTAGTTAGCACTATAGCTTATGTTTAAAAAAAAAAATCTCACAAAAATTTAATCATTATTTTGGTATGTTGGACATATAATAATAAATTAATACTAGAAATACGCGCATGTTTTGCTAACGTCCTTGATCTGTCTGAAAATTTACAAAATGCTTATTATAGGACGCAAAGAGCATATATCCCTTATTTAAGAAAAAAGAGTTGTTGGTGCTCATAATTATGGGTACCCAGATTAGTCGCCTTAATTGAAGCTAAGCAAAACACTAACAAGAGTTAGGAAAGAGCATCACCTAAGCACGGCTCCCCCGAACGCGTCGCGGGCTTCTGACACGGGGAGCAGGACCCCGCCACTCATACACGGCAGTGTTTAGTTCCCATGCAAAAAAAAAAAGTTGCTACATTCTTCGACATCACATCAAATCTCTTAACACATATATCTTTACTAAACGTGGGTAAACAAAATAACTAATTGCACGGTTTGATGAAAAGTGACGAGACAAATCTTTTGAGCCTAATTAGTCTATGGTTGGACAATAATTAACAAATACATTTAAAAAGTCTTCAAAGAAAGCCCAACCCAAAAAATATTTCACCAACTAAACACCCCGGCAAGTCTCTCACGAGCAGCAAAGGGCCGGGGCCCTCGGCACAAGGATAATCCTCGGGCGAAACTTCCGCCTCGCCCGACAAAGCCCGACCGGCGACCGTAGCAATCACCTAGCACGATTGCACTAAGCGCGAAGCCTTTTATAGCTTCTAACCTAAGGAAGAAACGACCCGGGGAACGCCGGGCCTTGGCCTGCTGCCGGGATGGGCGGGGCGGACATTTAGAGGGTGTTTGGCATGGCTCGGGCCGAACTCCTTGGGGGTGGAGTTGGGTGGAGCTGAGCCCCCCCTCCACCCAACTCCAAAACTCTATGGAGCTCAAAACTCTGAGCTGTGGTGCAAATTGGGTTGGAGTTTTGGAGCACCTCTCCCTTATTGATTTCAAAACCGCCTAATATGAACCTTCCCGTGGAGTTGATGGTTAATTACCCACCAATGCCACTAGATTACACGTAGAAATAATTGTCCGTTTCTTTCTTTTCCTCCCCACGAACTCCTGCTCGGCCAAATCTCGCCGCCGTGCTCCCGAAACTCAATCCCGGCGGCTGCCTCTCCTCCGCCGCTCCCCCCTCCCGCCTGTGCGCCCTCCTCCCGACACGAGTGAGGAAAGAAGGGGCGAAGATTAAATGATCGGGGGCACCCATAGGGCCGCACGCCTTCCTCCCTCGCAGTGCGGGTGTAGAGCTAGAAGGGGCGGCACATGTGGAATCGTCCCGCGTGAGGCCACGGTGAGGTCACCATGGTTGTCTCCGCACAATGAGGTCCTGTGCGTGACGTCAAGGTCCACCGTATGTTCGTGCCTTCCTCCCCTCACGCCAGCCAAGGTCCACCCGCGTGGCGTGCAAGTCAAGATTCTTTTTAGGGGACCGTCTATAATTCGGTGTCGTGTCAGGGCTACTATAGAGGGGTTGTTCTGTGGGCACGTGAATTTGCTCACCGTCGCGAGGCCGGCTCGGGGGCCATCCCACCAGATAGACCAGGGCGGCGCAGTCCGCCAAGGGCCCCACCTGGAGACCGGAGGAAGGAAGAAGACCGAGAGAGAAATTAGAGATGTGAGGTGACGGTGGGACCGTTTAAAAAAGATGGAGTTGGCAACCAAACACTCCCACTTTGCGAGCTCCAACTCCACTCGAGTTGGCTCCAGCCCGAGTTTTTGGGTAAGAGCAGCTCCATATGGAGTTGAGTCATGCCAAACACCCCCTTATTGCGCCCTCGACGCATCCGCGAATCCCATTGCTAGCCCTGACCGCCTAACTTCGACATGACCACTGTCGACTCAGGCTTTACTGACACCAGGACGGAGTGGGCGAGCCAACCTTACACAATTTTCATCATCATTGACCACTGTTCTGGTTATTGGGATATGACGGCTCCAACGTGTCCCGTCAAAGCCCCATGTATTGCAGGTCTTGGCACGGACAGAGCAAGGACAATGTGGCCCAGGAATTTCACTGTGCAAGCCTCGGATAGGCACCCTCGGCCTCGACACTTTTGGTCAAGGTCAAAGCAGCAAGAACAACTGTCCCGTCAAGACAGCGACCACACGCCAGCTTATCCTCGGCCGCATTAGACTCGGACGTACCTCACGGTTACGGAGTAAAAAAAAAAAACCCACACACCTCATGTAACCTGCATCCTTCGCTTCGACTATAAAAGGGGACGACCAGGGCCTTCTCAGGAGACAGACACATTCCCACGCATTGTTCATCTTCTCCACCACGATATTGGCACCACACTCAATCACCACCACCACGAGACTTGGAGCTCAGACTCTCGCTTGTAACCCCTACTACGAGCACATTCCGTGCGAGATAATACAAGATCGCTCGACCTGCTGGACGTAGGTCATCCGTGCCTAGACCATGATAAATCTCTTGTGTCCTTCTTACACACCATCCGGTTTGGGGAGCACGCAACACTACCTCACTAGTCGGTCGCTTAGGACCCCGGTTCTCGAAACACTAACAATCCCTCACAATGATGAAAAGCGCAGGATGACATGAGACAACCAGTGAAAATTCCCAAGAAAAATACAATGGAGATCTAGCATCAGGTACCCAAACTATACTCCTCCCATAAAAAAAGTCGTTTTGGCCTTTTGGGTGTTCGTGTCGTAAGTTTGACTCTATTTATACAAAAAAAATACGTGTAATATTTATATTTGTAAATAAATTTATTCAAAACTAGATTTAAAAGATATTTCGATGATACTAATTACTTAGCATAAATATTTATATATTTTGATATATAATTACCGATAGTTATTTCTGATGGAGTGAGTGTATATATACTATAATGAAGCCTAAGGGGTGGTCTAGCACCCCGGGCTCGAGCCCCCGCTACTGCTGCTGGATGTATAGAGGTCCTCCTAAGATCCCTCTACAAGTTTATAGTCACTGATACTTAGAAGTAGAGGTTAAATGTAGAAAACAACTGATAGAAGCCCCTCCTAGAGTATGTTTCTAGATCTGTAAGCCTAAATAACAAAAAAAAAAAACATACAGATTTGTGTACGAAGCTGTGAGATTATCATTTGCGATTTGCCTGATGAAGATTATTGAACCGTGACAAATCAACCAATCAGGAAGCAGTCTTGAACAGAAGATTTGGCCAGTTCTCTTCTCACAAGATTACCGTGTCACTGTATTATTAAAAAGAAAATCAAATGATTATATAACACATCCAGTACAACTTGTGGTTACATGTCTTTCCAACAAGCACAAACTGCAGAAGCAAACATACAGTACAACAGTACAGTAAGCCAACCACAAGCCGTTACATACATGATACGTACATCCTATGGATTCTTCTATGTGGCTCTATTGTAACTTCCAGTGCCAGGTGAAAACCGACTCCGTCTACTAAATCCGATGTCAACTACGGCACAGTTGGGAAGCATCTTTACTTGGCCATTGATGACAGAATTGACAGCCTCCTCCGCGGGATCATTTTCACCTTCAGAAATCATCCGGATAGTAAGACCGATACGCTTGACATTTGAGAGATGCCCAATGCCAACCTCTAAACTGTTATATGTTGAAAGTGCTTTATCTGCATCGAATCCAAGCCTAAGCCATTCCAGCATTCGCATGCCTCCTTCAAATACCAAACCAGGTCCATCTATATTATAGAATTGGAAACATGTGAGACTTCGAAATGCACTGGAACTGACGACGAGTCCGTCTTCTGCAACTTGCTTCACATCAAGGTATAGGACACGAATGGCAGGCAAATCTTCAAGAATATGCAGATATTCCCTTTCCATCTTCTGAACAAGTATATCCAAGTAGGTGAGATCACAAAGACTGGAATTAATCCACTTTGGAAACCTGAAGTGTTTACTGATATGAATAAACTTTTGGAGGCGGCATGGTTCAGGGAACCATGATTCAACAAGACAATCTCCACCACCAACGTTGTCATAAATATAGACAGACTGAAGGTTGTTTCCTCCGAGTTTGCTGAGAGATGAAATCAAAGATTCCTTTCTAGCTCCCAGATCACTTGTTCTGTTCCACATGAACGTCACTCGGAGCACCCTCAACTTGCTCAAAAGTACTAGATCTTCCCCAAAATTTATGGAGCAGTTACAGCCATCGAGATTCCCTAACTCCTCAAGGGATTCCATGTTACCAAACCCATCTGGCATCATGAGTTGGTACCCAATAAGACACATTAGTCGCTTGAGCTGAATAATACTTTCTGGAAGCTGTGTTACACTAGCTCCGCTTAGATCAAGAGTCTGCAAATACTGTAGAGTCCCAATTTGAGCTGGTAGTGTGACACCCATTGCTCCACCAAACCTCAGATATCTCAGGTAGAATAAGCTTAAAATGCAATCAGGATCAACAATCCGATTTCTTATTTGGGCTGGTAATGTGATGCCATTTGCTCTACAGAATCTCCGATACCCCAGTTGAAGTAAAATTATAATGCCATCAGGATCAAGAATCCTCAAATCATTGTATTCCTCTATATCTAACACCCGAAGAATAGGCAGGTCGAAAACAGGAGGCATCGCCCAGCCTCCAATATCGCATATACTAATTGAACGGAGATGAGACAGATCCATGGTTCCTTGAGAGACTGCCAGTGCATGTATTGGATTGTACCAGACAGACAGCCGACGAATCCTTTGATTTGAAGAGGGAATACCCTGGCCATCCAACATAGTTACAAAATTTTCTTCAGCTGACCGAGAGATGAGGAAGTTCAATACAATATCATGGACTCGACATCCTTCTTCTACCGTGTACATTCCAAATCTTGGAACCAAGGTTATGGGCTGTATCAGACTCCTATTTATAAACTCATAAAAGTAACTCTCAGCAACTTGCTCCAAAGTAAAACCTTGTTTTTCAGTGACAAATCCTTCAGCTATCCATCTCCATAACAATATATCTTTGTAAATCTCATGATCCTCTGGAAATGTACTGAGATGCAGTAAGCAATTTCTCATATGGTACGGTAGATCGTTGTAACTCAGAGTAAGTATCTTATCTATTACCTCCATCCCACTGTCTTTTTCATGCATATAACGGATAGAATTAAGTGCTCTCTCCCATTCTTCCTTTGTTCTCGGTTTATTAGCTAACAAACTAGCTAGAGTAACAATAGCCAATGGCAAACCATCGCATTTTTCAAGTATATCATTTTTTATCCCCTCCAGTTGAATAGGAAACTTATCTTCATCAGCACACAGTGTCCTTTTGAGAAATAATTTTTCAGAATCATTTCTGCTAAGAGGTTTCATTTGATAAAGAAAGCCCTCATCTGAAGTGTAGCACAGCTTTCCTACACTGTTGATGCGTGTCGTCATGATTATTCTACTTGTACAGGAATTTTTAGGAAGAGCATATTGTATGTATTGCCATGCTTCCTCTGTCCAAACGTCATCAATCACAACAAGATACCTATATAATCAAGTTTGTGAGGTTTTGCAATAAATTAAATGAAACACAATTTTGGATACATGTAAAAGTTTTAGGTCTGGAATTCTTTGGTCAATCCGTATCTTTGTTTACACTATATTTGCTGGATTGTGTACCATAAATTATGTGATGATGGATTATTAATTAAAGAGTTCTTAGAATTCGATTGTTTAGTTTAGATTGCAGTCATGCAAATTACAAAACTGTGAGTCATTGTCGTGTAAAAAGAAGTATTTAAAGGCTGTGCAGGTGTACTCATTTAACCTTACCCACAAATAACCACCAAGTAAGATTCACCAATTTCTAAAAGTTAGCGTACTCAAGCATGCCAAAAAGAAAAACAAAAGGTAAACTAACCTTTGATTTTCCAGATGTGATCTTAGTTGGTCGATCAGTTGTTGGTCGCTGCAAGATCCCATTGCCGTCCATTTTGCTCCAGTTTGATATTGCAGCTCACGTAGAATGTTATTCATGTTGGGTTTCTGTGATACAGACACAAAAGCTGCACAAGAAAACCGACCCTTGATTTTCTCGTACACTTGTTTTGCGAGCGTAGTCTTGCCTGAACCTCCAGATCCAACAATGGAGACAATTCTACTTCCCTTTGCTAGGTTCTCGCCGACGAGCCGACCGATGATCTCGTGGCTTGGTTTTTCAATGCCCACGAGTTTTTCCACCTCCACATACAGTGCCTGTAACCGAGGATCGATCTCGACGCACGAGATGCTAGAACTGCAGAAGCTGCCCTCTTCAATCTTGTATCTCTTTCTACGCCCGTGTGCTTCATTGACAAGATCAAAAAGTTCTTGGATCTCCTTAGCAAACTTGTGACGGTAGTGTAGTTTCTTGAGCTTTCTGATCTTCTTGTGGAAGAACCTCTTGATTCCGGTGGTGGTGTCCATCGGCTCATGGTCGACGTGGTGACTGAACAGATCGACGCTGTCTTCCAAGTCGTAGGCCAGCTCGCGCATCTCTGCCGCCCAGGCCTTCGCCTGCGTGTCTGGGTTCTCCATGGCCGCGAGCTTCTCCAGTGCAAGGTTGACGGCCATCAGCTCCTTCTTGAGCTGCTCCAGCTTCCTCACGTTCTTGAGCTCGGTGTACTTCTTCTCGATCAGGCTAGTGAGCTTGCCGAGCACGGTGCTCATCACCCCCGTTAAAATCTGCTCCCCAACTCCTCCCATCTTCAGGTGCCGCGCCCAAAATCCTTGTTGGAATTGATCCTCCTCTCCAAGCAAATCCTCCCCTCTAGACCTGGCTGCAAGAACCATCCTGTGTGGTGGTGGTTACGGGTACCCTTCACTGTAGTGAAGCGTTGAGTTTTCAGCAGGTCTTCGTTTCTTCAATGGTGGGCCCGACACAGACTGGCCGAAGACTTCGCCTTTGTTGGCTTGTTCAAAGTTTGCAGCACATGTTGTCAAAAAAAAAAGGTTTGCACCACCTGGCGTAGATGGTGACTCAAATTAGAGAAATCTATAGAGACCACACCCCCCCCACCCCCACCCCCAACCACTTTTTTTTTTTTTTTGAATTGAGACCCTTTTATTTTATTTTATTTTTGAGAATGATTTTTGGTGAACTGTAAGCACACTGTGGCATCGTAAACCCTACCATGAAGCACCTCCGAGTTACCTCGATCTCGAAGATCTGTCGATGGGAACGTCGCTACCACTTAACCATAACGCCGTAAAAATCTGGGAAAATGGGAAAATGACCGCTGAACCAGCGACAAGTGCCACTGCCAACCATTTGAAAACACACAACTTGTAGAATTATCGTGGCGATTTATACACAGAAATTGTTTTAAATGGTACATGGAGATAGAAATGGCGTGCAGGGTCAACAGGAGCACTGCATCTAGAATTAAAATAATATATAAACCAACATCATCCCACAGCGTTATCTTTAATTTGGTCATAACAGATTTCTTTCCATAATATACAGCCACAAGGGGCACTGAGATAGAGGGGCGATGAATCCTTTTTCACTCTATAATCTATACCCAACACCAGTACAAGTCTAGACAAACAAATAGGATGACAGGAGACGGAAGATCATGAAATCTCTATCAAGGGGTTGATCAGCAACTACATACAAAAATCTTGTGGCATAACATGGTATGATCAAGTAAATGTGTGACAACGGGAGGTCATCGACCAAATAAACTTGTTGCCGAGGACAACAGACCAGAAGAGATGAATTTCAGTCCACTAGATCCTCCAGGGAAGTAGGATATGGTGTAATATGCAAGGGCCAGAACCTGGGTCAAGAAAAAGAGTGAAAAATTGAGTGAGTCTGAAAAGCAGAATACACAAGAGAATGCTGAGGTATTGCAATTTTGCAGTTTCGCAGGCCATATGCCAGATGACAGCTCATCATGACACTGTATTGTTTGATAAAGAAGTAGGGAAGGAGAATTATTTTGTTCTGTTTTCTTTTTTTGGGAGTGGAGGGGAAGGCAAACTCTTCCCTCCCCCCCTTTGAAGAAGGCACTGGTTATGAACTCATTGTTCAGATTAGCAGCCTGATCTAGATGTGTCATAAACGGAAACTACACCTAATGCACTAAAACAAGTGACCTTACAGTATAGCAACTTAGCAAGAATTGAACAAACATAGACGGAGTCACCCAAAAAAAAAAACTTGATCAAAAGCATACCTGAAGGACTGAGAAGATCACAGAGAGGAAATAGCTGTGAAGCACCATAGAAACATAAATCGTACCAACCATGCATCCAATAAATCCCACTGAAAACGGTAGCCTCTGAAACGGAGACAAAATTCTTCATCAGATATCATGTGTAATGTTAAGAAAATTAAGACAGTACAAGAACTACTTATAAATTCTACAGAAACAATAAGAAGGTCTAGCTTCACTATGAAGTCATCGTAAGAGTTTTTAAGAAAATCCCTTTGCCTTGCCAGCTAGAAGAATATGAAGTTATGAAGACAAATAAATTTACCAAGCAGTGTATTAACAATTGACCTAGACTCAAGATGTACTCATTGACATGCATCAAATGACTTGATTTCACAAATTAGAAAGTTCACCCTAGCACAAGTAGGAAATATGTAGCTGGTAAGTAATTGCAGCTTTTATGATGTTTTTGAAGGCATTAAGGGTGTGGAAGGTAGATTAGGCAGGCTAAGCAACCATTAAGCAATAGTGGGAAGTCATTTCGCCATAGGCATCAAGGCAATATTGTCATCAACTTTAGGTGTGAGGCTTGACAAAATAAAGAATACCCCCCCACAACAACAACAACAACATAGCCTTTAGTCCCAAGCTAGTTGAGGTAGGCTAGAGATGAAACCCATATGAAACAAGTATAAAAAAAGAACGCACAAAAGGCAGAAGACAAAGAACGCACACAAAAAGGTAGGGTAGATAGAAAAAGATTATGGGTTTCATATCCATTAGAGTGGCTGTTTTATTATGCTGGTTTGCCAAACCTAACGCAACCCTCCTCCTTTACCCGGCTTGGGACCGGCTATGTTGAGACGACTCAAGAAATTATTCCAGTCAACATAGATTTTATGTAATGTTGTCAACAAATGACTCCAAATGACTTGACAATTTCAGTTGATGAAAGTGACTCCCACCAGATGACTCGTCTCTTTCAACTATAGATTTTATGTAATGTTGTCGACAAGCAAAACAGGATGAGAGGCTGGATAAAGAGCCACATCTTTATTTGGAACCAATTTGGGCTAATAGAAGTGACTCCAGACAAAAAAATAAATGCATTTCATTCAGGTCTAGATTGGAATTCCCTGGAAACTTGAGGTTTCCAAATCCTGATACTGATGATGGGATAACACTGCACGTTATGATTCAAAAGAAATAAGCAATAAGAATGAAGAGCATATTGAAGCCTGCAAACACAACTGAACTTAAAATAACAATTCTGGGTTGGGAGGACGTTGTTGCTACGGATTTTAAGTTGCACCAACCAATCTGTCCACTACTAAGATACAAGAGTATTTTGTCTGTAACAGATTTAATTACTAGAAAAATACTGTATAAAACTTTATTAGAAAGCTCAGAATGTTGTGCCATATATTTACGCTTTTATAGGATATATTTAAGGAACCCAAACCATTTGTTTAGATCAATGATACTTCCCCTAAATAGCTTGTTTGATATTTTATTATGTTTATCTTTGACCAAACAATCTATATAAGGAACATTACTTCTACTTCAACTTCGCAATAAGGAGAATTGCCCTAAAACATATAAAAAAAAAATGTGGTACTAAAAAGAACACAGATACACTACAGCTGATTCTAGAGAAATATCCATTGATAGACATCGAAAAACACGTGTTCATTATCAATTAATAATAATCCTTTGCAGCTTGGAGATGGCCACAATTTTCAGAAAACTAGCTGATTTATGGCTTCAAGGTCTCGAAATTTTCAGAAAACAGCTTACAAACCCAGTTTGACTATTTATCACTAGTTTACAACAGATTATAGCGACAACAGCATACCGCCCTCCCAAAGGACAAAGTGAAACTTAATGTTTAAATTGCAGGGAATGTAGAAGTAACAGTAATGCAGAGCGGAGCTAACTGGATTAGCTCATGTTTAAATTGCAGGGAATGTAGAAGTAACAGTAATGCAGAGCGGAGCTAACTGGATTACCTCCTTGGAGGTCATGTGGGCGAGCTGGTTGGCAGGCCCCTTGAGCGCGAAGAGCGAGGCAATGATGAGCGCGCACCCAAGCGTGAAGCAGATGGCGAACTTCTGCGGCATGAGCACCATGACGGGGAGGAAGAGCGCGAAGGCGATGAAGACGAAGAAGATGCCGGTGGCGAGGAAGAGGCCGAAGTACATGAGCGCCTTCCCGGAGGGTAAGCTGCTGGTTGCGCTCTGGAAGCTCCCCGGGAGCTCCCGCACGCCCTTGGTGACCCTGCGGCAGTCAGATCGGATCCGCTGAGAGTGAGCGAGGGGGAGACCGGATCTGAGGGTTTGGGGTCGGGATGGGGATAGGGAAGAGAGGCTCACGAGCTGAAGGTGCCGGAGACGGTGTCGTTGGCGGAGCGGACGGCGGCCTCGATGTCGAAGGGGAGCGGCGAGGAGGAGGCGTCGGAGCGGGTGGCGGCGTACGAGTTCCAGTCCGCGAGGAGCGACGGCTGCGACTCTGCGGCCGTGCCGGAGGAGGCGGCGGTCCCGCTGGTGAACCAGGCCTGCGCCGTCTTGTGCATCGCGGCAGCTGCGGCGCGGCGACGGCGGGGCGGGCGGGAGTGGAAGCAGAGAGCGGAGGAAGTTGGAGGAAAACGACGGGACTATTTTGTCCGTCTCCGTCCAGGTTTATTGCCCTCTATCAATTCAATCCCATTTATGCAGAAGAACCATGCTTCGAAATGAAGGAACACTACTATATCACGTTTGAGAATAAAAAAGAATTGATGTGAAGGTGGCCAGCCTTGATTTCTTTTTGTATTTTTATTTTCAAAATTTAGGACCAACTGAATGAGATTTAACACACCTCTCTCTCACGGTTGCATTGGTTTTGAAAAACCCTTGAGCCTTAGTGTTTAAACATAAGTTGCTTAAAATGTTACTCCATCTAGTCATAATTACTCCTTCCGTCCACATATATACTAGGTGCGATTTAATAAAAATTATAAAAATCAAGGAAGACAATAATCACGGCTCGTTCCTAGAAAAACTATTCGGTTCCTCCCATAATAACTCAAGGCTCCGTCATTGTCAGTCACATGCAAGGGAAGTGATAGAGAGAAGCGAGCCAAAGATGCATGCAAGGTGTACCACTCGGGTAGATATATAGACTCAGTTAACACGTCGTAACGTCTAAATTCTAACGGGAGGGGTGTGGTACGAGGAGTCTAGCACTCCAGCAATAAATCCACCCACCGATCCAGCGCATGCGGAGCCCCGCGCCTAGTATCCGTGGACAAATTAAAAAAGTAGTTGCGCCTAGTATCTGTGGACGGAGGGAGCATATGACAAAATGCAACTATGTTTAAACTTGTGCACCTGAACAATACAAAATTTTAAGTATTATTTTAGAGATAAAGTTTACAAATCAATTAGGCGCTCAAAACAACTGACTTAGTATGACTTAGTATGGCAGTTGAGTAGTTACGATGCAGCAACCACTCTTTGAAGAAATAAAAGGATGATGTTTAAAGTTTCTCCACAAATCTAAGGGATTAAGGATCTCATCCAAACCTCCCATTTAAAGCCTACATTACTCAATCCACCAATCTAAGATTCTTTTACCTGTTTCCAAGTCTATAGGTGTCTTGAGAGACTTTATATGGGTTCATCGGCGAAAGCTCCAAACCATGCTTTTGGTTTTTATCGTTGGTTGATGTATGCTCTGTCTTGTAAAACTAGAGTCCCCATAATATACCATGTGGATGCTTTCAATATAAGCAGTGTCTATTTTTTATTAAAAAAAAGATTCTTTTACCCACAAGTCCAAATTAGTCTTTTTTTTCAAACCCCTAGTATGTCCTAAAATTGCCAAAACCTTTATAATTGTAGAGTAGCCTCACGTTTGAGACCAAATTATATAAATATAAGAAATAAGAAATGTGCATGCATAGTTTGAAATAAGAGATGCAAATTCATGCTGGTTTGCATCGGCAACACGCTCCTAAGAGCAGCGTCAACGCAGGCATACAACAGCGTTAGCCCAATATTATCGTGAAGAGATTGAAACCATGGTTTACTCAACGCAAGCTATACGGCCTGGGGCTGTGATGATTTGCATGGCAGGCAAGCCCAGGTGCATCCAATACATGCCTGAGATTGAAACCACCGGGGAAGCCTGAAGGACGGCATGGGCCAACCTCCCAGTTGCGAACCTTCCAAAGAAAATTCAGATAAAGAAACTGCTGGCACATGCTGGCGGTCATGAGAATAAGTATAGCAAAAAGGTATGTGACGTATATCTTGTTCCATTCAAGTTTCAAGAATTCAGAAATGCAGAGCATAGATTCCAGGCTCAAGCATCTTGGCAGTTGCCAGAAGAACGCACAACCTACTTATTTCTCCCACAGATACCAAACTCATACAGTTAGCTGGGTGAGGACTACTGACCACTACATGCTAGCACATTGCTACGGAAGTACCATACATAGGATTGGCCCAAAAAAAAAAGGCAAAATGGAATATCTTAAATTTCTGTTTCAAGAAATGCTCGAGGTGGTCGTTTTCCTGCTAAATCCGATCATAAATACTAATTGCTCAGAATGGTCTTCAGCTTGTCCATGGCCTTATCAGAGCTATTTTATGCGGATGATCACCTTGTTCAAGAAATCTTTGTGTTCGGGAAAATATTCCAATAGCTCATCCTTGGTTACCCACGCATAGTCCTTGCATTTTCCAATATGGTATTTCGTGGTGCCCACCACTTGTGACTTGAAAAAGAAACGCTGCAAGAAGCATAACTGGATTAAGAGACTACCACATGGCTGCATTCAACTAACACATCTTCCTAGCAGATGGAATCTAAATACAACAGTTCAAAAGACGATGCTGAGGAGCAGTGAACAAATCCAAGCAAGGATTCAGAAATAGTATCATGTCAAAACTTTAGTTTCCTCACTGAAGGCAAGGAATTATTTTTTTGGGTGAAACGAAATAAGCACCTTGAATGATGAAACACTTGAATCTGTTTGTTCAACAGCCATATGAGCCATAGGAGCATTGCCAACAAAGTATGTATTGTCAAGCCCCCCAAGAACAGACTTCAATGCTGATTCAGCACACTGGAATAGAACAGAAAGCGTTGGATATAAGGAACTGGGAGTAACTAATGGATATTTCAGTGGTAGGTTTGCAGAACTGGTACCAGTCGCATAGTTTCTTCATTTTCATATATTTTTTCTGGAAAATGCCAAACAGGCTTTCCATCAGGAGCCCCGTAAGCATTGCCATACAGGAGGAGATACAGTTTATTATCAAGAGCTCGTTGTAAAGACCTACATACAAAAATGGTTCAGTACAAGCTTGACAGTGCAGTGCAGTGCTGAAAAGCTAAAACGTTCAAAACTGCATAATACATGGGTTGATGGAATATATTTGACATTGAACACAATTCTATGATGCAATTCTTGCAGTTGTAGAATGGAAAGTGAATCCCTTAATCATGTCGAATATGAAGTTACTCATGGGAAATGCCTATTACTGTCATCTTTGAAGTGATTCACGATTACGTCCTGTTTTGGCTTCTTATAGAAGAACACTTTGTAACAATTGTAACTAACAAATTTCAAAATGTATTGTTGTAGCTACTTGCCCATTGTGGCCTGTACTCACCCAAAACCAAAGTTAAGCCTTGGACACCTAGTACCACTTAAACAATAAAACTTGCTATTGTACAGGTCACAATGGACAAGCAACTGAGTACAGCTACAATGATACATATTTGAAGTATGGTAATGATGGTCAATTAGTCATCAAAATTCCATTGCCACGATAAAAAACAGGACAAGAGAGCTTTAAGGGCTTCACACTCCCACATTGCACATTGCATGAAGGCTATAAAAATCTACCTGCACAATCATGAAGGCAGTTCATCTAGCATCCTATTACTTAGGAAAAGGGTAGGGCAGCTGAATACATGAAATAAACGTTACCTCATCCTAGTATAAATGCAGGGAATAAAGGATAAAAACAATAATGCCAGAACCATTTTGAAACTAGGACTCCCTAATTGCTGGTGGTGGTGGTGGTGGTGGGGGGGGGGGGGGGGAGATGGGCATGGTTGTAAAAGACTAAGAAAAATGGAAGTCAGGAACTTACTTCCGGTCGTTTGTTTTGTCAGCCTCTGTGATTCTTGGAGCAGGAACATAATCAATATGATAATCACCTTTACCCCTATGAAAGAAAAATGTTGAGATATTCTTAACAAAAAAATACAAAATAATAAGAGTTGAGAAAAGAAAAGCATCCTAAGCATCAGAGTCAGGCAGTAATCATCATCACATAAATGCTTCCAAAAAAAAAAGAGATTTTATACCATGTCTATTACTTTCAGGTCAACTAGTTTCGTTGGGGCTGTCCTAAGTCCATGCAATCATAACTAATTGATGGGGAATGGAACCTGAATCGTTCACAGATGTTCATTACAAAATACAGAGCTCCATTCTTAACCAGAAGCAGACATTTCATTCTCCTAGCAGAGACTTGGGGTATTTAGTTGTTCTGCAAGGGTCCATTCAAAGTAACCACCTGATAAAGCATAACTGGGTGTAACCTGTTCCAGTACATTAGAGGACCTATAATTCATGGTTGGCACAGTAAATCTACAGATGGAATATTGTCAGCAATCTTGCTATTTCCGTGACATCACAAGCCATCAGAAAAAGGCAAAGAGCATGCATGTCTGCTCTCAACTCAACTTATTGACAGTTGCAGCACACACACACACAACTCAACCAAAAAAATTACTGACAGGTACCCTTTGTGGTGTGTGCTATTTACAACCTATTTACCCTGTATACAATAATCAAGAGCTCCTTGCTTTCTTACTCAATGATATTCCACTTGCGCAAAGTATTGGCAGCGATAACCTTTCTCACCCTCCGATTAAAAGTTAATCTAAACCTCTTATATGTAATCAATACACCGAGAAATGCATCCATCAGTCAACCCATTGCACAATTAGTCTTCCATTAAGCAAAATCAAAACAACCACGAGCACTCTCTTCAGAAAAGAAGGCTATCAAACGCGAGGGGGAGGAGAGAGAAGTATCACCTGGCGTCAGCCTTACCGAGAACTTCATCTGGGTACTGCCGTCTGTGCTGCTGCCTCCACCGAAACCTACCATAGACACACACGGCCAAATCAGGGAAACAGAGCAGAGATTTAGATAGGGACCAAATGGGCGAGAAGAGCGGGTGTATAGGCGTACGAGAACTCCTGGAAGGCGTAGACGACGGGGTGGATCTTGGGGATGACGACGGGGAGGCGCTCGAACATCACCGACGCCACGAGCTTCCCGTCACACCCTTCCTTCGCTGCCGGGGCGGCAGAGGAGCTGAAGCCTCGCGCCAGCCGGAGCGACCGGAGGAGAAGGCTCGCCATCGCCATGGCAGAGGACCGGCGGGGGCGGCCGAGCTCGGTGGTCGCGCCGCAACGGTTTGTGTGTGGGAGTGAGGAGAAGAGGAGCGGCTGTTTGGGCCCAGGAAGCAGCACGCTAAGCTCGCCTGATGGGCTGTCTAGTTATTTGGCCCACTTGGGCACATTGTTGTACCAGTGCCGAGGGCCCCGTCCATTGGGCTTTGGGCTCTTATACATGTTTCCTCGGTTTTCAGATGCAGTTGTAGCCCGATTTGTTGCTGCTGGGCCGGCATGAATAATGCACGCAAATTAAATACCGTGACGACGCGAAACCGCGAACGGGAATCCCCTGTACGTACACCCACACGCACGACGGCACGAGCTACCGAATTCAGACGCGGCGGCGGCGGATCGGATACTCTCGCAGGCATGCCGCATGATGCTTGATGCATGACGCCACGGAGGGAAGGGAAAAAGAAAAAAGAAGCGATGGAGAGCGACGTGAGCTAGTGTGGAGCAGTGGCGGAGGACGAAACCAAGTTAAGGTGTGGCGAAATCGATTACAGAGATATCATATACCAAAAATTTCTTATTGGTTTATACCCATTGTCGAGACTAAGGGCCTCTTTGGCAGGCAGGAGCTGCGGCTCCGGCTCCTCGCGATGGCACTGTAGCGCGACTGTACATCGGAGCCGGCAGGAGCTCTCCTCCTCTCGGTCTCTCACTGACACATGTACTATTCATCGGAGCTGGGAGGAGCTCGATCCGGAGGGCTTCCGGCTCCGGCCCGTTCGGCAGACAGTGCAGCTACAGCTTGGAGAGCCGGAGCTGGGAAGAGCTCGGCCAAAGAGGCCCTAAGCGGAGGTGGGAGGCTGATCTGATCGAGGTCAAGCGGTGCTGCATTGGTGCTGTGATTCACGTCACGATGATGGCCTGATCAGATCAGCCTGATCTGATGATGGAGGTCCTCCGTGGTGAAGAGCCTGATCCGATGATGGAGGACGAGCGATGGACCGGTGGTGTAGGCGGTGGTGGCGCAGATAGAAACCGGCAAAGGCGGCGCAGATAGAAACCGTGTCGAGGCTGAGAGATCCACTCGTCTTTGACTTGTAGGTAATTCAGAATTACCACGGTTTTTTTTTTTTTTTTTTTGAGAATTACACAAGACAACGCAGACGCCACAACACGCACGCACACTCTCCCCTAAGAACACACGTCACGCAAACCCTACCCCTATGAGCACCTCCGAAGGACCGAGCACCCCGGCAGGTCCAGAGATTCCCGAAGTCACCATGGGCGCCTCGTCGTCGACGGGAACGCCGCTACCACTTAATGCACAACGCCGAAAATCCCGGGAAAATCAGGGAAAAAAGGTGCGAGCACCGTGATTTGAACCCCGGTGGGTAGCGGCCCCACCTGGACCGCCCTACCACGTGAAGGCTTAACATGAGTACGTGAGGTCCCACGGCCCATGCCAGGCCCATATACATAGTATACGTGCGTGAGTAACATGTACCTGACATCCACTGGCCGCAGTGTGATCGTATATGGTCTGGGTTCCAAATTTTTTCGGACTCCACACAACAGTCCTCCGCCACTGGTGTGGAGTGTGCACGAGTATATATATAACCTAACGCGTTTGTCCACTACCGATCGACATCGTCCAAAAGGGTATGTACATGCATTGATGCACATATATAAAAATATAGATCGACTATGCACATACAGCCATTTTATTTGTTTATTTATTATTATTTTTTATTTGTTCATCAGATTATTGGATGAGCCTAAAGATAGAGCCATAGAGGTAACGGCTAATTTTGAGGATTTATCGACTAAATCTTCAAAAATTCTCGTAAGGATACAGTTTGCATATACGTGGGTTCGTAACGGTGAATATGTGTGTGTCGCGAGTGTGTACAGAGTGTGTACATTATAGGGGTGATGAGATATTCATTGAGAGCACCCTACCCTATCATACCTTCCTCCCTTTCTCATCCTCACTTTGTTCCAACCTTTCCACATTTCATTTAGTAAGGTTATCATACCGTTCCTTTTAATTCAATGGAATCAGAGAAATTAATTCAGGGCATGAATATTTAATTCTAGTGATGTTTTGTAATTTTAAACTAGCAAAATGGAGAACATGAAAAACTATTCTCATGACATGAAGATTGTAAATCGAGTATGCTATGGTATGATAAACGGAGCCGGTATGAATTTTTGCTAACAAAACTAGAAGACATCCCACCAACAATTTGAAATATGAGATGATGATGCGGATAGTGTGCATTAAGTTATTTGAAGTTTGTGAGATGACCACATGACTATTAGTGGAAGATGGCGTAGATTGTTAGTAGGGAATGATATAAATAAGAGATAATTAGGAATATGGCCCTGAAAAAGTTCGTCTTAGGAAATGGCCTTTTTTTTTTGAATTTAGGAATTTGGCCTCAAAAACAAAACTTTGTTAGGAATCGGTTTTTGTTAGTTTTTAAAAATTCATAACTAGAGTTTGGTAACTCAATTTTGGTGAACCAAACTTTGTTATGCTCCTTGAGATGTCTAGTTTTTATTAAAAATATAAAACTAACCATGTTTTTGTAAAATTATTTATTTTTAATAAGAAACTAATATATTGGTGTTAAAAATAAATAATTCTATAGAACATGGCCAGTTTCATATTTTTAATAAAAACTAGACATTTTAAGGAGCACAACAAAGTTTAGTTCACCAAAATTGGAGTTACCAAACTTTAGTTATGAATTTTAAACTGACAGAAGGCCGGATTCCTAACAAAGTTTCGCTTTTGAGGCCGATTCCCAAATTCAAAAAAAAAAGAGGCCGGATTCCTAAGACGAATTTTTTTTTCAGGCCATATTCCTAATTGCCCCTATAAATAATGGCTTGCATATATGTTGAGATAGATTTTCAATAAGGATTCCTCCTTGTTCGGGCTGGCTTGTTAGCCACCAACCAACAAAGATTTTTTGTCTCACATCAAACCAAAGACCAACTAACCAACCCAACAAGATTTTTCTCTCACAATAAATCAAGCAGCCCGGCAAAGAGACCAAATTTAACGAACGAGGCGAGCAGCTGGTTAGTTGTTTTAAAATTTGACTTTGTTAGGTTGAAACGCATGTTAACGGCGACAGATCAGTATTCCAAACATTTTTGTTTTTTCAACTCTCGAGACCAGCAAACTCGTCATCGTAAGACTGAGGGGAGGGTAGCTAGGCAATTAATTCCACATCTACGAAAGGACACGGAGTTAGTCAAGTTGACTTTTTAAAAACGCTACGTACGAACTTGACAATAAAACGAAATGCCGGCGTGCAGACATGAAACCTCCCCAGAATTCAAATATCTTTTTTTTTTTTTTTTTTGAGAATGACACAGTACAACGCAGACACTCACAACACGCACGCACACTCACCCCTATGAACACACATACGCAAACCCTACCCCTATGAGCACCTCCGAAGGACTGAGCACCCGGCAGATCTGGAGATTCTCTGCTTGTTTTGTTCCGATGAACTGGACGGTAGCCAGTGGAGCCTTTCACCCTCAGCCGGGCGCCGGCTTTCCATTCTCCGTCCAGAGCACGGACAAAGGACCGTGTACGTCCTTTTCAGTTCATCTATCATGGTTTAGTGGGGAGATTCCAGGTTCCAGAACGAACACTGTGCATTTTGCTTTGCCGGTGTTTTTCTCTCTCTATCTGTGTGTGTTTTGTTGTACAACTTTTAAAAGCTCTCTGGTAGTCTGGTTTGGCAAAGGAGATGACAGAAAGTCTCCGTCCGGTCCTAGAGGACAAGATTGGCAAGGACGGCATGGAAAATGAGCGGACAAACCTTGGAGCGCTACGTTTCTGCAAAACACCAAACCATGTTGTTGTCGATTATTATTAAACCCAACATTCACCTATCTCAGTAAATGCAGAGCACCTGGAAATATCCTTTTAAACATACGTCAGCCTTTGACATTGAACAAATTTGTTACTAGGACAAACTCATATCCTTGATGTTGTGACTCAAAACACATCCAACGCTAGGGTTTGACTCTTTGTACGAGTGAATTGGTTAAAAACCTCCTTGGTTGACAGCCCATAAACTAAATAGTGGTAGGAAATTGTATGGTGTGGTGTATTGAGAGCCTAGATAATTTTATGTTACCGTTCCTCTCTACTTGTACTTGAAAACTCTTTTACACTTAATGAAAAACACGCTTAGACGTGATAAAAAAAAATCATGTTTTCCACGACGGTACCCGATCGAGCCCCTTCCGCCTTGATCTAACAGACCCATCACACATCGTGTATATTTGGCAAAGCAGCGCGAGACAAAGTAAAGCACAACCCAAATTTTGTGGTCATGATATGCATCGTCTTTTTAAATGATGAGTACATCCGTTACTTCTCTTTAATAATGTTCAAAGAAAATTGGCAATCGGTAGTTGTCTTATTCACGAAAATAAAAAAAAAAAAAAAAGGTTACAAGGCGTCACCAAAGATGTCTAAATCTCCGGTCTAGCTGAGATTTCACTGGCTGCAGGTGAAAGAGAATACCGTGCTAGCGCTTCTTATCTCGTCTTGTACGGACTCCCAAGAGGCTTCCTCTCTACTATGTCCCTCTACTCTAGGTAGAGACGTGCTCTGCTTTTTTCCTATTTTGTTATACTTTTTATAATCTCTGATTCAATGGCGATTTGATTTTTGGTGAGGACACCCTTGCCATGCTTAACCTGATACTCCATTATTGTAGCATTAGTACGGATATTATACTAGTCATTCCCAATAATAGTCATAGGCCCTATTTGGTTGAGGGACTTTTTAGTTCCTGAGACTAAAAAAAATCCATGAGAAACCAAACATGTAGGGACTTTTTTTTCCTATTAGTAAAAAAAAAAAACTCCTAGAGAGACTTTTTTTTTTATTAGTCTCTGGAACTAGAAAGTCCTGAGACTTTTCTAAACCAAACAGGACCTGTACGTTACGGTGGATTTTTGACATGTGTCTAAAAATTGAAAGAAAAAGGTTATTGCAATGCAGTCACACCAAAAAACATTCGGCTGCCACTGGGCAGTGGGACACACCTCTCCCCAGCGAACTACCCGTGCACCACGCACGGCGAGTGCCAGTGCGTGTCGTCGTCTGCCCTGCCTGCCGTGTGCCTGCCTTGTCTCTCGCACTTGGCGTTTGAATCATTCCACTTTCCACTCTCCTCTCCCCTTCTTCTCCTTCATTCCTCTCCTTCCGACCCATTTCTTAACTTCCCCGAGCCCCCAAAATCACGCACCCAGAGAGGAGAGCGGAGAAGAGACGCGGCGCGCCCCAAACCCAAACCCTAGCCAGCCACACACGATGGGGTGCGCGCAGGGCAAGTGCTGCCTGCCGCGGCACCCAAGGAGGGTTCCTCCTCCGCCGCCGTCGGCGGCGTCGGCCACGGCGACGCCACGCTCGGCCGTGCCGCGGTGCCGGGGGCCGGGCTGGTGCTGGAGTACGCCGCGCTGGCCGTACCAGGGCTGTACCCGGACTCCCCGACCCGGGAGTCCCAGGACGCGCACCTCATCGCCACGCGCTTCGCGGGAGACCCGGACCTCCACCTCTTCGCCGTCTTCGACGGCCACGGCGGCGCCGGCGCCGCCTGCGCCGGGTTCGCGCGGGAAGCGTTCCCTCGCCTCCTCCTCGCGTCGGCGCCTTCCTCCCTCTCCACCGACCCCGCCGCCGCGTTCCGCGAGGCCATGTTAGGCGCCAACGCCGAGATGCACGCCGCCACCGGGGTCGACGACTCCATGAGCGGAACCACCGCCGTCGCCGCCCTCGTCGCCGGTGGCGCGCTCCACGTCGCTAACGTCGGTGACTCACGCGCCGTCGCTGGGGTATGGCGCGCTGGACGCGTCGTCGCCGAGGACCTCTCATGGGACCAGACCCCGTTCCGTGCCGACGAGCGCGCGCGCGTCAAGGCCTGCGGCGCCCGTGTTATGTCCGTCGAGCAGGTGGAGGGTATGCGTGATCCGGAGGCTGAGGGATGGGCGCCTGACGAGGGCGACCCGCCCCGCGTCTGGGCGCGCGATGGACTCTACCCTGGCACCGCCTTCACCCGCAGCCTTGGGGACCTCGCCGCCGAGGCCGTCGGGGTCGTCGCCGAGCCGGAGGTCAAGAGCGTCGAGATCACTCCATCCCACCTTTTCTTCGTTGTCGCCAGCGATGGCGTCTTCGAGTTCCTCTCCAGCCAGGAAGTTGTTGACAGGGTACCGGCCTCATTCTCTGCTCTGTTTTCCTTTCCTTTTCCTGTTTTTATTTTTTGACGCACTTCAATTAATTCCAGTTTGCATATCGTGGTCTACGGATTAGACAGGTAGTAGACTAGTTGTGAACCTTACAATGTGGTTATCTAGTGTGTGGAAGAGTTAGCTCCTGCATTCTACCTGGATTACTTCCAAGGACTATAGTAATCACACGTGTTTGTTCATTTCATCCAACCAACTACAGCCTTCTTGTGGAGCTTTAAGCTATTGATGCGAAAGGAATGACTGTATAATTGAGAGGTACTCCGTACTCCTATGAAACTTAGTTGATTGCTCAGAATGAAAGCAGTAGGACCTCTATGTATGGATAATCATAAGTTAACTTTCTGAATAGTGCAATAATGATTTCAGATGAGCTTTGTGTGTGCGTGCTATTAGGAATAGGATAAAGATGGTGTTCAGTAGTCGCTAATGACTTGACGGTTTACCTACACGTACAGTATATAGTGCCCAACTTAGCTTGCTGCAAACAAAAACAGTACAAAAGGACCTCCCATTTTGACTTTTAACTCTTCTTCTTTTTCTTCCTTGCATTGCATTCTATAAAGTACTCCATCAGTCAAGTTGCTTTTCTCAGAAAGTTGAAACTGCAGGATGGTGTAATGATTATGGAATAGTGAGGCTTCCAAGCTCGATCGTTGTTGTCATTATGAAAGCTCGCTTGCTCTCTCTCTCTCTCTCTCTCTCTCTCTCTAAGTGGAGGTAACTTTATGTAACATAGACTAGCATTTGCGCTGTGATGGAAAGTTGACTAAAGGACAAGCTAGGTAAATCGCTGCAAGGAGAAAGTAAACTTTCCTAAAGTACTACTGATAAAAAGGAATGCTGGTCATCTTGTTGGTTTCTAAACTGACATATCACTTCAGATTGGACTGTTGATTGCTGAATTACTAGGGTTGTACCTGCATCTTGTCGATTTTATTTTGATTAGGTCCAAAAGTGATCTGTAGTTAACAATGGACGGTCCCCTCTTCGTAACCTCCTACGATTACACCCCCAACACTCTGCACAGTTTTGAAACAGTATATACTTATATAATGAAACCAGGCTGCTAACAGCTGTTTTCTGTTCTTATGCTTTTTGATCTATATTATTCTGTCTTGTGGTATCAGTCTGCCATTTGTGCCATTCTTGGAGCAATGGATTTTTTTTCTCGTTATTTTACCACGACTGCTGGAACTTTTTCAGTAATGAACCAATGATAAATATGTGATTTTTCTTGCTTGGCTTTGTTTGTGTCACTACTCACTGATGATAAACTCTTTCTGGTTTCCTACAGGTTGCTATGTATCAAGATCCTCCTCGAGATGCCTGCTCAGCAATCGCTGCAGAGTCATACAAACTATGGCTGGAGCACGAAAACAGGACAGATGATATAACAATAATCATTGTGCATATCCGAGACATGGAAAATGTAGGTGCACAAAAAATTTTAAATTCTGAAAGCATATAGAGAGTAACTTATTCAGTGACTTGCAGCAAATTTATTGTTGTTTCCAAAATTTACTCAGTCAGGTCCTGCAGGGAGTGACAAAGCGCACACACGGTAGCGTCGGAGCATCAATAGCTGTTCACACAATACAGTCAGAGATACCTGTATTTGTACAATCAGAAGCAAGTCACATTAACAGATCTGCTGCTACCGGGCATGCAATCACCGTCTTGTGGCGCTCCAACAGAACGAAGCCTCTCATGTGTTGCTCCTTCTCCTAAACATCCTTTGCTGATACATGGCAGAATATCAGATGCTTCCAAACCTGTGCAAAGTGAGCAAGCTGCATCACAGCAGGTACACACTTGGCATCAAATGGACGGGGGTGCTGAGCTGGAGTGGTCTATGCAGCAAAGCATCCCTCCAGCCTCCTGAAAGTGGAGGTAATCCCCCAATCTTATAATCCTTGCTGATGAAGGTGAAATTGCAAACAACCTCACATAAGTTTGCTCATTCTATTGCAGTATATAAGTTGAATGACAAAAGGAGGCCTCGCAATAACCCACCGCCATCCTCCGTAAGATCTTTGCCTAGAGACCCTAATCTTTTGTCAGATTTTTGTAGGAAGCATTATTGAGAGGCAGCTGTCTTTTGCAGGGAGCTACTAACCATGGATGTGATGTTTGCCAGCAGCAAATCTCGTGTTGTTGCTCGTGTTTTGGTAGAGCACCTGCTGCTGCCGACGATGCAAGGTTTCTGATCCTGTGTGGGATCATCTAACCATGGGCTGATTGGTTGGCGATGGGCGCCACCACAAGTGCTGTCCGTGGAATGTAGTTATTCTCCGTTTCATTTGTACTTTGTTAACTTTCACAAGATATAAATTAATTTAAGTTGGTGCCTGTCGTGGTATGACTTGAGACGCAACCGCGCAATGCCATCCTGCCACAGAAACAGGATCTGGAATAGAAATGCCAGTGCCGTGCAGAACAGATCAGCCGGGTGCCTTTTTAAGATGCAAAAACGATATAGGTCGCTGTTTTTTTGTTGGGCTGCTTTAGAGCACTCGTTGAGTTGATTATGATCAAGAAACGTTGCTTATTGATGCAAACAAGTTATTAGCTTTATTCCTTTCTCATGCAATTTTTGGGTTGCCACGAGGTAATTGTGGTAGGGAATCATCCGAAAATTGAATGAGGGCTACGCAGATACGAGGTACCATCAGCATAAGCTTTATGCTTTACCCAGACGTACGTCAGTGGTTTAATATCCAAACACTCTCAAGAAACAGTCACCAAGCCATGACAGAAGTTACGTGGCGCACGCAGGCTCTTGACGCATTGACAAAATGATTCGAGAAAAAAAAAAAACGAGGCTTTAGCTTCTATATTTCATTCCTACCAAAAAGGATGCTGTAACTTGGCAGTTTGAGTTTTCTTCCACAAAATCTAATTTTACAGGTTACAACAATTGTGGAAGGATGGTGTAATGTCGGAGTAACCTTTCCGGCCTTCTACGGGGCTCAAAAGTATATGGAAAGTGTCTCGTCGATCCTGTCCTGCAGCTTGGTGCACTGCTCCAGTAACCGGGCAAGCTTGTCGTCCCTCTCGAGTGGCACCAGCTCCCTCAATTCCACTCTTCTTGGTATGTACATTTCATCAACTGCATGCACCCCGTTTGCCACGCCATTGGTGTCAGTAGGTGCCTGAGGTTCTTCATGAACCTGTGCAGGCAGTCGTGGTGGCAGAGGAGTTACGGGCTGCGCATCAACAGCATCGAGATCGCAACTGATCTCGATGATTTAGATCTAGTGAGATGCCAGTTGAGACAGCAGGCATCATGATGTGATCCTCAAAAATTGCTGCATCATTGCTGCTGGTGTTGTTAGCAGTAAGCCCTTGTGTGGTACCATTAGAGCCAGCGGCTGCAGGAACCTGATAGAGGTGCTGAGTCAGAACATAAGCTTCTGAGAACTCTCCCGTAGAAAGCTTTGCTAGCCTCCAGTTGTAAATACGCCGGAAGATAGCTACCCATCTGGGAGCAAGATAGTAAGATGAATCCCGGAGTTCAAGGCCAACACATTTCTGCACCATAATATTCACTTCGGTGATCACCTGGGTTTCATCTAACAACCGGACTGATTCAGTCAAATATCTCGCCAAGCACTCCTGAAGTAACTTCTTCTGATCTTGGATCTGCTTGCCCATGTGAGAACCATGGTTTAGCCAAGATAGATCGTAACTGAACTCTGGAATCTTGCAACTAGTAATGGCTGCAAGCAGTGGCTGGATCCTTGATGGTGAAGACCATCCAATGCTAGGCAAGAACATTTCTGCATATATCCCCTCATTGCTTGTCCTATCCAGAAGATCAATCTCAGGAGCTGGCCATTGGCTAGAGTTCACACGTGCAGCAGCCAAAACCTCTTCTGCAAGTTGATTGACAGCATTGTTGAATACTGAGATGCAATCCCCAGGGCCAGCTCCAGGTGCAACATGGGTGTTAAGCAGCTCAAGTTGTGGATTCAAGTAGTCCAGAAGCAACTCATGGGTCTTCACAAGAGTGACAACAGGCTGCCTTGGCAAACTACTTATAAGCCACTTCAGGCCCTCACGCAGTTTGTCATCATCAAAGAAACCATTGGCATGGTCTTCTGTGTGGTTTTCAAAAAGAAAAATAACCAAAAACGAACCAATCTTTCCTCCATTAAGACCACTGAGGCCAAGCCTGTCGATGATATACTTTGAAGCATAGTCATACCCTTCGTTATATGTATCGCCACTCAAAATCAGAAGAGGAAGATTGGATTCATCTGGTATGCAAGCTAAAAGATTGTTAAACCGTTCCTTCTGCATCTCCCATGAAATGCTTTCAGACACTACAAATACTATACAGCTTGTACTGTTAGCAATATCATTATCAATAACTTGTTGGTCACTGGTCCTAACAACAGACAAACAACATGCATTGGGAAAACTGATCCATTCTGTCCAAATTGATAGGCCTGCTGAAGAAACAACCAATCCACTATCTCCCATTCCATAACCCATGAGCTTTCTAAGTAACCATTTTGAGGCAAAATTGTTGGTCTGCGATTCCATAGCACCTGGTGGGACAAGTACAAGCAACTTCCAGCAGTGGCATCTAGCATCAGGGTTATTTTCATTTAGAATGGGACCAGACAACTCAGAAACATTTAGCCGTGACCAGGACCTTTGCTTTCTTGCTTGTCTTTCTTTAAAGGCATGGGCAATATCTAGTTCTTCGACTGCTAGCTTAGGCACCTTCATAGTACACAAGTCTCAATTATTATCTCTTTTTAACAACACTAGAAAAAAAAAAAATTTACTATACATCATTTCACACAGTTTCATCCAATAACACAACAAGACAAGAATAAAAAAGCGATGCCTCAACATGCGGATATTGGAAAAAAAGTATAACAGGCCTTACCATTGCACTTTTATGAACTGGTGGGCCAAGTGATAGCGAACACAATGCTGCAACAGAAAGAGCATTCTTCTGCTCCCTAAGTAATCGCTTGTCTGCAGCACGTTGCCTCCACTTCCTGAAACACCACAATAGGAATTGAACTTTTATAAGCTTTTTTTTTTTTTTTTTGACGGCAAACTTTTTATAAGTTACTACAAAGTTCTACTGCTGGGAGCATAAAAGGATAGGACAAGGATAAAAGAACAACCTCAGTATTGCTTTCAGGTGTTCATCAGAAATTAATTTCTTGGGGGGCGTAACAATTGGTAACCAATCATCATTTGCGATGTTACTACTAATACTATGATCCTCATATTCCTCATGATCAGATGAAGGGGAGCTCATAGGTGATCCAGGTTCTATATACATAACTTCATGATCTGGTGGAGTTCCCTCATCCATATCTGTACCAATGGGAGAGACATGCGCTCTGAAGTCATCTTCCGCTCCATACATATTGGAGTAATCTAAAGACACACTTTCTGCAAGAGGATGCGAAACAATTGGTTCTGCCAGAGCATTGGTGTGTTGCGTGCTGGCTTGTGACCACAGTATGTCTGTTTGCATCTCTACCTTTTGAGGGATCTCCGCAACATCACTATCCTGGCCTTCAGATATAAGATCATTAGCCAACTTGGTCTTGCCTTCGGCTTTTGGTGAAGCTACTTTTGGTGTTTTTGAGAGTATGTCCCTCTTGTCAGTACGTGGAGAAGCAGTAGTAGAAAAAGATGAAAACCTTTCTTTTCTACCATCAGTTGGGGACAGAGGCTTTGGATGCGTTGAACTGAATAGTTTATTGGCAGCTCTTGGAGAGAAAGGATCTGAAAACAGTGAGCTAATCTGTCTGTCAGGAGGAGTTGAAACAGGCCCAGGAAATGATGGATGGAAATCCCTTCTGCCATCAGGAGGAATCACAGGAGCATTCAATGGTAGAAATAGATCTCTTTTGCCAGCAACGAGTTGACCAGAATATGGAAAAATAGTCTTTTCTTTGCTAATAGGAGCACAAACTGGCCCAAAAGAAACATCGCCAACGATCCTCTGTGACTTTTTCAAATGCACAAGCTGTGAACAGCCAGATGGGAAATCGCCGCTGTTAAGAAAAGGTCCTTCTTTTACTAGGTACAGTTCTTCATACTGCCTCAATCCAAAACCATGGTATTCTAATAGACTTTCAACATCCTCATCCTTCAAAGAGAAAATGAAGGCATATAAGGATTTCAAGTTCCCAGTTCAGAATTAGTTTCTGTCCAAGGACGAGAACATACTGACCTCCATAGCAAGCCACTCAACAACTTGTGAAATAGGGATGCCTTGGCCATTCTGAAGACCACTGTGCAAGGAAGCAAGTGCTTGCCTCCTTAGCTGGAAAGAGAATTCACTTGTTAAATTTACACGAAGTGCACTTGAAATTGAAGAACAGCAGCCTACTACATGAAAGTACACTGAAGTAGTGATCTAGGAGTACTGAAAGACACTGATATCATAAAATTATCTAATGACAATAGCCAAATAATGTGCAACAAAGTGCACTTATTAAGTCATGAATTAATCAGAGGATTTGAAAGTTAGAATTTTCAATATGATGGTCGAGACTTCAATTAATTAGACTTCAAATAATGCCCACGTCCTGTGGAGCTTTATCTCTCCCTTTCTGTATCTTTGTGGATGCACCTCATTTCTTATATTAATATAACTTTTATGCTTTCTGTAAAGCTTTCCCTACCGTTATCAAAATGTTTTTAAGTATACTAAGCACACAGTACGATGCCAGGCATATGATATATCCTTCACGACCGAGTGAGTTCGGCACCTTTTCCAATCAATGGGGCACTTGATAATTTGCACCCTTGAGCAGTAGCCATTGACAATGGGCCAGGGTGGCAAAATCTTTCCACTCAATCAAGTGGGTGGCAAATTGCTATACAACAAACAATGGTACCATGCCACAACTGAAATCTGAAATTATTCCACGTTTTTTTTTTTTTTTTTTTTTTTTTGCATTGTGAAAGAATGCTTACATTCTAAATACATTATCACAGTTAATATCATATAAGGAACTGGTTATGGGTGTGCACGTACCCCTAATAGCAAGCCACCTAGTTCCTAGTTCCTACTAGGTTTTTTTTTTTTTTTTGCCATTACAGTATTTTAAGCACAATTGGCCTACTAAATATAAGAGCTTAGGAAGAATAATTTCTACTGAAAGGTTATGTTGATGAATAGCTTTTAAAGACAATAATTCTACCTTTGCAAAGTGAGCATGCATCAAACAGGCCTGCAAATATGTAGCTTTCCTTGCAAGACGGAAGAAGGAAATGAAGTTCCCCATTCTGCATGCTCTGATTGCAAGAAAATGCAGGCATTAAATGAAAGCTAGTGCAAATAATGATAATCATAAATGATGTTTGATGCTAAGACTACCTTGCAACTTCTCTTGCAAACAAGATCTCTGGACTGCCTCTTATTTCACGGGACATCTTAGCAAGATCCAGAGATAACTCAGCAGGCTCGACCTAATTCAGATGCATGTATAGATCAGCAAATATCAGAACACGAAAGACCAGATCCATTCAATATGCCTCACCTTGTAACCAGGATGTTTGTCTAACTTAAGCAGTGCATAATAACCCCGAAACTCCTTTTCTGTTGAGAAGAAAACACCTTCTCTCCTATGGTCATCGTACATTTGAAATAGCTCAACTGATGTTTTATTCATCTGCTCAATGTTGAGGTGTGCATCAAAACCCTCTGAAAAACCTTCTCCTTTGTTGTATTCACATAATTCATGCATCGCAATGATGTGGAGCCTTATCTGCTCAACAAAAGACAGCTTCCACATGAAACATTCCAGGAAATACAGGAACCCGCACAATATACATAGTGACTGATAAAATAAACACTGAGCATAGAGATACATATGAAAGTACCATTTGTTCAAGCATAGAAATAGACTCTTGATTGAAGAAATGTTGCATTCTAAGATCCATTCTTATTGCTCGCATCCTGTCCCACAAGAAGTTGTATAAGCCCAAGAAACTGTCATCATATGTGTGATCCAGCAAACTAAGAAGGTACTCCATTGTCTTCTGTAGAACTGGCAGAGGCCTTATCAAGTCTGCATCTCTCTCAGCAGTCCTATTATACTGTAGCAAATACAAAATATATTCCATTACACTAGTTGTTATCAGTGATCAGAAATAATTCAGATGAAATACTGTCATACTGCCAGCTTACAAAAGAAACATTATATAGTATGTACCTTTTTAACAGCGAGAAGCTCAGTAGTTAGGTTTCTGTCTCCATCTAATCTTTCATACCTATCAAGATCTCCTTTTCTCTCACGCTCTGCCCTCTCAGGTTCTAAAGAAAAACAAGGATATATATATGCAAAATATGCATTAGTTCCATATGTTTAGAGGAACATATATAGAAAAGGTAATGCGAACGAATAAAGTCGATCTAAGGAAGCACCTGGGCACATATCAGGGCAAAGGCCAACAATTGCAGCTAAACCTGTGGAATCCATGTCAGCCAAAAGTACTCTCATCGGTATCATCATTTGTTCTGGTAGGAGTTTTCGCCACTGATGTGGCTTGTTTGGACTTGTCTGCAGAGCTTTTGAGTGTTTTCACAAAGTCATTAGTATTTTCTACTGGCCTGCTTAATTCAACATGGAAACGAGCCAGCCGCTTGGCTTTTGCTTGTTCCTCCCTGCACAAAATGTTTCATGAGTAACACCAACAGGCAACATATGGAATGGAGATATTGTTTGAAGGGAAAAAAGTGCAAATCCATCTACTGGACAATAAGTACCTCTCAAGTTCAGTTGAAGGGGTCAAATGATCATCATCAGTAGCATCAAAAGGAGAGATCCCTGTTCTTCTGGTAGGAAGCTTTGTTGGAGAAATAGCTAACGTGTTAAGTTCATTGGAGTCTGAAAGATGAGACATCTGTTGTGGTGGTGAACGTGCACCACCCATGCGTGATTGTATTTGATTTCCGAACTTGGGAAAGGATGCATCAGACCTGTAATAATTGCAAAAACAACAACTATTAATCTGTATTATTATATTAATGACCAGCAAGCACAATAAGAGGTCTCACTTTATTCGCTAACTACTACTTACTTCAAGTTAAAATGTTATCACTACCCAAAATCAACATTCTAACCAAAATTAACATGAAACAAAACAAATTCAAAGCATTAAAAATTACTTTTGGACTTCAGCATGTGCACGAAGATTCTGGGCTGAGTTGCTGTTGCCAAAATCTACAGGTGATGACTTGATATTGTCTCTTATATCTGATGGTGGTGACTTGACCATGCGTGTGAACTCTGAGGCTGGTGATCGCATCCTTTTTGAGGCTTCAACATTTTCATCACTGACGGTATCCGAATAGTCAACCAGTCTGCAAACAGAGCGGGGGGGGGGGATATTGCTCCCATTAGCTGCAAGTCCATAGTAAATCAGTCATGGCACTAAGTGGATCTGTGGGCCATTTGAGCCAGTTTTCAGAATGTGTAGCCTACTTCCTACTTTAACATTTCCAGAAAACCATGGGACAAAATTAAGACAGTGAAAAATATTGGTAGGAAATGAGGTAACAAAAATCAATCTTAAATCTTTCTTAATGGCATTCGTAAAATGCAACAGAAAAACAGAAAACTAGAATAATCATTAATTTCATATAAACTTGAATGGGGGACTAATGGCTTCTGAACAAAACAAACCACAGTAATGGTATTCCTTTAGCAAGAAAACTAGCTATCCATAAATAGAACATTTACAGGAGTATTTTTTTTCCAAGTAACTATGTAAGCATGCCCTTCCTGCTTCGGTTTAATAACAAATCTAATCAGGTGGCAAAATAATTCCTAATGGAAATTTGTTTTATGCTTTCCAACAGAAACTTTTTATTGCTTTCCAATGGAATTTAACTCCAGAGTTATTTTTCTACAAGAACAAGGTGTTTAAATACTTACAAGAACAAGGTGTTTAAAAGCAAGGTTAATATGCAATTAACATATAAAGTTACTCCAGAAAAAACAAACATCTTTAGATACCTTCTAGAATTTCCACCACTACTAGTCTGAGCTTCTGTGCCATCACCATCCTGATAGGACAAAGTAGGTGACCTCGACCTTTTTGAAATGTTATGATCCAATGATCGATTTTGCATTGAACCAGTCAATCTACTGAAAAGAAGAAGAAAACACATTACAATAGCATAAACACATTGCAGGCACGCAAGCAAATAAGCACAAGGCATTCGTGCGCACAGAATAAGATGGTTTCGGCCAATGAATTTATACTTATATAAGTTTATAACTGTATAATGACATGAAAATAACACTTTTTTTTTTATTCAATGAATAATCAGAGTGTAAAACTTAGTTTTATCATCCATAAGTTAGTATTATAATTCATCAATATTGATTAAAAAAGGGGAAACATCAACAGAAACCCTTCAAACAGTGAATGCATTTATTGAAACGTATGTTGCCCCATGTGATATCAACTAGTGTATTTCTTCTAACATCCAACTTACAAGACAATAAAGATAGAGATGATATCTCTTAATCCTGCTTCCAAAAGAAAGCATCCTAATAGGGCCACGTCATCATATAATTTCTCAGCCATTGGATCCGATAGGGCTAGGACGTCATATTTTCTGAGCCGTTCAATTGATCGTAGCAGAGAGGGTAGTTCAGTGGAAAGGTCGCATGCGACCGCCTCGCCCAGATAGATAGATCGGGTGGATTCTTTAAAATAAATAAATAAGAGTGCAAAAAAAGATACCTGACAAAGCAGAGAGAAAGAAAAGCGGTTTGCAAAATCCGTAGGTTTCAGATCCTACTATCGAATCAGAAGATTAAAAAAAAAGGATCCTATAGCAACTAAAATAAAGAACTCAAGGACGCCATCAAACCGGAGGGTGGTCTTTGCAGGCTGCCGGTAGCCTTTGTGCCCGGCGGATCTGTGGCTCTGCAGATGCGGAGCCCCGGAAGTCTGGCCATATGTGGGGCAGGTCGGCGCTGTGGCTCACCTCGTTGACAGTGGAGGCATGGTCCAGCTCAGCGCCGAGGATGTGCAAAGCTGCGTTGGAATCGCCGCCCACCGCTCGTCCACAGGAGTTGCCGCAGGCCCACGCAGGAGACGCCGCCAGCTCACACAGCAGCCGCCGTGGCGCAGTGGCTCGATTTGGGATGAGACGGGGGAGGGGAACGAGTGGATAAGCTAGGCCACTGGGCACCAGCAGAGGCAGTCACATGTACGTGGAGGCCAGCTTCGGGAGTAATATTATTCTTCGATCATGTTACCTTTTCTTTCCTTTGCTATTCACCTGCACTGCACATGAACAGAATTGTGCCACATGGTCTTGTCGCCACTGCACTACGGTTTTAAGATACACACATACTACGACCAAATAAGACGTCTCAATGTCTTTAGATTTCTACTGTACCAGGTTACAAGCAAAAATATATGCCATGATACATCCGCACATGCTGTTCAGGCCCATATACACAATTAAAGGACCACTGGCCTGCTACGATCATGTAGCGCGGCAAAGCCACAAAGTTTTATAGTTCTATCTGGAAAGCTTAATGAGCTAAGACTTCTTTTCCATAAGGACTGGATTATTGAGTTCAATCATGACCACAAGAGAGAAAAATGGAAAAACTACATCAGAAGAAATTCAGATCAAAGTTATGGGCACTCCTAACAGTTCTAGCTCACAAGACTTCCATGGTTGCATGAATACACCCATCTCTTGTTAAGGCACAAAATCAGAAATAACTGATAACGTTGAATTACTAAAATATGAACAAGATGCACTAGTTTCCAGGGCAGAACACTGCCTGTCATATCCAGGAACTAATGGATTATACTGCTATAATGAGGAAAATCAGTTGTATGATGCTACTATAAATTAGCCCCTAATTCTCAGCAGAAAACAAGATGGTACAGATAGCAAATGTCATTTTGTACTGAAAGTATAATCAATGGCTAGAGGAATTAAACATTCACTTTCTGGATAGTTTGTAATGAGATAATAACAGAAGCTAAAAAACAGCAGTACAAATATGGAGAAAAAAATGTATCAAAGAACTCACTTATACACATTAGCACGAGGATCAACAATCTGCACACGATGATGATTTTGTAAGTCTGATGGAGGTCTAAACTTGCTGGCTATGTTTGATGGTGGGGATCTCGCTGAAGTTTGTGACCTCATGTTCTCTGAAGGTCGCATCCTCAATTGCTCTGAAGATTGCGAAGTTCCATTTTCAAACAATGGGTCTGCATAGTTCACTAACCTGTTATAATAGAAGAAACATTAGGTACCAAATTTCTGATGAACAGCAAGTTCCAGGAGAACTTAACAGAACATACATAACAAATAGAACATTTTGAGAACTATTCAATTATGTTCACTCATCACATAGCACACTCTAGAAAAAGAATATCATGTCAGGTGTTCCAAGGCTAACATAAACCACATACAATGTTCCATATTCCAACAGCAGCAGCATAGTTAACACAGTTTTCCATATAAGACGCGTACCATTCAAGAAAATACATTGAACTTCTAATCATGCGATCACGGTGAATGAATGCTAAAAGGTAGCACATATCAGAGTAAAGCAGCAATATTGCAACGTCATCATGGTACATGTACTTTGAACTACAGCATTTTGGAAAACGGTATTTTGGTGAAGAGTCACAATACATAAGCTTCAAAGGAGGAACATAGTTGCCAAATTAAATTACAAGGTATCCCTTCTCAGTTCTCACCAATGCATTATCAGTTGCACTTGGGATACAATACAAATGTTTCCTAATGTGGACCAAACAGAACATGATATCCCTTGCAACAAAGCTAATGACTTCAGAGATGCATCAAGAAGTGTTTGTACCTTCTTTGTTCCATACCATTATCGTAATCTGAAGGAGAGTCGGCCCGCAGATTTGATACAGGTGACAGGGCCCTGTTCCTTGAGGAAATAAGAGGATCCATGGACCTGCTTACTGTGGGTATGGCTGGCCTACGAAGAATGCTAGGCATCAAAATTCCATCAACAAGGGTGCATGTTGTTTTCATCTTTTAAAAAAGTGCATCTCATATTTATTCCCTCCATAAGTAAATGTATGACGTTTTGTACATTGACAGTGTCTCCAATGTGCGACTTTGACCATTACTTTTTATATGAACATAATACTATAAGCTTATAAAATCAATACTAATATGTTATGAAAGAACTTGTCTAAAATTAACTACCCCTAGGATGAATCCACATGGTTTTACTCCAATAGATGGTCAAATTGTCAAAGTTAGAGAAGTGTGACTGCACGCACATATTCTAGACATTTTACAAGCAAGGTAGTATTTTGCAAACAGAAGTAATACATGTAATCAGTTACGTGGTTGATACATGCAGTTTTTCAGTGTGCAATATTTCAATGAGACAGCAAATCTGCCCTGGAACAGGACATATATTGGAGAAACTAGCGGCATTGCCCATGCAACTGTTTGGCTGGCACATGAGTTGTATTTTCAAAAAATGCAGTTATAGAGAACATAAAAATATGACAGTGCAGATTTTAGCTGCGCATGTTATACAATACAATCATACTAGCAAGTAACAACAGTGTTATATATCTATATATATTCTCCCATTTTGAACAAGTATGGGACCATGTAGTCCTGAACAAATGAACCCTTGAATACTGGATTGATCTGCTAACTGTGACACAAGTTATCAATCCATCCAACAAAGCAAAAAAATCCATCTACACATACTGAGCGCAGATATATCATTACTATACTTGATCATGATAATTACTTTAGAGAAACTCATGACAGCGAAATACAGCTCAGCACAAGGTAAATAATGTGCTTCAGGGTTTTCTAATAGTATGCAAGAGCAGGTGCACAAATACTAATCACTAGTCAATTAGCTCCACAACAATACTTAACGCACAAACACATACATAACAGAGTCCATCACTGAGGAGGAGGAGAAGGCCCAAAGCATCACCTCAGCTGGGGCTGAAAATGCCGAGCAACGTGGCGACCGGTGGCAGCAGTCGCACCTGGGTCGAGTGCAGGGCGAGAGCTCGGGAAGCGCGGGGAAGCGCCAGCGGTCGGACGTGTGGAGGGTACAGGTATAGGCATGGACTGAGTGGCAGCAGAGCGAGACATTGTATCCGCCGCGGCGAGCTGGGGCCGAGGGCTCGGGAAGCTCGGGGCGGCCGGGCGCACAGAGGGGAAGGACGGGTTGCTGGGGCGAGCTGAGGGGCTGGGGGAAGGACGGGGTGACCGGTCGAGCGGAGGGGAAGGATGGGGTCGCAGGGCGAGCGGAGGGGGAACGACGGGATGGCCGGAGATGGGGTGGTGCCGGTTGGGGCAGCGGCGCCGACGCCGAAGGCGGGTAAGGCGGAGCCAGGGCCGCGGGTGGAGGGCCCAGCTTCGCGGCCGAAGCCGGATGCGGCCATTGATTCCGCCGGGTCCCGGAACACGAAACCCTAGCCGGCGTCGCCGAGTTGCCGGCGTGACGGAGAGAAGGGGTTTTTGAGTTTGAAGTGGGAGATCGGAGAGGTGGGGAAGGGAGACGACAGACGAGCGGCTCGTCGAGCAAGGGTGACTGACACAATGGGGCCTCGCCTGGGAATAATTAGCATGCGTTTTTTTTTTTTTTTTTGACAAGTAAAGCATGCGTTTGTTGAATTTTTCATTCTTAATCCTAACAAAATTTTTATTTAAAAAAGCTCCAGTTATTTCTTATTTTTAGTTTTAGGAACCCTTTTGGCTGTGCCAACGCGCCGGGGCAGCATGATCTGTCAAGCGATTTCCACATTATACACCACTACCGCAAGTGTAAAAGTACTAGGAGTATTTTGTCGCGCCAATGGAAACCCAACCTTAGATAATTCATACTTCCTCTGTTCGAAATTGATTAGGTCGTTTTGGGATTTTAGATGCACATACAGATATAACTATGCGCAAGCGTAAAAAAGAATGATCTGTAAAAATCCAAAAGCTAACTACAATTTGGAAATGAAAGGAAGTATCTTTTTTTTTCATATGATGTTCCATCAAGATGATTTTATATTTGAAGCTCAGATTTTTTTTTTTAAAAAAAAAAAAAGAACAAGTTTCAAACATGGGTATTTCACCGGGTCTTTTTTTTTTTTTTTTTTTGCTTGTTTAGTCGAGGGAGTGAAAGAAAATGTGTGTCATCAATTCAGGTATTAACGTAGTGTATTAGTGGAACACAGTATCCCTATGGGTTGCCTACACTTCTCTATGCAGTGGTGAAGCTAGAGCTAGAAACATTTCCATGCTACTAAGACTCTATTGGTAATACGGCTCTAAATAATTGCGCTTCTCATTACAGCCCAAAAGGAGCTAGCTAAAAGTCAGTGGAGCTAAGAATAAGGTTTTACCAGCTCCTATTTTATTTTATTATTTTTGCTTCTCCGATCTTGAACGGGAAGACAATAAGATGCAGCTCCCCCTTCCTTTGTCTTTTTATGCTTTGCTTCGAGAAAAAGAGAAAAACGACTACCGATATTCATGGCGTTGAGTTGTAGAACAAAGAACACTATCGCGTGGAGCCTGCTGGTACCTATGCCTATGCAGGCTCCACGCAGCAGCGTTCTTTGTTCAGATGACGCCAGCCACTTAGCACGTCCACTCAAAGCAAGCGGACACATCAACGTTAAGTAGAAAATGATCTCGAACCTCGGTGCCAATGATCATGGCGCTGAGACATGTAACCTAAGCGCCAATTGCTATGATGTCAAGCTTATTAAGATGTGGATAAAATGCAATAATACCTCTAGAGATCTATACGTAAATATTTTTCAAAAAAAAAAGACTAAAAAATGTAAATAATCCAACGAGAGCGAGGAAAGCTTGGTTTCTTGAAGCGCTCAATAGTAGGCGAGGCGTCGATGAGCTCCATAAGGACGCCGTCACATTTTTCATATTGTCTTATGCGTGAAGAAACAAGCAGCACCAAGTAGCACGAAATGGACTCGATTAACAACACAAACGGATGAGAGTGTACATACCACAAAGGGCCACCAAGCTCTAAACCCTAACAAGGAGATAACATAGGGGATGAGGGATGAAACAGAGCACAAGAGCCACCCCGGAGCAGACACAACCACAGAAAAAGAACCAAATAATCGGCCTATATGGCGAACAGCTGCACATGCGGCGTCTCGGCGCAGTATGTAGGCAGCTGCATGCAGGGCCCGTAGTCAACTAATTATTCTTGACAGGGTACATGGGATACATGTATATGCACAGAGACCCGCTTTGGTACCCACGTTACGCTTCATCCGGATGTAGCCCTTCTCGCCCCAAGCCGGTGCCCCACGAGTTCTTGACGATTCAGTAGCCGATACCGTTGGCCGTGGTGATCCGTAGCCCCGTACCGCGTGGTTCGGACGCGTCCCGCAAGCGGCAAGCCCCGTAAAGACGCCCTCACTGTAGCGGTTGAAGGCGCCGCGGCCCGCGGGTGTCGACGATGATGGACACGCCACTTCAGCTCCGCCTCGGTCGTGTTTCTCATCATTCTCTTGTCGTTGATCTTCACCACAGCCTTGTTCTGCAGCCAGAGCCAGGCATGCGTGCAATTAGAAATGAGATTTATATATATTGTTCTCATCAAAACTGTTTATATATATACAAGCACCGGGTTGAATCTGCAGCTCTTCTTCTCGGCAACATAGGCAGGGTAGCAGGGACGAGTCCCGCGCTGGTCCAAGGCTAACCCGTACTCCTACTTGATAGCATGATCGAATGCGCCGTATGTCCTCCCACCACTACAGTTCCCGGCGCCGGAGCAGTCGAGCACCTCTTGCTCCGACAGTGTCTGCAGCTTCCCTGTCATGATTGCGTTCACGCCCTGGACAGCACCAGCCATCGAGAAAGCCCAACAGCTCCCTGCATGCATATGCATTGTTTTTGGCCCTTCACTCCAGTGACAGCTCCGTGGTCTCTCTAGTCCCACTCGCGGCGTCGGCCGAGACCAGCAGCTTATCGTCGTCCGTCACGCCGTGGCTGTTGACGTTGCCGGCGTCTTCGGGCAATTCTCCGGTGTACATGCCGCTGTCGAACTCCTGGTCAGACAAGGCGGAGAACTGGTTGAGGCCGAGCTTGTACGGCACGTCCTCCCTCTTGTTGAACTCGTTGATGTACCTAGCCTCCGCCTTGAACACCTCGAACCTGGTAGTTTATTCTAATCTAGAGAAGAATTCTTGTTTGAACGCATATGTACTTTTAAGACGTGAAAACATTGTAGTAACTCCTGAATTCTGGGTGTGTTCACTTCCCTTCCACCAACCCAAAAAGTGCTACAGTGTCCTGTCACATCAAATCTTTTAACGCATGTATGAAGCATTAAATTTAGATAAATAAAAAAACTAATTACATAGTTTGGCTGAAAAGTACGAGGCAAATCTTTTGAGCCTAGTTAGTCTATGATGGGACAATACTTACCAAATACAAACGAAAAGTGCTACAGTACCGGAACCCAAAATATTTCACCAACTAAACACCCCCTGATCCATTGCTGAGTTCAACTTTGCTTAGGGATGAGAGCAAAGGCTAAGCTTGGGGGCGGAGTTGTAGACGGTAGTTAACAATCATTGTATACCGTCAACATTACTTTCATATGCACTTAATTCAAACACCAAACACAGATATAGAGTTTGATTCTAAAGTTCCATGAGTTTTGGTTCTCTAACTTTTTTTTTTTGCAAGATATTCAATTTTGTATCAAATAAAACTATCTCAAATGATGGGTTAGAGTGCACCATTACAAAAAGTTTGTCGCGACGATCGAAACAGATATATTGTTTGCTATCTTTGGAACCCAGAATAAAAAGACATAAAATCCGCGGCGAGCACCAACACTAAACGATTTTGGAAGGCCACCAAAGATCACCACGCCGAGGTGGAGCCCGATTGGCTAGCAAGTGGTGTCGGTTGGCTTGTGGGACCAAGAGGTCAGCCTCTTTTTCGAATGTCAATCTCCTACTGCCTTTTAGAATGCATCTCCACCCTTGCTTAAGTCAGTTTAATATGAGAGCTCACGATTCACGTTGCGGACTATATAAACAACCTTATACCCCATGCGGCAAAGGCATCTTGAAACCCTAATTCATATACTACTCGTCATGACCAATCGAGAGGTGTCTCATGAAAGGATAACCTCTCAAGAGCCAGCATTCAAGAGAAGATTAATCTCGTAGTCTCCATAGATTATGACTAGTCTTATTTAGAAATAGTGAGATAGAGCGTGAGGGAAGAGTTTGGAAGAAGTGTCAGCCTATCGCTCCCTCTACGACTTTGTACCTACAGGATCAAGGTTCTCTAGAGCTTGCTTTCTGCTGTGGCGATCAACTTCTAATTCAAGTAATCTCTGGGGTCAGTAACTCTTACGGGTATTTTTTTATCTACAGGACTCTGCAGGTTAAATTAGTAATTGTAGGTGTAAGTGTAATGCTTAGTCCTAGGTACTTATGGATGCACCCTACATGCGAAAAACTAACTTTTACTATAACTACTCCAACACATATATAATTTTTTTTAGAAAAGTAAATATATATTGATATCACAAACCTCTGCATCAATCAATGCATCCTTATTACAAAACGGGCATTGCTAATCAAGCAATCTCAAACACAGGACATGTATAAATTAAGATCAATATTGGATTCAACTAAACAAACACGTTTTTTTTTTTTTTATTTTTTGACAATAAACAACTCATATATTAATATAAAGCAGGAGTCTTACACAAAGGCCCCCGGAAAAGGCCGGAATTACACAAAGGACCCCTAGATCTAGATCTAGCCACCACCGCCGGCGGGAAGATCATCGCCCGGCAAGCCGCCAAGCGGCATCCCGAAGGCGCGAAGTTGCGGTGGTGCGGAAGGGCTTCACGAAGTGGAAGCTTGTAGTGGTCGACGACGACTTCTCGCGAATCATCACCGACGCCCAAAGATGTGGATGGAACCGGGCGTCGGCGGGTAGAAGGTGGTCGTCGTCGGCCGGTGGGAGGCTCACTTCCCAAGCGGTGGCGCAAGGTCCTATGAAGACGAGCCGCTTGAAGGGCGGAGGCGACGGTGGGAATGGGAGCGGTGGCGGATATGGAGAAGGGGAGCGAGATCTCGCGAGGGAGACGGATGGGGAGGAGAGATGGAGTGGAGGGACGAGATCTGCGGGGGGATTACGGAGGGGACTTTATTTGTCAAACTCACCGGGGTATGGAGTCCGTCGTCGACGAAGTAGACCGCAGTGACGGCGGAGATGGCAACGACGGCGGTTGAAGCTCCCCGGCGGAGACTAGCCAAGTAAAGGCAAAATAAAAACATGGGAAGTACTAAAGCTAGAGAAAGGAGGGAGGAACCGGACCCCCCCACCCTCATCGCCGGCGAAGACGCCGGAGAGGGCGGGTAGGGGGCGGCGGCGGCGGCGGAGATGGAGGAGGTCAGAGGAGGAGAAAAGGCATTTCGCCACAACCACGAAGGGACTCCAACTTGCTGCCAACAAACACGTTAGGAGGGATAAAGTTAGGCAGGACCCGGGTATGTCGAGATGACGCACGGTGACATGATTAGCATCTTTTGATGTCAAAGAGAGAGAAAGATGAGAGAAGAAGAAGATTCATCATCAGCATATTTGGTTAGAGCAGTTTCTCCAGAAAATTGCATTAATATTTTTTTTCAGTAGGCCTGATCTGCACAATCATCTTTGGTTGGGATTAAGTAGACCTGTTCCACATAATAGTACTGCAATGCTCAACGTTGTGCCACCGGGCGGAAGTCTCTCGACTCTGGCCGGCTGTGCAACTGACGTGATGCTGAGATAGCGAGATTCTCCTCACCAATAATTCATTCATAATACCCAGCCGTGTTGGGATTCACAGTGCCCTCGTACGTCACTGCACTGCCTGACTGCATTCCTGGTCCTGGATGCCATATTGCCATGGTGGTCCTGAACCACATCATCGCAGAAGAAGCATCTTTACTGTCTGACTAGGCAACCTTCAGTAGTGTAGTGTATCATCATCCATCTTCTGAATCTCCTACCTGCGAAACCAGAGTGCGTTCTGAGGCACACTGGTCCGCGTGGTCGCACGCACACCAATTCCAAATCCATGATTGATCACAGTTCAGGGATCAATGGAGCGAGCCTGGCAAACCAGCAAGTTGCTGCCGCGCGACGCCGATCCGGCGGGCGTCGGTGGTGGACACGGTGGGGGCTGCCTGCTGCTTGCCTGCTGCTTCTCCGGTCCTCCTGGCGGTGAAGTGAAGCCAGGACACAATGGTGGCGTCCTCGTCCGTGCAGCAGGCCAGGCCAGGCCACTAGGGCGCGCTTACGTGAACCGCTCCCCTTTAGTAGGTGCCCCCGGCCGGCCCTGCCGGCGCGCGGGCACGGCGCCTCTTTCTTTCTCTGACGCCGCCGTCGTCGCCTGGCGCTTGTCATCTTCTTCCTGTCCGTTGCACTCCTTCGTTCGATTCGCCCGCCATGACGACGTACTACCATCGAGAGACAATGCGATCCAACGCCAACGCAGCGCGAGATCGTCGTCCCCTGGTCCTCTCGCTTTCGTTCCTACGCTTTTCTCCCCGTGGATGGATGGATGGACGCGGTTACCTTTCGTGTTCGTCAATGCCGAGGGGCCGAGGGAGTGTGGTTTGGTCAGTGTCGGGTCTTTTGCATTAGAGATATTTATTGACAACGTCCCTGGTCTAGAAAAAGCCAAGCTTATATTACTGCATCATTAATAACCACGAGGACATACATGCATGGAAGCTGTTGTGAAGCCATCAAGGCAGTCAGTCTAGAAAAAAGCTCAATGATTGGCACTCAATCCTCATGAACATGAACTGAACTTGTTTGGTCCTTGGCTTCTGATTGTGTCTGAAAAGGGACAGTCTATTCCAATACCAAAGCTAACTCGACAGCTTGGAAAGATGGTCTTATATTTTCTTTAAGATTCAGAAACGCGAACAACTAACCTTATTTCATTCAAAAGAAAATGCAGACAACAACGAGGTTGAAATAACGAAACTTCGGTGAACGACTGACAAACTGAACTTTTTGAAGCTGGCTTCTTTAGCTCCTGATTGTGTCTGAAAAGGGGACAGTCTATCCGAGTCGGTTTCGTTCCAAAGGAAACCCAGCTCGGAAAGCGAGCCTTTGGGGTTTCTGGGAAACGATCCAACGAACCTTCTTCTCAAAGGAATGCAGACAACGAGGTTGCAGTGAGCTTTCTGTAAACTGCCTCCTGACACCGGATGCTCCGGTAAAGATGAGTGGGGAAAAAGGCCCGCGTGACCCGGACGGCGCCATGGCACCTAATCTTACCGGCCAATCCATGCAAAGGTTGGAGAGGATCAGATTCAGATGAGAGCGAGGGAGAGACCGAAACACGGCAATGCCATCGGCAAGCTTTGCGTCTGCGTGCTTCGGGAGAAACCACCCACAACCGAGTGCCGGCCGGTGGGTGCGGTCAACGTCGTGAAACTGAAATCTCTACTTGGGTAGTACGTAGGAAACTAAAAAACCGATCGGGTCACGGAACTTTGGTGAACGGTGACGATCAGAGCCATGGTTTTAGTTACGAACACTAGAAACTGACATGAGCAAGTGCTGGTTTGAACATGTCAGAAATCAGGATCCTTCGGCATCAGCAGGATCGCCAGTGAGATCAGTCAGTCAGTGCCCGCGTCAGACGCGAACCACCTGCCTGCAGAGACGACGACGACGACGTCGTCGAGCGAGCGAGCGAGCTCGTCACACAGTGGGTTCGCCGCTCCGACGACGGCGACGGATGGCAACTTTTCAGCTCGTGACGTACGGACGTGATTTGCGTACGTAACCTTGGCCTGCACAAGATAAGGCAGCAGCCCGTGACCGGAGAAAAGGCCGGCCGACACCCGGCACCGGCACCGGCAGTGCAGGGGGATCCGAGAGACTGCATGAAGGGCGAGCGAGTCAACGAGCCATGGATGATGATGGGTGGGTGGGCTGACTCTGGTGCTCCAATCGATCGTGGGGTGGTTGCAGCGCAGGCGCCGACTGTACGTGGGCTCGGTCGCCCCTTCGAAAAAAGCACGGCACAGGCACAGCCTCGCATTGCAACTGCGGTGGCATAGAACCATCCCATCCCATGTCCCCGAGATATGTTTTCCTTCTCTTTCTCCCGAAATGTGTGTCATGTGGCTGGCGCATCCAGTCCTTAATTAGCGCTTGTAAATTCATGGTACTTGGATGAAGACACAACAGTCTCTCCTGTTACTGTTTTACTTTTGTCCTAAGTCAAAAATTCATGTCTTCCATCATAAATGTCTACGGATCGAGTATGCTTTAACAACACGTGAACTATAGTGTACAAAAGTTTTTTTTATATATAGTAAATCTAAGTACAATCTTATTATATTAAACATTAACACTATTAGTTCTTTAATTATAATATAACAAAGTCTATGTTATTGTACTATCCTAAAATCTCACCACACCCAAATCACCATTAAGCCATGAGGTGATGCCGTGACACCTTATGGCTTGTGGCAACATGCAGAGAATGACCAAGAGGATGAAGAGGATGCAGACCAAGGAAAAGTTCCTCAAATCTAAAACACATTTCATGTCTTCTCAATTTCTTCCTCTAAGACAATTTCAAATTTGACTCCACTAAAGGCGTTAACTATTACATACCATGTCTCTTCTCAATTCCTTCCTTTAAGGCGATAGTAATGTCCATGGTGCTTTTTCAATGCACTGCACGGAAGGCCCGAGGCTTGTGTGGCGAGGAGCTCATGGTGCAGACCAAAGGACGTGGGTGAGGAGCTTAGTGTTGGCAATGGATGAAGACCATGCTAGTAGGTTTGGAAAAGCGTTGAGGTTGTGACTAATCTAGAGAAGCATGGGGGAAGGGTGAAAGAGAGACCCACCAATATGACTCACATTTCAGGAGCACTCATCCTTTAGGTATGTAATGTCTAGGTGGGCACTAAACTTGTTGGGCCCCTTTAATCCTATCGTTAGTCACTACTGTGCTAATTGGGCCTAACATTTTAATGGCATGAGAGGGATAGCCAAACTTTGGAAGGAGGATATTTCCAAGCCAAACAGAAATCAAGGGATCATCCTGCCTCCTCAACTAAACACGAGGAGCCCAATATGACTCACATGTCTATGGAGCATGGTCATCCCGTAGTATGTAATGTCTAGGTGTTTTAGTGAAACTTGTCGATGCCCCTTTAATCCTATTGTTTTTTTGATATCAAGACCATTGACACGTATTGTACTAATTATTTGGAATTTAAATTACATCCTAATGGGATTTTATTTCTTCAAACCCATTAGGTGAACACATACAAATGGCACCGGCTCGACATTGGCGCTTTAGGGGTTGTACCATTTAATGAATGGGAATGGGAGAAGCTAGAGCAATAAAAAAAAAAAAAAAAAAACAAATCTTATAATATTAAACATTAACTCTATTAGTTCTTTAATTATAATATGACAAAGTCGCTGTTATTGTACTATCCCTAAATCTCACCACACCCATGTCACCATTAAACCATGAGGTGAGTCGGTGACACCTTGATGGCTTGTGGCAACATGCATGTGTGACCAAGAGGATGAAGAGGAGAGCCAACAAAGGGGCCCAAACACATTCCATGCCTCTTCTCAATTTGTTCCTCTAAGACAATAGTCAAATGGGACCTCCACTTGGAAGTTAATTATTACATACCATGTTTCTTCTCAATTCCCTCCTTCGAGACAATAGCAATGCCCATGGTGGCCCACCGTAGGTGTGGCACGAGGAAGGACAAGAGGTGAAACCAAGCTCAAGCTCAGCCATAGACCAAAGGACGTGGGTGGGGAGCTTAGTGACGGATTTTTTTAGATAATCCACCTCGACGAGCATGGGATCAAAATCCCGAGACGGGCTAGTAGGTTTGGAGGAACACGCTGCAAGGTCAGGCGAGGAGCACCCGGAAGCATGGGCGAGGTTTATGGACATGAGGTAAAAGGGGTTGATTGGGCTTAACATTTTAATGAGGGACCGAGGGTATCCAAACTTTGGCTCCGATATTTCCAAGCAGGAACAAAACCAAGGGATCATCCTGCCTCGTCAACTAAACCCGAGAAAAAAAAGGGTCTGTCACAAAAATTAAAGATCAAATTATACCTCTGAACCCAAATGCATGCTAAAATGGATGAGCAGCAGTTCGATCTGATACACGTACAGTGTCCTCAAAGGCTCGAACATGTGCAGCCAAATCTCGAAAACTTTGTCCGGTACTATCGCGCACTGGTATGTAGCGTGACGATGTACGATGTATCAGCAGCCGCCCGGTAGTGTGTGTGTATACATATACAAACATAGAATACACCAAGATACCATCGAGAGGCCGGTAAGGCAGGTAGGTACGTATGGCGGTATAGGTACAAGAAAACGACAGTGCGTACGTACCAGTCTACCACAAGGAAGCAGAGCAAACGGATCTCTCGTCTGCGCCAGCCAGCCGCGCTCAGGCAGGCCGCCGCGCGGACGCCGACGCGGGACGCGCGGCGCGCACGGCGTACACGCGCACGCCATACAATACAACGGAAAACCCCCAGCTCAGCGCTTCCGGTGTGGTGTGCCGTGTGTGTAACCACCGCTGGTCCGCCCGCAGCCGAAGCAAAAGCAAAGCCGCCGTCCCCGTTGGGAAGTCGCGTGGCGTGATATATTTACGCGCGCGCGGCCTCGGCTTCGCGGGGAACGCTCTGGGGCCTGGGCATAGCAACGACAAGCACGGACGCGACGCGAGCTCCATTTGGGACGGAGGGAGCTGCTGCGCTTGCCCGTCGTTCGGTCGGTGGCTAGCTCTGCCTGCTGCCCTGTGTGGGACATGCCCGAGGACGGCGCGCCGATGCACGTGCTCCGGCGCGTCCTGGACGGCCTGCAGTGCCTGCACCCGCGCCGTCGCCGGCGTCACGGCGGCGCGGGACCACCCAAGCAGGCACGCGTCGCCGTGCGGAGGTTCGGCAGCAGCAAGGCCACGCCGTGCGGCAGCGACGTCAGCGGCGGAGGTGGCGCGGCCGGAGCCGGAGGGCGGCGGGAGGTGACGATCCGCGTGGCGACGTTCAACGCGGCCATGTTCTCCATGGCGCCCGCGGTGTCGGGCGAGGCGGCACCGGCACCGACACCGACAGCCGGACTTCCCGGCAGTCCACGGCGACCGCCCAAGGGCATCCTGAAGGCGCAGGCAGCGGCGGCGGCGGCGAACCTGGCACGGTCGCCGAGCAGGCCGCGCGTGTCCATCAACCTCCAGGACAACGAGATCTCCCTTGAGCGGACCCGGCTATGGCGCGGCGCCAGCGGGAAGAGGCAGCAGCAGCAGCAGGCGTCGGCGTCGGCGTCGTCGCCGGGTCCAAGGCCTCGTCGGCGGAGCGTGGAGGAGGTGCTGCGTGAGGCCGGCGCCGACATCATCGGGCTGCAGAACGTGCGCGCCGAGGAGGAGCGCGGGATGCGGCCGCTGTCGGAGCTGGCGGAAGGGCTGGGCATGCGCTACGTGTTCGCCGAGAGCTGGGCGCCTGAGTACGGCAACGCCGTGCTCTCCCGCTGGCCTATCAAGCGATGGAAGGCGCACCGCGTCGCCGACCAATCCGACTTCCGGTCAGTCATCCTCGTCCTCCCCCATTGTCTTCACTGTCGCCTACCAACCACCTCCTCTGCTCCTTCCTGCACGCGATGCGCTTGCTTCGACGGATCGGATCGGAGTTCATTCAGCTCACTGTTCACACCACGCCACGCTAATGAATTCCATTTACGCCACACAACAAACTTAACAACTTATCCACCAGGGTACGTAGTACAATCGCCTGTAGGAAATTTACGCTAAACGTGCATTAGCATTACCGCGTTTGCTGAATCTCTCGTAGTTACAGTTACAGTAAGATAGAGCACAGCATCAACATGGGATTCAGAGCCTTCATCAGTGCCCTGTACTCCTGTCCTGTCACAGCCTGAATCTTCTCTATTCGCTGCAATACCCGTACTGTAGTCCCGTACCACTTCCCCGTGACACATCACATGCCAGAGCCGGCGCGAGGAGCATCCAATCCGGGGCCACCCTGCCAGTGTCTCCAACTCGTCGGCGCTACCAGTCGCCACTCAGATACTCTACTTACTCAGGAATTGCAGCAGCTCAAAGTCATTAAAATAATGCATCTCAAAGTCAAATTTGTTTATCAATTTAGCTAAATTTTAAGAAATTTTACTACTCCAAAAGTGGAATCCATATTCTGGGTGGCGAAGGGAGTGGTGAAATGCTGGTAGCTGCTCGCGTTTTAGCTCAAAGTCACGGTGCGTTGTTTGGTGAGTGTTGGCACAGGCAAATTCACCCGTTCTTGAACAGTTCAACCATGAAATTGCGGTCAACGTCACGACTTGGCCCGAAATTTGAGTGGAAGCGTCCAAATAAAGTTGGACTCATCATGCATGTCGTCACCTAGCTTTACCTGCAGCCTGGCGATTATTAGTCAATTAAGTGTGTTGTATAATGGAGACAGTCTGTGATGGGATTAGCTAGGAAGAATACGTTATACGACAAGGGGCAAGATGCTTAGGGAGTAAGTATGGCGGATAACACGCTTAATTCACCTGCTACAGGGCGGGGCTATGAAAAGAAAAAGGATTAGTTGAGCTGCTCCACTATCGCAACTCAAAAATCTCCATCCAAGCTTTTGCAACCCCCGTAATCCAAAGCCAAATGCGTGTCCTGGATGCATGCCGGCCCCCATAGCTTTCTTTATTACAACAAGTACCAAGCCTAGCTTTATCCCTAGAGTAGGAATATCCATGGCCAATTGGCCATTGCCATGCTTCGCTGGTTTCAGCGAAAAGGATTAGACAGACGCCACCCCACCGGCGCATGCACAAGGTTAGGTGCTCAGCGTTCGCTCCCCTCACTAGCTTACGGATTGTTCCCCTCACTAGCTTACAACACTTTCTCTGGAACTGGAATGGATGAGCCAGCTAGCTGCTGCTACGGCTGCTGGAACTGAAATGCAGGGGAGGCGAGAGGTAGGAGACGGATGCATCACCGTGATCGGTGGGAAAAGGGCAAGTTTCTGCCGTCCCGTGTGCGCGATGATCTCTGCTGCTGCCGCCGAGTGGTCGCCGTCAGGGAAGGAACTGGTAGCTGGGCAGGGGCTTTCGCGGGCGAAACAACTTCCTGGGCGAGCGCCTCTGGATAGGAACCCCGTGGCCCATGCAGAGGATCGGAGCCAGCAGCAGACGTTATTGCAGTGCAGCACCAGCACGCTTGTTTCTCGCAAGTTATAAATGGCCGGGGCCTGCGTACAGCGTATGGGTATCTTTTTCTTTTCCTGATCCGATAGCTGCCCAATTCCCAGTATACAGTTCTTCAACAATTTATATATATATTCATGATTTTTGAGTATGTGTGACCAAATCATTAAAGCACACTATATAACCATGACATGATAGCTTCCTGTCATGAAGATTCGTTTTCAAGGGGCCGTAGGCATAGAGCCACTCGTGCTACCTGCACAATTTATGGTCACAGAAAACTGTCATATGTCAGAGCCTACAGTATGCAGCAACTGATCGAGCTCCAAACGCAATATCCTGAGAGCGACACGGCGATATCGCCCTCGCTGTCCACGCATAAATGGCCTGTCGTCCCCAGGACGCCGTGATCGCGATCGTTCCTTGCTGCGTGCGTGCTTGCCTTCAAGCGACTGCTGGCTCCAGTTAATGAAACTATGAAAGCTGCAGCGCGATCGTATTCGTATGATTCGTAACGTATCTCGATGGGGTCTGATCGATCAGTGAGCTGAGCAGGACGAGGCATGCATGTGTGTTGTTGTTGTTGCAGGAACGTGCTGCGCGCCACGATCGAGGTGCCGGACGCCGGCGAGGTGAACTTCCACTGCACGCACCTGGACCACCTGGACGAGCGGTGGAGGATGAAGCAGGTGGACGCCATCATCCGCTCCGGCGATGGCCCGCACATCCTCGCCGGCGGCCTCAACGCGCTCGACGGCACAGACTACTCCGCCGACCGATGGACTGACATCGTCAAGGTAATACACACGTAGGCGTTCTGCTGTGCTCGACAACTATGATGTCCATGTGGTTTCCTAAAAAAATGTCCATGTGGGATTCTGACCTTTGAACACGTTTGTATGTCCGGCGTTTCTCTGCCGGTTCGTTCGTTCTGCAGTACTACGAGGAGATCGGCAAGCCGACGCCCAAGGTGGAGGTGATGCAGTACCTCAAGGCGAAGCAGTACGTCGACGCCAAGGACTTCGCCGGAGAATGCGAGGCGGTGGTGGTTGTGGCCAAAGGACAAAGTAGGTGTCATGCATGTCCCACAAATACTCAGAAAATCCCAGTTCAGGGACTTTCTTTCAGTTCAGTCAGTTTCATTTTGCTAGCAGCTATCTGAATCTGAACATTGCATTGCCATGGATGGAAACTTCAGATGTGCAGGGGACGTGCAAGTACGGCACGAGAGTGGACTACATCCTGGCGTCGCCCAACTCCTCCTACAAGTTCGTGCCTGGATCCTACACGGTCGTCTCGTCCAAAGGGACATCGGATCATCACATCGTTCGGGTCGACGTCGCCATACCTCACACCAGAGAACTCGATGCCGAGACGACCACCGTGAATGGGAAACGCAGAGTAGTCAAGATGAACAAGAAGAGCTCGAGAAAGGGGATATGGGGAGCTAAATAACTGAATCTACAGACTAGTTTTGGGCTTTCCAAAGTTTCTTTTGGTCGCATTCTTTCTTTTTGGAGGGTGATGATGTGGGTTGCTTGGAAATGTGTATATGGTTGAGTGAGACTGAAAGTGGATGCATGCCTGCTACGATGTGACCAAGAAGTGGAAGCAGCGTATTTTGGCCGGGTTTCCCTTCTGTTATTGGTTACCATCTTGCGTATGTTGTACCCTCAAGAGTGACTTTAGCTGGACGTTCTCTGTTGTTGAAGGCATTGCACATTGCAGCACACCAGGTTCCAGGAAAGAGATATGATAGTGCTTGAATTGGAAAGAGTAATTTATACTCATGGCTTCAACTTGGTAGAAAAATGATTCATCCTTCTCTGAAAGAAGGAAAAAAAAAAAAACGAATTTCTCAAGACATGTCTAAAACGAATGTATCAACCATGACAAAATGGAAGAGATTTTGCCCTCTTCGCCACGCCAGAAACAGTTCTTACGGCTCATAATAATCGTATCTAAAAGGGGAACATGTCCAAGCGCCGAGCAGGGCCTAGCTTGTTTCCCAGGATCTGTCAGCACTCTCATAAATCAGTTTGTTTCCAAATACCTGATGGCAAGAGTCCATTCAGTATTTTGTTCCCATTCTCGACAGCTCAGATTTCTAAATGATGAATCGAGAAAAGACTGATTATAGGTAGTAACCGATAAACCCTACCCCATTCGCTTGTCTGATCCTGACAACTTATTAATACGGTACACTGTACGAGTTGATGGACACACGCTACAGCCAACAGTACCATATAACTGCCAATACCACTCTCGGCCCAGATTGATGCCACAACCAACCCCGAACCTCATCAAACGACGAACAAGGAACATCCAAGGCCGGGCCACTGGCCCCAGCAACCGAAGGGTGCACACCACCTACATTGCCAAATACCATGCAGGTGACGCTGGTTATTATAGATTCAAACGTGCAAATCACAGATCTGGACAGATTTCAAACACCTAACTCGAATTACGTGATCATTCAAGCCAAACACCTAAACCATAGCTCAGCATTAAAGAGACAATAATCAGGTAGACATACACGTCCACAATAATATTATGATGGATCATGTAGCATACACGGTACAACCCTCAAGTTTGTTTTCTACTTTGAAAAGTTTATCTAGTCCATCAAAATTCACCAACAGATTGAGTGCATCAAATAAACATTTAAATGGTTTAAATCAGGAAGGCTGCATTTCCTTACACAGAAAGGAGCTCCATCAGTTTGTATTATTTCGGTAGGAAGAAATCAGAAAACTAGTACAGGGGCAACATGGCTGGCAGCCGTTATGCAGAAGCCGCCAACAGCTCCCTTTCAGCTCGCTCACGGATCCTCCTCTCCAACTCTGGCCTGAAGTGCCTGATAAGTCCCTGCACAGGCCATGCCGCAGCATCCCCAAGGGCACAGATAGTATGCCCTTCGATTTGCTTCGTGACCTCCTGAAGCATGTCAATTTCCTCTAGCTTCGCGTTACCAACCTTGAGCCTCTCCATGATCATCCAGAGCCAGGGTGTGCCCTCTCGGCAAGGTGTGCACTGCCCACAACTCTCATGCTTGTAGAAGTAGGACAGCCTAGCAATCGCGTCAACAACATCCGTAGATTTGTCCATCACAATAACAGCTGCAGTACCCAATCCAGAAGTCACAGCCTTCAGTGCATCATAGTCCATCAAAACATCATCACATATGTGCTTTGGTAAAAGAGGAACAGATGAACCACCAGGAATTACTGCAAGCAGGTTGTCCCATCCTCCTCTCACACCTCCACAGTGCCTCTCGAGCAACTCCTTCAGAGGTATGCTCATTTCCTCTTCCACAGTGCAAGGTTTGTTCACATGCCCTGAGATACAGAAGAGTTTGGTTCCGGAGTTGTTCTTGCGCCCAAAGCTTGCAAACCATTCTGGACCACGCCTAAGAATTGTTGGGGATACAGCCACAGTTTCAACATTAGTCACAGTTGTGGGGCAGCCGTAAAGCCCAGCGTTGGCTGGGAAAGGTGGCTTCAGCCTAGGTTTGCCCTGCTTCCCTTCAAGGCTCTCTAGTAGGGCAGTCTCTTCACCACAGATGTACGCACCGGCACCAAAATGAATATGCACATCAAAATCATAACCAGATCCACAAGCATTCTTACCAAGAAGTCCAGCTGCATATGCTTCCTGCCGAGCTTTCTCAAGGTTGAGACGCTCATTCACATATTCACCTCTAATGTAGATGTAAGCAGCTGATGCCCTCATTCCAACTCCAGCGATAAGGCATCCTTCCAGAAGCTTGTGGGGGTCATGGCGCATGATTTCTCTATCTTTGCAAGTTCCAGGCTCACTCTCATCAGCATTAACAACGAGATAAGAAGGGCGTCCATCTGAAACCTTGGGCATAAAGGACCATTTGAGACCAGAGGGAAAACCTGCACCTCCACGACCCCGAAGACCTGATTTCTTCATTTCATTAACTATCCAGTCTGCCCCCTTAAGCACCAAATCCTTGGTCCTATACCAGTCACCTCTCTTCATCGCACCTTTCAAAAAAAGGGTCATGCAGACCATAGAGGTTGGTGAAAATGCGATCCTCATCTTTGAGGCCACCAAAAGTGAGTCTTCTCTGGAGGGGTGGGGGAGGTGGAGGCTGTGGTGTGCTTGACGTAGTGGCAGCCTGGGTGCTAAATGATCTGCTCGCAGGACAAAGGCCAGCACCATTGAGAGAACGAGCAGGCTGTGCCCTTGATAAAGAATGGAAGTACTCAATAGCAGCCTGAAATGAGAAATAAAAGTGAAGGGTATGCCAATCAATCATAATAGTCTGAGAAACAACATGCTGCTATAAAAAAGTGCTTCTACGCCCTTCACAAATTAGTATATTCATCATCAGTTTACTGCAGCGACTATCAGAAGCAAAGGGTGAAAAGGTTCATTTCCCAAGTGATTAAAACGGTCTTAGTATTTTGATAAAGTGGAATTCAAATACCATGATCAAGATGTGGCAATCAAATCATAGTTGATACCACTGCCTCCAGTTTATGTAGAAGCAAAAGCATGTACATGAATCAGGAGAAATCGGTAAAACTCATGGCACGATTTCAAGATCTCAGGTCAGTTCCTAGTTCCACAAGATCTCAGGTCAGTTCCTAGTACCACTGCCTCCAGTTTATGTAGAAGCATGGGTTAAGTGATTAGAGGACCACAGTGAAGAAATTTGCAGTTTTCTAAAATGGCTGTCTGTAGCAGTAATATTACTAAATGAAACAAAGATAAGCATTGTACAAGAATCGGGAGAAATGTAGAATTCATGGCACGATTTCAAGATCTCAGGTTAGTTCCTAGTTCCATACAAGAAATGAATGTGTAAATATGTGCCAGCATATCTAAAAAATTCATATACTTTAAGTTGTGTATCAGACTACCAGGTGACAATGAAGGCATGACTACCAATTGAATAACATTTAAAATCTAAACTAAAAATACAAAAACTCAACTGCTCAGTTGGTATCCTACTAGTTTGTTACAAAGAGGCAACCTTCACTGCCTGCTACATGGCTTTTTCAGGCTTCCCCGAGTTATTCCTAAAGATGCAAAAATTATTTAAGATGGTGAAAGTTATTTGCTGCCAAACCAGTTGCCTGTCCAAAGATGCAAAAATAACATCTTCAAGTTCAACTTAACAAGCCATTCTCACTTATTCCTAAAGGTCTAAAAAAAATTTGTATACGATACAAAGCCCATTCTGTTCCCTATTACCAAATACCTGACCAGGTTTACCAAATCGAAGAAGAAAATTAGCAATTGACAATGGAATGCACCCACAGGCCATAGGACAGCATAGCCATAAGAACAAAGTTTATCCCTCGTTTGAATTTTGTACAAATTTTATCCGGGGATGCTGTTGACAAAGAACAGCATGTTCAGGTCCAGACTCTCAGTTCACAATTGAGCATGTTCCAATGGAAGCAACTTACAACAGGTACCCATTAAACATGAAGAAAGAGGGAGTTCCACTCCATGCGCATCTTACCTCGAAACCCTGCCCCTGCCTCAGTCTTCCGCCCATTTCCAAACACTGGGAATCTAACATGCCGTTACGCCGGAAGAGATTCATTTCATCAATCACTACGCGAAACAGTGAAATACAGCAACGAACCAACAACTAGAACACGTTCCTACCCTCCACTCCGTCTCAAACCCACAGGCCTCCCAGACTGCGGCTACGACGACCGCTCGCCAGGTTCAACTCTCGCGCGGGATTCCGAATCTCCCAGCTAGTGGATCCAACCTAGAGAAATGCTGGGGATGGAGAGGAGAAGGGAGAGGGGCCGGACCTTGCGGTCGGGGGAGATCTCGGCCGATCTGAGGAGCGCCCGTCGCAGCGCCATCTCCGCGTCCGCCTCCGCCTCGCCTGCTCCGCTCGAGTCGAAGTCGAAGGTGCCCTGACGGTTTGGTCGGATTGGGGAGATCGGGGGGGAGGGGAAGGAACAGAGGGTGTGGGAGGCACAGAGAGAGGAGCGGCTGCGTGCGTGGTGGAGCTCCTGGCCAGAAGGGGATGCGCGGACTGAGGCCTGCACACGCACGCAGCAGACGCGATGAGACGCCGCGTTGTTATTGGGCCTGGGCCGAGGATCTATCTAGCCGGTTAAAAAGCCCAATGGTCTACAATTGGCAAAAAAAAAAGTGAATTCTGATTTTGTGTTAGAGAAAATTTTGTACTGATTCCGTATGAATTCTTACAAACGTTAGGCGGCTTACGAAAGAAAGCTGTATTTGGGACGATGATCCCTCTAGTTTTATTGTTCCTTTATTACCTAACGATGTAACCAAGGGTTTGCCAAAGAAAACACCTAGGCAAACGGCATGTTAGATTGCAAGTGTCTAGAAACTTGAAAGAACGGTCATTTTTTACAACATATAGTGCTAGTCATGTTTGGATCGCCTAAGAAAAGTAACAATGAGATTTCGGATTTCAGTTATCTACCTGAGCATTACAACGGATGGAGCAAATGTAAGACAATAATCACTAATAGAATTAGAATAATAAGATCTAAATACCACTGATTTTATTATTTTATTATTTATTAAAAATCAGATTCTCTATATTGCTATCTAGCTTCACTGTAAGAACAGACTAAAACACAACGACACATATATTTTACTACATATAAAGAACAAAACATGGACATTATTTGGTGCGGTGAAAAAAATTTTTCAACCGTCCCCTCTGCCTCCGTGCGATACTAGGCCGCGCCCCCCCCCTCTCTCTCCCGTGCGTTCAAAAAGGAAACAACATTTGGGTCCACTGTCATCTTGCCTATTTATATCGTGATTGATTGAGGAAGAAAAAAATTCACCGCATGCATCCTTTAATATAAATTCACTTGATTGATTGAGGCAATCACGCAGCAGCGAATCGCGCGCGGCAGCACCCGCCCCGCCCCTCGCACAACTCGCCTCGCTCGCTCGGCTCCCACCTCCCAGTCAAACCAATACTCTGCCCCAGCTGGTGCCGACGCCGCCCGCCGCACTACAGCCGCCGTCCTCCCTAGCGCCACGCTACTCGTACCCCGCCCCCGCACCTACCATTAGAGATTGGAGATGACCCTGATCCACCCGTACTGTCCTCGACGGCAACGCTAGGGCGGTGCCTCCTCCCCCTCACCGGCGGCCACGACTTCTCCTTCCATCCTGTGGCCGCCTCTGCTCCTCCCCCATGTACCCCCGACAGCGTGCTGCTATTGCTGCCAGCGCGGAGCCTCAAGGCCGCCAAGGAAGCAGGATCGACGTCTCCATCCGCACTGCTCGGGCTTCCAACGAACAGTTGTGAAGAAAAAGGTACACAGCCTATCCAGGTGGGATTGATGAGAAGAAATTGTTTTTGCATAGCACGAGATGATAGCACATTTTAGTTTCACATTTTAAATCCTACACAATACATGCACCTATACATGCGATTTAATTATTGTAAATTTGTTTGTCTTAAATCAGAGAGGAAATTACGATTATGTATTAATTTGCTTTGTTTTCTGTTTTCAGGATATTTCATTAGAGCTGGTGAGTAATTAAACTGTATGGGATGGGAATGCAATTTTGATTCTGTAGGAGATTAACCTGAAATTGTCATAAGCTTCACTTGGTCAGCAACAATGAATCCTGTGTTGGTAAGTGGTAGTATTCCTTCTCATGGAGTGAGAATTTTATTCCTCACTTTCGTGGGTATTCAAAATTGATTCCTCACTCGTGTGTATTCCAGAAAAAAAATTGATTCCTCACCGGCAAGAGTAGTATGGATTTTTAGTCCATTTCAGTTAATTCATATATTATTGCTTCACTGCAGATCAACTTTTATTTGTGTCTTTTGTTGCTCTGGTTAGGCATGAAGATTGGGAATTGTTGTACTGATCATTTCATCAGAACAATTTTCAGCCATGGCAAGTTTGACAATGTTAAATTCACGTCAAATAAACATTAAACACACCCACGGGTACCTTGCCGTGGTTAATGCCAAAGATTACGAGATACAAGTGCATGATTCAATGGGCAATACATTTGGGAGTCAAGACCTAACTGTGACTGTGAGTGTATTTTGTTGCTACAAAGCGTTACTTATTTGTTTTGTGAAGCTAAAGATAATGCTCTGTCTATATGGCCGCAGATCAAGGGAATGCAGAAACAAATAGATCAAGGGCAAGGCATCAGTCCACTGAAAGTCTGTGTTTGAACAAATTCAGAGCTAAACTAAGAGCAATGGTTCCAGTGTATGAACTGCCTCCGGCCGGACATCAAGCACGGCTCATGTGTAGAAGGTGCATGAATTTCTTTTACCGTGACTGCTTTTCAACGGGTGAAGCTGAACAGTGCCAAAATTGTAGTTGAAAGACTTCATGATAACTCGCATTGGGCTAAGGTGCTTTACTGCTTTGTTGATCATGTATGCACATGCTGAAAGATTTTATGATTTTTGAAGCTAAGCTTTTATAGCCTGTCTGTGATGCATCTTTTATTGGAGGGATTTCGATATCATTTTTTTTTTGGAAGTAGTTGTCAATTAGCATTTGTCTGGAGCTTCCTTATGGATTTATCTGGTTTTGGTGTTAGATGAATCTGCATGACGTAATACTCTATAGTATAACTTAAACCAGCTGTTGGTGGGGAAAATATATGGTGGAAACCACAGAGTAGGTGGAAACAGGGAAACCAATTCAAAAATTCATATCTTCGCTGTTTCAAAAATTTTAAAACTTGGCACACACATAGTGCATACAAATATATACTCATATAGAAAAGTTGATATGCGCACTCACCTTTGAAAAATTCATACAAAAATGACAAATTTCAGGTGCTTGTGCACTAAAAGACAAATTTTGTCTTTTTAGTGCACAAGCACCTGAAATTTGTCATTTTTGGATGAATTTTTCTAGTTTTAGTTTACATCTCAACTTTTGCATGTGAGTACATATGTGTATGCACTATGTGTGTGCCAAGTTTTAAAATTTTTGAAACAGCGAAGATATGACTTTTTGAATTGGTTTTCATGTTTCCACCTACTATGTGGTTTCCACCGTATATTTTCTCCTGTTGGTGCTCAGGGGTTCATAAACTGATAGATAATTAATGCACATCCAAGAAGCATATTAGAATTTTAAAACCCAACTGAATTCTTCTTTTAAAACTACAATACTCATTTTGTAGAATTTCAAACTCCAGAACCCATAAAGAAGAAAGATGACATTTTTTTTTTGTATAATCTTAAGTCTCTTGAAAGTTGTACTAATGTTTGATCCATTCATCTGCATTTTACAGTATCACTAAATCACATGGGAGGGCAGGGACTTTGGCTGTTTAGCCCAAGGAACTAATCCTTTGAAACAGGTTGCCTATTATTATGATTCAGAAAATGATATATGTCCATCTTTATCTACTGATGAAAGCAATTGGCCAATTGTATCGAATAGCCTTTGTTTTTTGTAAAAGAGTAATGCTAACTTATACTACTTGCCAAGAACCTTTGTTTCCTCGAGAGAGAATATTTGATATGGCGAGAGTTAGAAAGGTTCAGGTGCAAGAATCAGATAGTGATTTGGTGACATTTGTTTATTGTATGATTGTACATAAAACTGAATTGATTTAATGGCAAATTTTTAATATTGTGATAACCTTACAGCCTCCATCGTTAATAAGTCCATGGAAAATGCTAAGTTTTATGCATTGAGGGCACCCGTGCTCTTTCAACCCTTGAGCGAGCAAGCGGCGGTGCGAGGTCGGTGTCAAGGCCATGCAGCGGGCGGTGGCCCTAGAGCTGGGCACCTGTGCGGAAGTAGCTGCCACCGGTGTCGGAACGGCACAGTTGCCGGGAGGCGCGTCGGTGGACAGAGTGGAGCACGACCAGCATACCAGCGGCGAGGAGAAAGAGGAGGCACTAGATGATTGGCGAGTTCTCAGGTATGCGGAAGAGGAACCTGAACTTTTTATGCCCAAAATTTCACTCTTTTGCAAATTACATGCTTGGATCATCGGAATCTTCGACTGGCCTCTAATATATTTCTTGAAGCTGGCATTTTCTCTTGCCCTTCTACAAGCTTGAAGGATATGGCAAAGCCCCTTTAACCTGCTGCAGTTTGCCTTCTCTGTTCAGTCAGTTTATTACTTTCTACTTCCCTGGCTTTTTTTTTTCTTCTTTTGTTTCACCTGTATACCAACTGATGTTCAGAGGGCATCTGCGTCATGACAAGCTGCAAGGGTAGCTCATTTATGCATGGATTGGTAGTGGATTTTAACAACCATGAAAACATTGTCTACGCATGTGTACAAGACTAACCGATTGATCATTAGAGTATGATCAATGATTCATTTTAGCAAATCGTGTAACAAAATTGGCAATGATGCTTTGGTGTTGTGTTTAATTGGCTCTGATAGATGAAATATAATCTGAAAGGTTTTATTGTTTTAAGCTAACATGCGACGTGTGTGTTTTTATACAAAATTTAGTTATCCCGTTGCAACGCACGGGCGTTTACCTAGTGAAATGAAATAGATGAAAATCATACTAAACTGCATCATGACAAACCACATGAAAGCTCGTTATGGGCCAAAGGCGTTTTGGAGAAACAAATCAACAGACCAAGGCAGCCAAGTAGCAAGTGTAGAAAAACATCACATTACAGTTATACATACTTTGCAAACAACATCATCTGTCCCAAAATAAGTGCATAATAACTCAAGTATTAAGAAGTCAAACTTTGCAAATTTTGACCAAATAATGTAGAAAATACTAATGTTTATGGTATGTAATAAGTATCACTAGGTTAGTTGTAGAATATATTTTCATAATAAAATATTTAAAGATACAGATATTAGTATAGTTTTTTTAATATACAGAGTAAAATTTGAAAAGAGTTGGACTTCTCGAAAGGTGTGATGTACACTTATTTTGGGAGATGGGTACATGTCATGGCTATACTGCCTGCACACTGAGTGTGTGACGCAATCGTGCAACATCACCTACGAAAGCGAAACCAATGGAGCTCGATCGATCCCAGCTCGTCGGCACGGGCCCCTGCGACTGCGACGCGCGCGCTCGTCGCGGGTTTGGACGGCGGGTATCCGATCCCGTGGGCGTGGAGGGGGAACACGGCGAAGACGACGCTAGCGGCGGCGCCCGGCGGCGACGAGGGAGCGCCATGACCACCTCCTTCTGCTTGTCCCTGAGCGGCGGGTAGAAGCACGCCACCGTGTTGGCGTCGGCAAGCAGCGACACCGCCGCTAACACGGCACGGCGAACGCCGCGTGCACGAAGTCCGCAAACCGCAGCCGGTACTTGAGAAGTCCCTTCCGCTGGTGGCGGCGGCGCCGCCGTCGGCGAACGGAGGAGGCCCCGCGGCACGAGGCCGTATTTCGACCTTGCCATCGTCGGCGCTCACGTAGCTGTCGGTGAAGGTGGAGAAGGCGCGAAGAAGGCGGAGACGCCAGGGAGCACCCGTGGCGATCTTGTACCCGACGGCGCGCAGTCGCCCGTGTTGGTCACGATCGGTTCAGCACCTCGTACACGATCACCGTCGCCCGGCAGCAGCTTCAGCACGTCGGCGATGCTCTTGAACGTCACGTCCGCCATGGCCGATGACCCGCGACGCTCGTCGTCGTCGTGCTCTTGTTGTTCGCCTCCCCTGCGCGGTGGTCGCCGTCGCCGCTGCTTTGTCCGCCCCCTCTTTGATGCCTTCTTCCATTAGCCGGCCCTCCTTTGCTTATTTGTACTACTGCCGGCTAGGCTGCTGCTGGTATATGTCTGTGTGTTGCATCATCGTGCAGTATATTTATAGACCATTGGTGGAAGGAAAACCTAAACCCATAGACCATATATCTTGAGGCTGTCTATATCAAACTTGGGTGGTTTGACCCTTTTTTCCACCTGTGTGGATTTTGATCCAAAACCACCCAAATTTGGCCAAAACAGAAATCGGGTGGGAAAAGCCCCAAATCCACCCGAATTTTGAAAAACCAAATAAATCCAAAACAAACAGCAATAGAGTATTTTACAGACATGACAGGACACATGCAGTGAGAGATAAAAAAAATAATTGATAACGGTGAATCAAAAACTTGAGAATGTTGCAGCAATAACCTCACCCCTTATTATCTGAATCAACTCAAACTGCCCATTTTGGCTAAAAAAACATAAAAACATGTGAAATAAAATTCATAAAACAGTAAGCAATACTCACCATTACATGAAAACAGGGGTCCATCATTATACAAACATGGGCATGTCATCAAAAAGCTCGAAAGGTCCATGTTGCTAAACACATCCTGGGATCCATCACAACTCAAAAAGAGAGTTGGTTTAGTCCTCCGAACCACAGGCATAGGGAGAGAGGGAAAAAACAAAGAATACAGGTATCAGAAAAAGAGAGACAATCACTACTACTGCAGATGCTTACCCTTTGTTCCCTGTGTACAAGCACCAGTCAGTAGGCCTCAACCTCAGTACAAAACAGACACAGGGCATGTCATCAAAAAAGCTCCAAATGTCCATATTGCTAACCACATCCTGGATCCATCACAGCTGAAAAAAAGACTGTTGATTGAGTCCTCTGAACCACTGTCAATCATGAAAAAAATCACATATGGATACATGACTTAATCAATACAAAGATGATGATCAGTTCAGTGTTTGAGATTGTACAGGACAAACGAGACTTTCTTCCACCCAAACTACACTGACATTATCTTGCTCATTGCAAGACAGGAGCATTGATCAAAAAAGCAAAAACTTCAGTAAAAGCTAATCGTGACAGACAAATGTATAATAGTGCATAAGCTGAAGATGGTTGGCCACAACCACACAGAATTCTCCATCTCGTACAAAGCCAGTCAAGCATGAACACAAGGACGCAAAATGATCAGTCAAGCATGAACAACAACTGCTGGAGGACAGATCTATTTTACTCAGATCGTACGATTCAGTCAGTACAAGGACCTTTACCATTGGTCTGTCTATACCAAAATAAATAAGCAAAGGCTAGGCCAAAGGAAAGGCTAAGCCATTTCCAAAAAAAAGGAACCATTCAGATAGATAGCAGTATGTTACCATTCAGATAGCATAGCATTCAGATGGACCATTTAGATAGCATTCGGATAGCATTAAGTAAAATTCAGATAACAATTCAGAGGAACCAAGCAAGATGCAGATATACTCACCCATTTCACACCAGCACCAAACACAACCCAGACCATAGCTTCAGATCATGTACTCCATGATGCCATGAAAAACCATCTAGACCAAAAAAGAAAAATTATCCACAGATCAGTGAGGTGATTTCGGATGAAATAACAAATAAATAAACATTCAAATTGCATCCGCAAGCTGGCCGTACATCATAGACATGCCCGTTGCCTGGAAGGGGGCATGATCTTTTTTTTCAAAAGAAACATGAACACCAAAACCCCCATAGCATAATAGGGGGCCAATATTTTTTATCTATAGACAAAAAAGACCCAAAACTAAATAGGCTAGTAGGGGGCAGGACAAAAAGGCTAACTACCTCTTATCTGACCTCATCATCATTAATTGAACCCAGCATTCTGATCTTACAATCAGTCAGTCCATCAAACACAAGCATTTACCATAAAAAAAAAAGATGCCTACAGCAAAAAATACTAGGGAAAGTAATTGCAGGGGAGCATTCTGAAATCCAAGTAATGTGACTATAATAACTTACCGAATTCAATACATGAAGAAAAGGAACCTGAAAAAATAAAAAAGTTTTCCATCACCCTTTACCAGGGCTTTGGACCTGCTATGATGTGCAATAACAAACATGAAATGTGCACAAACATAGGCGGGTTAAAAACTTTTTAAAAATGAGCTAGAGACTTGGGTGGAAAATTCGAAAACAAAACCAAAAAGCTAAGCCAAATTCAAAATCAAAGCCAAAATCTAGTAAAAAATCAGATTTTAACTCAAACTGAAATGACAAAATCAAAATTCAAAGTCTAAGGCAAATGCAAAATGAAAGCCAAAGGCTATGCAAAATTCAAAGTCTCTAGCTCATTTTGTTAAAAAAAACAAACAAAATGCAAATTCAAAGCCTAATTCAAATATCAAAATCATATAACTAGGCAACAAACAAATCCAAATCCAAAATAAAGAAAAAAAAAAATTTCAAATTCAAATTCAAAAACCTAATTCAAATTCAAATTCAAAATAAAAAAAAAATTCAAACACATATTCAAAGCCTAATTCAAATACATATTCAAAAAATCAAAAAAAAAGAAAAAAAAACAAATTCAAGTTCTAATCCAAATCCTAAATCAAAAACCAATTCAAATCCTAATTCAAATACAAATTCAAAATAAAAAAGAAAGAAAAAATTCAAATACAAAAGGAAATCCAAATTCAAATCCTAATTCAAATTCAAAATCAAAAGAAATATATAATTCAAATCCAAATTCCATTTCAAATAAAAAAACTAATTCAAAAACAGAGATAACAAATAATAATAGGCCAAATAGAGAACAGAGGCCCAAAAAGAAAACAGAGGAAAAAAAGGGCCAAAAAGAAATATAGTCCACAAAAAGGAAATTAAAACCACATAGGACAAATAAAAGCCCAACGGCCCAAAAGCCCCCTACAGGAAGAGCTCACCTAACATGACTTGCAACACAAGTAGATCAAAAACGGATCTACAGCGAAAAGAGGACAACACCCACGACTACAACGCTGCCGTCTTCAGCAGGGGCCGAAAAAGACTAGGGGAAAAGAAGAATACTAATTCTCCAGTGAAAGAAAGGTTGGGGTTCAAGGGGGACAATGCAACCACCAGATCCAAACCATGAGGCAACCTTCGAACAGATCAAGAGGAAAGGAAAGGTAAGAAACACCCCACCAAGCAAAAGTCCACCCCCCCCACACCCCCCCACCCACCCACCCCCAAACAAAACACACACACACACAACCGAACACCCACCCCCATTCCAACTTGCTGAAATTTGATTACAATTCTTATTCAATTTTGCTTTAAATTACAGATGCAGGAAGGATCAATAGATGGTGGAACAACAACAAATGATGGAACAGAACTTTTGAAAAGCACAAGGCATACAGGTCATCAACATGGAAAACATCATTGAAGGCTACCAAAGCAAAATAAACAAGGATTCTCATTTGAGGTAAAATAACCAATGCCAATAATTTCACTATCATTTTATGTCATGATTTTCTATGCAAGATAACCGACACGGTTGGAAAAAAAAAAAGCGAGGACATAGTGGGACATCCAAATTCAATTGCTCCAATGAGAACAAGCCAAAACAACCAACAAGGAGGAAAGGTCGAGGAATCTACAAAGAAAATCAGATGCAAACATACCGGTCGGGAAAAGCATTTATCATACAGGACCTAAAAAAACTTGTACAAAAACATCTTTGTTTTAAATTTAAAAATTGTAACATAATTGTAACTTTATCATACAGGGCCCAATGACTACGCTACTTATGCAACAAACATTTTCAAGCTCACAAGAGGAGCAGATCTACATGCATGCGATCCAGGTAAAAAATATATATATATGAATCCTCAAATATATGTATCTCATATGAATTCCATAACAATTATATATGCAGGACAACTGGAACAACAATCGGCTAAACCACAGTACAACAAAGATCACCAAGGTGGATTGGGTGAAAACCAGCAAGATTCTCATGAGAAGTTTTTTGAGGCGTAAATCGAAGTTCCAACGAGAATTCAATGTAAGTGGAGACAAAAAAAAAACTACCATTCTTAACATCAATGCTGTCATTTACAAATACTAGTTTCCAAACCGATATTTAGAAAAACTACTTATGCAAAAACACGGGACGAAGACCATTTGATCTCAAATGAACCGTTCAATGACGATGAATATGTTCCCACAACCATATTTGACTCAATGCAGGTCCAAGAGGTACTATTCTTACTATATTCAAAAACAATGCACAAAGATAATGTTATTTTCAAACTGCATGTTCAAAGACAAAAAAAAGAATACTAACCTTGTCATTTACAAATGCTACTTCAGATTTCATCAAAATTCCAAAATCCATGCAAAGGATCATCTTCAATGCCTGGTACATCAACAAATGCAGACAAGCTTAGGGTCGGGAAGAAACAGAAAAAAGAAGATGGCAATGAAATACAGGGGCAACCTACAAATGATGCATATGATGAAAAGTTAGAAAAGGAAATTGAAGAATTCATAGCACAAGAACGGAGGGCAGCGGCGCAAGGGAATAATGCCCCCGTTGACGGCAAGCTAACACCACAAATGGGCATGAAATTCCGCAGAGCAGAGATGATGCAATAAAATTCTTCAACATCTATGCCTACATGGCGGGGTTCAAGGTCAATCGACACACGCAACAAGATATACAAGCGGGGAAAAAGAGCAATGACATATACAAGCAGGAGTTGAGGTGCAATAAGTACGGTGAAAGAAGAGCCCAAAAAGATGACAGCAGAGAGCAAGAGGAGCAAGCAGGAAACAACACGTAAAAAAGAAAGGGGAAAGGGAAGAAAAGGGACACTAATATACAAGTAAAGACCATTGCCCAAGATCGATGGAGGTGAAAATTATAGGCGGACTATGGGAAGTAGTGAGGCTAGAGTTGGATCACAATCATGAGCTCGATCCGTAAAAACAGGGATCAAATATTCAGTGGCGGTAAATACATACATGAGATATGGAGAGACAAATGATTAGAACACCGAATGCAAGCAACATACCAACAAGAAAGATGATTACCATCTTGTCATATCCGAGAGGCAAAGTAGCGCCCACGCCATACAACACAAAACATGTGCGAGAATGAGAGAACAAAAATTAATAGAGAAGTCACTGGAAATGACATGAATAAAGTAATGCAATACTTCAGGCAAAGATCAAAAGAAGATCCGGCATTCTTCTACAAATTTGAACTCGATGAAGAAAACAAGGTGAGAAACCTCTTTTTGGAGAGAAGGAATATCACTCAAATGGTATGCGTAGTATGGAGACTGCGTGAGTTTCGATGCAACCTACATGACAAACAGATATAACCCGCCATTAGCACCTATAGTGGGCATTTCAGGGGCATGCGATTCAATAATATTTGGTCGTGCCTTCACATCGATCTAAACGATTTAATCATTTGAATGGATATTCAAGGCATTCCTAGAGTCTATGGGAGGCAAACATCCAAAGACAATTATTACGATCAAGATAAGGCAATGAGAGCAGCCCATAGCATCTACAATGCCGTAAATCCATACACACGTGAATTGCTTCTTCCATATAAAGTCCAAATGCTACTTAAAAATGCAAGATGCTTTGCAAAGAACCAAGGCTTACCCGAGAAATTTGAGGACATAGTGAACTACTCACCACATGAGAGGAGTTTGAGGACGACCGGGAGAAAAATGATTGCGTATCACAACCCGGAAGAGAACAACTACTTCAAGCGTAATGTATGAGACCGTGAGAAAAGGTACATACCGGTGTATTTCAAGGAAAACTTCTATCCATTCATACAAAGCACAAGAAGAAGTTTAGCAAACCAATTCACTAATCAAAGATAATGCGGGCCCAACATATAGCATACTTAGCTTCTTGCAGGAGTACAAGAGGATAACCGATAGGATCAAAATAATGGAAAGCAATCAAGACAATCGAGCAAGCAAAAGAGGCCTAAAGAACTACGTGACCGGATACAAAATAGAATTACAAAATTTGAAATATACAACGGGAATATTTTCAAAAAGTTCCGCCCGGCTAAAACCGACAGAGAGAATGAAATACAAAAGAGATAGAGCATGGCAAGAGATTTGAGGTGTGGCCGAAAACAAACGAGTAATACAAAGGTGGAGAAAAACAGGAGATATGTGGTCCCAGCAGATCTTACTAAAGGAAAAAGAAGAGTTCGATTGCATTTGTGCTAAGTTCCTCGCAAAGATGGCATCTTTTGCAGCCACATACTCAAAGTAATAGTGGAAGAGGAAATTGAAAAGATACCCGAGAAGTATTTCATTGATAGGTGGAGGAAGAAGGAATCAAAATTTTCATCAACAGATACGTAAGACACACCGCGACAAATGAAATGCTCGAGATTCAACTACTTGTCTAGGAAAAGTCGCATTGCTTACTTCGGATGCTTCAAAAAAGTGAAGATTTGAAAACTTACCTAGATCAAGAACTTGACAGATTGGGGGAAGAAATGAAACTCGTTGCAAAAGCACTAGAGGAAACAGTAATGTACAAATGCACAACAATGATGAAGAGGTACAAGCAAGTGAGAGCATGGGAGCATCGATACGCCATGAAGCAACAATCAACATACGGGATCCACAGAGGATAAAGAGAAAAGGCAGGCCAAAAGAAACCATCAAGATTGATGCCTATAGTGGAAGAAATAAGAAAGCAAATGGCTATAGCAGAGGCAAAAAGCAAAAGAAGAAGAAGAAGGCAAAGAACTTCAAGTAAGAAAAATGACAATGAAACCATAATTCCTTTATCAATTGATTAGCATAACAGTGTTTGAAAAATAATGTGCGATTTTTTTTTTTAAAAAAATAACAAGAATCCTAATTTCACATATGCAGGGCCGACCGCAAAGACTAAGAAGAAACAGAGAAAATCTAGGGACGACTCGAAGGTTGACAAGGAGAAACTGGGGAGGATAGATGATCCGAAGGTTGACAAGGAGAAGGGGAGGATAGATGATCAAGACACATCTTTTTGTAACAAAAATATTATTGCTGTAAAAAACCATGTGCGACATCTTTCAAATGAATTTTTGAGGATTCTATAGCAAGTCATATGATCCGTAATGAGAGCATGATTTTAACCGCAAAACCGCAACTACAAGGGCAGATGCAAAACTACCATTTATTTTGTTCAAATAAAACCATGAAAGGAAAACAAGAAAAAAAATCTGATTGTGAAAGAGCTTCACATCTGCACCACAGGGCACTAGTCCTGTTAAAAAAAAAAAAAGGGTAAAATCATAATATAAAATGATAATTTAAATAGAAATTGATTAAGAATAAAGTTGAGAAATTTAGGAGGCAAAGAAGGAAACAAACCTCATGGTCGTAATCATAGACACGCATTTTCATTCCGGTGTTTTTTTTAGGGTGGAAAAAAGGTCGTTAGCAATCTTTATTACGATTGAAGTAATATCTTCATGAGAGAACAACTTGGATAAATCATCGAAGGTGAATTCCAAAGCTCAAGGAACATGATAGCATAGATACCGAGTCAAACTGAAAGAAAGCGACAAATATAAAAACAATTGAAAAGTAGATTGAGAAATCTTAAGTATTCATATAATCCACAATAAAACACTTACGGTTTATCCAAAAGTCGCTTAGGGACAACAGGATATCTTGTTTTATAAGAATCAAAAATGCATTCCAATCTCAACAAATTGTTCCCAGTGCATCTTGAAAGAGTAAATCTATAAAGTTTTTTCAAAAAAGTGTAAAACCGAGATAAAGTAAGAATAATATACATGTACAAAAGATATAGTTGAAAAATCAAAAAGAATGTCATACCACCACGCCCTCAACATCCTTATAAAATTCAAAATTCTCCTCATATAGTGAATCAAGAAAAATGAACAGATGATCCTTAATATCAACGACAAAAACGAACCAACCAATGACCATCATCTTTGGATAGGGAAAAACAACCGCAGATTAAAAAGCTAAGTAAATAAACATATCCCGTGATTTTACAAAAATTAGTGAATAACATCAAAGGAAAAAAAAAGAATACCGGATGTGATTTATGCAAAGGACTAGCCTTAGATGCCATTGTAAAAGCCCGTTTCAATAACTCGTGTTTAGAAGCAAAGTGAAATCCATAAGCAAATTATCCTAAAAGAAAAACCGTGAAATAAATAATATATGGTCATATTAAAAAAGCGATTAAAAGGAAAAAAATAATAAGATACAATAAAAACTACTAAAAGTTTGCAAAAGTCAAAAGCAAACTTACACCAATATTTGGAAAGAAGAAGTGTTTCTTCGACTTCTCTCGGATGACCATCCGGCTTTGCGAAAAAGACCGTAGCGGCACACAAGATATTACGTAAGACTTGACAAAACCACTGGGCCTCAAAGACTCTCCGAGACACCAAAAATTACATCGAACACCGCTAAGAAAAAAATGACAGCATCTTCTTTGCATTTATATAAAAAAAAGCATTAGTTAAAAAACTGCATTAGTGAAAAAATAATACAACAACTATTTAGAACTATGCAAAAGAAAAAAATGCTAACCTCTCGAAACTCTGAATGAGCCAACTTGCGCAGAGAGTCGTAAGTCTTTAAAGCACAATTAGTCACTTCATAGAACTTATTAGTCTTATGAGCATCAGAACCGGCAAGCAATGAAGCTGCATTATTCAATGCATTTGCGGGATCATGGACCGAATCAAGCCTTTGCGAGGTCACATGAGAGCCACGAATAGGATTAGTCCTAGAGGAACCACCCAAATTCAATTGTGAATTATATATAGCATTAGACTTCTTAGTCATCTCAAAGAAGAGATTTGGCGAAAAGATTTTTCACCAACAATCAATACATCGAGAATGCCGAGTAAAAAAAAAAAAATTATGATAATTAGAACAAAACAAAAGGAAACCCATTATAGAGTTGCTTGATGAAAAAATAAAAGCGTAAAACACCTCCTCAACGGGTAATCTTGATGAAGATGGCAAAGAACCATCGAACAGCGATCTTTTACGTGGTGCAAACAAAGGTTGGCGATAGCGTGGAGATATTTCGAGAGAAATCAAGTTACGCATAGGCAAATCATCCGTAACCTTACAAGGACGCAACGCGAGACTTCTTTGAAGAAGTACCAACCCTTTTATCGAGAGACATGATGCTGGAGGATGGTAGGTGTCGGAGAATGCATTGAGAAAATAAATAAGAAATTGAAAAATAGGATGTCAAGAAAAAATAAGATGAATTAAACGAAAAAAACTAACCTTGTGAGAGAAAAATCTTGTAAAACCAGGCATACTGGTTGGAGAAATCGTGTCGGGAACATAAAAGTTCTCATTGTCAACATCAATAACTTCAACAACGGGAGAAGAATGTACTCCAACAGCCTTAGACATTTTTCGACAACCACTCCTCAAAGATTTTGAATTAGAGATGTCACCAAGAACATTTTCGCTAGGAGTCAAAAAACAAGAGGAGAGATGCTTAACAACCTTCTTGCCCTTCATCAGGGGAAAACAAAATAATATGAAAGAAAAATAATATGAAACAAAATAATATGAAACTAAAACAAAATGAAAATTCATTACGGCGTTGAAAAGATTGAAAAGGTATATAGCTAATAGGGAAAACAAAGTTTAACAAACAAAAAAATACCCGATTCACATTTTGTCAAAACTTATTCGCGGCAAAGACGATTGCAATCCCTACACCTCCATTCAACATGCCACTAGAGCCAGACTCTTGAATAACAAATGACCTGTAATCGCATCAGCCATACCGGAAAATCCGAGACTACCCCATCGATAAAACCGTAATGATCGTCTTTAGGAACATAATCGAAAAGCGAGGCGGATAACATCCAAGACTAACCGCCGAGACATTCTACTAACAGAGAACAAATGCTTCCACGATTTTATAAAGGTCAAGCGCATTTCATCGACAAAAGCGTAAATAGAGTTGACATCAAAATTGATAGAAACACCATTAAAGCTCAAGCAATGATTTTTCGACAAATTTGCGGATTGCGCCTTTCAAATCGAAGGAAGCTTTGCAACGAGCAAAAGATTCAAGCTTCATCTCAAAGTCGCCATCAACGCATTGGTTCAAAATCCGGGGCAACAAGCTCATATCCTATACAAAAAAAAAAGAAAGCGAGACAAAATGTCATATATTTATAATTTAAACAGAAAGAACATGTTGCTAACAAAACGTAACAAGTGGAAAATCATAGAAAAAAAAATATAGGGAATAAAACTAAACCTTAGCATAGCAAGTCCGGGAATATTCCATGATAGGATGATACCCAAAAGAACCTTCTCGTTTCATATCAAGTCTCGCAGATAATTTTTAATCATATCTTGCTTCCAAAGCATATCCGAGGAATAGAAGAAGGAACTTGATGAGAGCCAAAATCTACGTGATCAAGGTATACAACCTAGAATAGAATTTAAAAAAAAAAAATCAAAATCAAAAGAATAGTTTGTAAACTATCTAACATTAATAAAAGGCAATAAATTAACACTTACGCCAGAAGTAGAGGCAACCACCAAGTGAAAATTGCCGAGAAGACTTACAACCCTTGAACTGATTCAAAGTCTTAATATTATCAAGCAAACATGAAAGAACATAGCCGCACCGCCAAATGATCTTATCTTCGCAAGGTCTTCAAAAATGCCAAAATATTTATGACTAGGAATACCGTAACAATTGGGACACAAGAAAGTGCTCATCGCAACAAGAATGAAGCAAACAAACATGTCATCATCAGACATTTCTTTCTTTGAAGTCGAGAATCACAAAAATAATCGATCGAAGGCACACCGCCCGTGCCAAATCTTGAGAGCGTAGATAACTTGCCGCCAGAATAGTCTTCAGAAACGAAAGCAACCACCAAAGGGGAGGTTGAGAACTAGATGAACAGCCTCCTTGGTCGTGGAAATAACCTTTCCATCTACAACTATAGCCCCAGAATTGAAGTTGACAAGACCAAATGACCCAATGAACAAAATTCGTGAGGAACAGAAAGCACTTGTCAAACATCAAAAGAGATCCAAAACCAAACTTAGGATAACATCTTTGCGGTCCTCGAAAAGTTTAATCAATCACACTAGAGAAATTACCGACAAAGAAGCTAGAAACACCAACTTTTGCTTTGCCATCTAATTATGGCTCAAAGACCTCAACAACTTCTTCTTCGTAACCTTAACCTTGCGGTATTAATCGAGAAAAACAAAACCAAAACAAAAATGAGGAATGAAAAAAATGTAAAGACACGGCAACATGCCGAAAAAAGGGATCTAGTGAATACTACCTCCTCCATATACTCATTGTATAAAGCTTTATTCACGTAGTCATCATTTATATAGAATGTATCCTAAAAAAAAAAAAAGTTAAACTGTAATTGGAAACAAAACTTTCTTTTTAATGTTAACTTGTGTCAAGATCATATACTTACAGCAGTAAAACAAATGGAGCATAATCATTCAAGAACACATTATCATCAGGACCGGATTAATCAGGACCAAACGTAAGATCATCATTATCGCCATCTACGCCAAAGACGTAATCATATCCAATACCAATACCAAGATGACAAGCTTTCCTTTTAGAACCCATCTAACATAAAACAAAGAAATAATGTCAAAAAAACTTCAATTTGAATCAATATTGAGTTTGCAATTGAGCAGTAGTACCCCTACTAAGTATTTGGAAATAGTAGCGTGAAAATAGTATGAATGAGCAATACGAGAGTACTTCTATCGCTACTAGCAATGCGGCCCGTGAGTGGAAACAAACATAAATTTGAACTGACAACATGGTTACAATGCCAAATAATCGAAGGCATTCTCCAAATAAGAGATCCTATGCTAGAAATAAGCAAAGAGGAAATATAGCGTTTGGAAATTACCTCAACATGAAAGCGTAAGAAAGGTAGCGGCAATCCACTCCTTGAACCGCATCGATGACCTGAAATTTCATTTTGAAATTCGCATAAACGAGGGCAATTAGACAAAGGACAATGACAAACTAGTAAAACCACATACGAGAGAATTCAGCTACAGATCTATGACTCTAGCATAGCATTATTAAACCAAATTCGCATAACGAGGGCAATTGGACAAAGCTGACAATGACAAACTAGTAAAACCACATACGAGAGAATTCATCTACAGATCTATGACTCTAGCATAGCATTATTAAACCAAAAAAGCTCACATATTATAATATTGTTAATTACCCAAACATTCGTAATGTCAAGGTTTATCAGAAAGAGTTAGAGGTCCGCGGAACTCAATAGCTCGCCAAGACAATGATGTTTGCTTGAATGAGTGATTGGATACAATAAATTCTAAACAAATTTTGCAAAATAAATTCAGAAGCACACACAAGAAGAACACATAGAGAGAAAGTGGTGCCATTCCGAAGCCTATCCTAAATCAACAGATTTGACCGAATTGGTGCATGCAATGCATAAATAGCAAGTTCTTAAAATCCATGCTAAGCATTATCGTCGCTTCAGAATTCCTAGAGTGCACAACAACACATCCGGTAAGATAGTTATTCAAAACCATATTTTTTTGCTTATTCTAACCGAAATTAATGACTGATATGGTAAAATGAAATCTAACCAAAACCACATTGAATATAAAAACTGAAAAGCATGAGTATGAAACAGGAAAGTTCCCGGGCAAAAAAAATTACCAATGCCAATGAATGACTTTGAGTTGGTTAAACAAAAATAAAAGCTGCACTTAAATATGGTCGAAGCACTCAAGTTCCAATTTCGCAAAGTGCTTGCAATCAAAAGGTTAAAGGAGAACAGAGAAATCATTGGCTGCAAGGTGCACTAACAAAATGGTCAAGCCCCTAAGTCCCAATTTCCCCGAATGCTTGCAAATAAAAAGAAAAGGAAAACAGAGAAACCCTTTGTCGGAAGTATCCCCGATAAGTTCAATGGAACATAAGGGGCCTTAAAACAATATATGAAGACGAAAGACAAGAACAATCAACTAATGCGTAACCCCATTCATAATCCACAAACTAGTAATCAACTAGCCTCTTATACCGTTCAAGATGTGACGATTATTGGAAAAAAATATAAAATAATAAATAAATGTTCTATAAACAAAGCATACAACCGTGAACACACTATGTGTTTACCGTAACATAACCATGTAAATAATACTTCAAGCAACATGATACAGAGATGCTAATGCATATACATATAGCAAAAAAAGATGAAGAGATCGGCATGTAATCATAAAACACAAAGGTTTCCCGCTTGGTACCGCTAATGGTCTACTATACCCCGTCCCCGATTTTTTAATAAGCCTTGTAAGTCCAACTAGACATATAGAAACCGCAAAGCTTAATATAGGAGTGGATGAGGAAAGTACTTGTCAATGACAAAAAAAAAAAAAAAAAAATCTCCAAATATAGGCACAAAGAACAATCTAAATCAAATGATTTCCATATGAGGGGATAGGAATCCAATTCAACATGCCGGCCGGGAAGGACACCAACTCTATAACGATGAATCGTTTTTGTGTGGGGCTACAACACAACCGAACCACGAGATCTATGCTGCATGCCTACATCCATGGACCATGGTCCTCCGACTACATGATAAGATGCGAGGCAGCAGGATCGCATAGAAAGTGGATATCATCAATAAAAATGCAGCAGAGACCCTCGCAATGCACCGCCGCCGGCCAACAAGTACAAAAATCCCGGATAGGCCCGCCGAGGAACGCTTCTCCACGAAACCACCATGGGCACACCCCCACCACGACGATCGCCGACGAGCCACTCAACCGAAGCGCATGATATAATCAACAACAAAATGAAACAACATTTCTCGCAGATCCCGACTAGACTATCGAAAAAGTTGCTTCCCAATGTAATAGTTCAAATCTGAGCAAATCATCAGGAAGCATAGAAGAATATGAATAATGCTGACAAAAACGAAACCTATCAATCATGCACTCAGCTCATTCAAAAATCATAGATTAGACCACATCCAGTTCTTGTTGCTAGATCCATTTTTCCTAAGGCGAAATTACCCACAACACAACCAAACATTTCATCACGCAAAAAGAGAGGAAAAAAACTAAAACGAGACGCCAGAGCAGCCACATACATACCTTACGTAAGCTCACGTCGCCAACAGAGCAGATCGGGCGAGTCCCGTGTTCACCCGATGGATCGATCTTCCAAAACCGAATGCAGAACGGACAGCCCGGAACAGTCGAACGGCCTCCCTCCTTCCTCCGAAAGCAACGCCCCGGCCGACCCCTGCCGGCCCTCCCTCCCTCCAATCCCAACCGCACCGCCCGCCGAGCCACCCCGAACTACAGCACCAGAGCAAAAATCACTAACGCCACAAAAATCCAAACAACAATTGCAAAAAATCAGAACACAACGATTGGCGCCGGAAGAGCAGCAACAATCAAAAGGTAGATCAGAATAAAAACACACCAAAAATAGACAAAATCATTCACCGCATGAAGGACTCGTACCGGCCGCCATTACCGCTGAGCACGAAAGCCAAAATAGGATAGAGAGAGAGGGCGCTAAATGGGCAGGAGAGAGACCGACGGGAACTTAAATGAAATGTTTCTAAATCGACAAGACAATGATATACGCCATAACTTAATCCCCGCAGAATAGACAAGGAGTCGAACCCGATATACGGCCCTAGCAAACGTAATCCGAGAGAGCCCCGCCAAGAACGATTCTCCACGAATCCCCCACGGCCAAACCCAAACCACAACGAATCCGCCGACGACCCGCTTCAACCGGATGCGCCCTCCATCATCAGCTCGCGCGATGGGGAATGAAAACAAAAGAGCAAATCATAGATCTAGGGACAACTAAGAATCGATTCACCGCCAAAATAGAAGGGGAGAAACGAACCAGATCGAAGGAACGCCGGCGACGAGTGGCTCCGCGGCATGAATCGCCTCCGCTATCGCCGCCAAAACAGAGGCGAGTTTTAAAGGAGAAAGAAGGGAGGGGAAAGAAATGGACGTTTTGAAACGACAGAAGCGCTGATTTTAAAAAAAAAAAAAAAAAAGCAATGACAACTGGGACCGGATTGTCAGACACTAGAATCCAATTTGCCATCAAGCGCGCGGATCAAAACCAAGCCAAACGAACGGACAGCCCAGATCAAATAAATTGACAGATCGTGCGGCTCAGAAATCGGGTGGAAAAAGAGTCAAAACCACACGGGTGGATTATAGCTTTTCTGTATATCTTAATATATATAAAAAAACTAAACC